>SMMW01000634.1:0-545000 GCA_004794655.1 Marisa cornuarietis
GTTAAAGGGTTAAATAACAGCTAACGCCAAACATGATATAGCATGGACAGCACGTGGATCATGAAACATTCGTGCTCCTTGGTATTGCACGAGAACGACGGGTACAGAGCGCTGCTTCAACATCCTAACCACGGCCGCCAAGCTTGACATGGGGCCTGCTTATCACGGACAGCACGTGGAGCTTGAAAAACCCCTGTTACCATGTATTACAAGAGACAGAGAGGTATGCACACTGTGTCGCTGCTACACCCTTCCCTCTATTAAGTCTTCGAGTGAGCTATACGTAAAGCAATGCGTAAAACTAAGAAATGACCCATCATTTTACATTTCTCAATAAAATTTGTCAAAATATGTTTAAAATTAGCAGTGAGCAGCATCTTTGTCTACATTACACTATACAGTCACGTAATCTGCTTGAGGTTTTGCTAGATCTCTTCACAAACTTGTTTTATGAACCAGTTTTACTACGCGACAGTCAAAATAACGGAATAGTGACAAAATTTTGACAATCCCGAAAAGACTTTACAGCCGTTTGGTTAAAAACAGTAGTAGTAAGTGTGAACATGCAAAATAGACCGTATCATTCATAGAAAATAGTGGTTCTTCGCTTTTGTACGAAGATTACGTTTGATGCTTCACCAAAATATTGCAGGAACAACTTTTCCAACACCTACATCAACAAGAATAGAGAAAATAACATGAATTAAGGAGTTGGCAGTTAAAGGGTTAAATAACCGCTAACGCCAAACTTGACATAGCACGGACAGCACGTGGATCATGAAAAATTCGTGATCCTTAGTATTGCACGAGAAAGACGGGTACAGAGCGCTGCTTCCACGTCCGAACCAGCGCTGCCAAGCTTGACATGAGGCCTGCTTATCTCGGAGAGCACGTGGAGCTTGAAAAACCCTGTTTTCATGTATTACTCGAGACAGATAGGTATGCACACTGTGCCGCCGCTACACCTTTCCCTCTATTAAGCCTTCGAGTAAGCTATACGTAAAGCAATGCGTAAAACTAAGAATTGATCCATCAATTTACACGTACCAATAAAATTTGTCAAAATATGTTTAAAATCAGCGTTGGGCAGCATATTCGTCTACATTACACTATACAGTCACGTAATCTGCTTGAGTTTTTGCTAGATCTCTTCACAAACTTGTGTTATGAACCAGTTTTACTTCGCGAAAGTCAAAATAACGGAATAGTGACAAAATTTTGACAATCCCGAAAAGACTTTACAGCAGTTTGGTTGAAAACAGTAGTAGTAAGTGTGAACATGCAAAATAGACCGTATCATTCATAGAAAATAGTGGTTCTTCGCTTTTGTACGAAGATTACGTTTGATGCTTCACCAAAATATTGCAGGAACAACTTTTCCAACACCTACATCAACAAGAATAGAGAAAATAACATGAATTTAAGGAGTTGGCAATTAAAGGGTTAAATAACCGCTAACGCCAAAGTTGACATAGCACGGACAGCACGTGGATCATGAAAAATTCGTGATCCTTAGTATTGCACGAGAAAGACGGGTACAGAGCGCTGCTTCCACGTCCGAATCAGCGCCGTCAAGCTTGACATGAGGCCTGCTTATCACGGACAGCACGTGGAGCTTGAAAAACCCTCTTTTCATGTATTACTCGAGACAGAGAGGTATGCGCACTGTGCCGCCGCTACACCTTTCCTTCTATTAAGCCTTCGAGTGAACTATACGTAAAGCAAAGCGTATAACTAAGAATTGACCCATCAATTTACACGTACCAATAAAATTTGTCAAAATATGTTTAAAATCAGCGTTGGGCAGCATATTCGTCTACATTACACTATACAGTCACGTAATCTGCTTGAGGTTTTGCTAGATCTCTTCACAAACTTGTTTTATGAACCAGTTTTACTTCGCGACAGTCAAAATAACGGAATAGTGACAAAATTTTGACAATCCCGAAAAGACTTTACAGCAGTTTGGTTGAAAACAGTAGCAGTAAATGTGAACATGCAAAATAGACCGTATCATTCATAGAAAATAGTGGTTTTTCGCTTTTGTTCGAAGATTACGTTTGATGCTTCACCAAAATATTGCAGGAACAACTTTTCCAACACCTACATCAACAAGAAAAAAGAAAATAACATGAATTAACTGAGTTGGCAGTTAAATAACCGCTAACGCCAAACTTGACATAGCACGGACAGCACGTGGATCATGAAAAATTCGTGATCCTTAGTATTGCACGAGAAAGACGGGAACAGAGCTCTGCTTCCACGTCCGAACCAGCGCTGCCAAGCTTGACATGAGGCCTGCTTATCTCTGACAGCACGTGGAGCTTGAAAAACCCGTTATTACGTATTACTCGAGACAGAGAGGTATGCACACTGCCGCCACTACACCTTTCCCTCTATTAAGTCGTCGAGTGAGCTATACGTAAAGCAATGCGTAAAACTAAGAATTGACCCATCAATTTACACGTACCAATAAAATTTGTCAAAATATGTTTAAAATCAGCGTTGGGCAGCATATTCGTCTACATTACACTATACAGTCACGTAATCTGCTTGAGGTTTTGCTAGATCTCTTCACAAACTTGTTTTATGAACCAGTTTTACTTCGCGACAGTTAAAATAACGGAATAGTCACAAAATTTTGACAATCCCGAAAAGACTTTACAGCAGTTTGGTTGAAAACAGTAGCAGTAAGTGTGAACATGCAAAATAGACCGTATCATTTTATAGAAAATAGTGGTTTTTCGCTTTTGTTCGAAGATTACGTTTGATGTTTCACCAAAATATTGCAGGAACAACTTTTCCAACACCTACATCAACAAGAATAGAGAAAATAACATGAATTTAAGGAGTTGGCAGTTAAAGGGTTAAATAACCGCTAACGCCAAACTTGACATAGCACGGACAGCACGTGGATCATGAACAATTCGTGATCCTTAGTATTGCACGAGAAAGACGGGTACAGAGCGCTGCTTCCACGTCCGAATCAGCCCCTTAAGCTTGACATGAGGCCTGCTTATCACGGACAGCACGTGGAGCTTGAAAAACCCTGTTTTCATGTATTACTCGAGACAGATAGGTATGCGCACTGTGCCGCCGCTACACCTTTCCCTCTATTAAGCCTTCGAGTAAGCTATACGTAAAGCAATGCGTAAAACTAAGAATTGATCCATCAATTTACACGTACCAATAAAATTTGTCAAAATATGTTTAAAATCAGCGTTGGGCAGCATATTCGTCTACATTACACTATACAGTCACGTAATCTGCTTGAGTTTTTGCTAGATCTCTTCACAAACTTGTTTTATGAACCAGTTTTACTTCGCGAAAGTCAAAATAACGGAATAGTGACAAAATTTTGACATTCCCGAAAAGACTTTACAGCAGTTTGGTTAGAAACAGTTGTAGTAAGCGTGAACATGCAAAATAGACCGTATCATTCATAGAAAATAGTGGTTCTTCGCTTTTGCACGAAGATTACGTTTGATGCTTCACCAAAATATTGCAGGAACAACTTTTCCAACACCTACATCAACAAGAAAAAAGAAAATAACATGAATTAACTGAGTTGGCAGTTAAAGGGTTAAATAACCGCTAACGCCAAACTTGACATAGCACGGACAGCACGTGGATCATGAAAAATTCGTGATCCTTAGTATTGCACGAGAAAGACGGGTACAGAGCGCTGCTTCCACGTCCGAATCAGCGCCGTCTTGAAATGAGGCCTGCTTATCTCGGACAGCACGTGGAGCTTGAAAAACCCGTTATTATGTATTACTCGAGAGAGAGAGGTATGCACACTGTGCCGCAACTACACCTTTCCCTCTATTAAGTCGTCGAGTGAGCTATACGTAAAGCAATGCGTAAAACTAAGAATTGACAAATCAATTTACACGTACCAATAAAATTTGTCAAAATATGTTTAAAATCAGCGTTGGGCAGCATATTCGTCTACATTACACTATACAGTCACGTAATCTGCTTGAGGTTTTGCTAGATCTCTTCACAAACTTGTTTTATGAACCAGTTTTACTTCGCGACAGTCAAAATAACGGAATAGTCACAAAATTTTGACAATCCCGAAAAGACTTTACAGCAGTTTGGTTAAAAACAGTAGTAGTAAGTGTGAACATGCAAAATAGACCGTATCATTCATAGAAAATAGTGGTTCTTCGCTTTTGTACGAAGATTACGTTTGATGCTTCACCAAAATATTGCAGGAACAACTTTTCCAACACCTACATCAACAAGAATAGAGAAAATAACATGAATTAAGGAGTTGGCAGTTAAAGGGTTAAATAACCGCTAACGCCAAACTTGACATAGCACGGACAGCACGTGGATCATGAAAAATTCGTGATCCTTAGTATTGCACGAGAAAGACGGGTACAGAGCGCTGCTTCCACGTCCGAATCAGCGCCGTCTTGAAATGAGGCCTGCTTATCTCGGACAGCACGTGGAGCTTGAAAAACCCGTTATTATGTATTACTCGAGAGAGAGAGGTATGCACACTGTGCCGCAACTACACCTTTCCCTCTATTAAGTCGTCGAGTGAGCTATACGTAAAGCAATGCGTAAAACTAAGAATTGACAAATCAATTTACACGTACCAATAAAATTTGTCAAAATATGTTTAAAATCAGCGTTGGGCAGCATATTCGTCTACATTACACTATACAGTCACGTAATCTGCTTGAGGTTTTGCTAGATCTCTTCACAAACTTGTTTTATGAACCAGTTTTACTTCGCGACAGTTAAAATAACGGAATAGTCACAAAATTTTGACAATCCCGAAAAGACTTTACAGCAGTTTGGTTGAAAACAGTAGCAGTAAGTGTGAACATGCAAAATAGACCGTATCATTCATAGAAAATAGTGGTTTTTCGCTTTTGTTCGAAGATTACGTTTGATGCTTCACCAAAATATTGCAGGAACAACTTTTCCAACACCTACATCAACAAGAATAGAGAAAATAACATGAATTTAAGGAGTTGGCAGTTAAAGGGTTAAATAACCGCTAACGCCAAACGACATAGCACGGACAGCACGTGGATCATGAAAAATTCGTGATCCTTAGTATTGCACGAGAAAGACGGGTACAGAGCGCTGCTTCCACGTCCGAACCAGCGCTGCCAAGCTTGACATGAGGCCTGCTTATCTCTGACAGCACGTGGAGCTTGAAAAACCCGTTATTATGTATTACTCGAGACAGAGAGGTATGCACACTGCCGCCACTACACCTTTCCCTCTATTAAGTCGTCGAGTGAGCTATACGTAAAGCAATGCGTAAAACTAAGAGTTGACCCATCAATTTACACGTACCAATAAAATTTGTCAAAATATGTTTAAAATCAGCGTTGGGCAGCATATTCGTCTACATTACACTATACAGTCACGTAATCTGCTTGAGGTTTTGCTAGATCTCTTCACAAACTTGTTTTATGAACCAGTTTTACTTCGCGACAGTTAAAATAACGGAATAGTCACAAAATTTTGACAATCCCGAAAAGACTTTACAGCAGTTTGGTTGAAAACAGTAGCAGTAAGTGTGAACATGCAAAATAGACCGTATCATTCATAGAAAATAGTGGTTTTTCGCTTTTGTTCGAAGATTACGTTTGATGCTTCACCAAAATATTGCAGGAACAACTTTTCCAACACCTACATCAACAAGAATAGAGAAAATAACATGAATTTAAGGAGTTGGCAGTTAAAGGGTTAAATAACCGCTAACGCCAAACGACATAGCACGGACAGCACGTGGATCATGAAAAATTCGTGATCCTTAGTATTGCACGAGAAAGACGGGTACAGAGCGCTGCTTCCACGTCCGAATCAGCGCCGTCAAGCTTGACATGAGGCCTGCTTATCACGGACAGCACGTGGAGCTTGAAAAACCCTGTTTTCATGTATTACTCGAGACAGATAGGTATGCGCACTGTGCCGCCGCTACACCTTTCTCTCTATTAAGCCTTCGAGTGAACTATACGTAAAGCAAAGCGTATAACTAAGAATTGACAAATCAATTTACACGTACCAATAAAATTTGTCCAAATATGTTTAAAATCAGCGTTGGGCAGCATATTCGTCTACATTACACTATACAGTCACGTAATCTGCTTGAGGTTTTGCTAGATCTCTTCACAAACTTGTTTTATGAACAAGTTTTACTTCGCGACAGTCAAAATAACGGAATAGTCACAAAATTTTGACAATCCCGAAAAGACTTTACAGCAGTTTGGTTGAAAACAGTAGCAGTAAGTGTGAACATGCAAAATAGACCGTATCATTTTATAGAAAATAGTGGTTTTTCGCTTTTGTTCGAAGATTACGTTTGATGCTTCACCAAAATATTGCAGGAACAACTTTTCCAACACCTACATCAACAAGAAAAAAGAAAATAACATGAATTAACTGAGTTGGCAGTTAAAGGGTTAAATAACCGCTAACGCCAAACTTGACATAGCACGGACAGCACGTGGATCATGAAAAATTCGTGATCCTTAGTATTGCACGAGAAAGACGGGTACAGAGCGCTGCTTCCACGTCCGAACCAGCGCTGCCAAGCTTGACATGAGGCCTGCTTATCTCTGACAGCACGTGGAGCTTGAAAAACCCGTTATTATGTATTACTCGAGACAGAGAGGTATGCGCACTGTGCCGCCACTACACCTTTCCCTCTATTAAGTCGTCGAGTGAGCTATACGTAAAGCAATGCGTAAAACTAAGAATTGACCCATCAATTTACACGTACCAATAACATTTGTCAAAATATGTTTAAAATCAGCGTTGGGCAGCATATTCGTCTACATTACACTATACAGTCACGTAATCTGCTTGAGGTTTTGCTAGATCTCTTCACAAACTTGTTTTATGAACCAGTTTTACTTCGCGACAGTTAAAATAACGGAATAGTCACAAAATTTTGACAATCCCGAAAAGACTTTACAGCAGTTTGGTTGAAAACAGTAGCAGTAAGTGTGAACATGCAAAATAGACCGTATCATTTATAGAAAATAGTGGTTTTTCGCTTTTGTTCGAAGATTACGTTTGATGCTTCACCAAAATATTGCAGGAACAACTTTTCCAACACCTACATCAACAAGAATAGAGAAAATAACATGAATTTAAGGAGTTGGCAGTTAAAGGGTTAAATAACCGCTAACGCCAAACTTGACATAGCACGGACAGCACGTGGATCATGAAAAATTCGTGATCCTTAGTATTGCACGAGAAAGACGGGTACAGAGCGCTGCTTCCACGTCCGAATCAGCGCCGTCAAGCTTGACATGAGGCCTGCTTATCACGGACAGCACGTGGAGCTTGAAAAACCCTGTTTTCATGTATTACTCGAGACAGATAGGTATGCGCACTGTGCCGCCGCTACACCTTTCCCTCTATTAAGCCTTCGAGTGAACTATACGTAAAGCAAAGCGTATAACTAAGAATTGACCCATCAATTTACACGTACCAATAAAATTTGTCAAAATATGTTTAAAATCAGCGTTGGGCAGCATATTCGTCTACATTACACTATACAGTCACGTAATCTGCTTGAGGTTTTGCTAGATCTCTTCACAAACTTGTTTTATGAACAAGTTTTACTTCGCGACAGTCAAAATAACGGAATAGTCACAAAATTTTGACAATCCCGAAAAGACTTTACAGCAGTTTGGTTGAAAACAGTAGCAGTAAGTGTGAACATGCAAAATAGACCGTATCATTCATAGAAAATAGTGGTTTTTCGCTTTTGTTCGAAGATTACGTTTGATGCTTCACCAAAATATTGCAGGAACAACTTTTCCAACACCTACATCAACAAGAAAAAAGAAAATAACATGAATTAACTGAGTTGGCAGTTAAAGGGTTAAATAACCGCTAACGCCAAACTTGACATAGCACGGACAGCACGTGGATCATGAAAAATTCGTGATCCTTAGTATTGCACGAGAAAGACGGGTACAGAGCGCTGCTTCCACGTCCGAACCAGCGCTGCCAAGCTTGACATGAGGCCTGCTTATCTCTGACAGCACGTGGAGCTTGAAAAACCCGTTATTACGTATTACTCGAGACAGAGAGGTATGCACACTGCCGCCACTACACCTTTCCCTCTATTAAGTCGTCGAGTGAGCTATACGTAAAGCAATGCGTAAAACTAAGAATTGACCCATCAATTTACACGTACCAATAAAATTTGTCAAAATATGTTTAAAATCAGCGTTGGGCAGCATATTCGTCTACATTACACTATACAGTCACGTAATCTGCTTGAGGTTTTGCTAGATCTCTTCACAAACTTGTTTTATGAACCAGTTTTACTTCGCGACAGTTAAAATAACGGAATAGTCACAAAATTTTGACAATCCCGAAAAGACTTTACAGCAGTTTGGTTGAAAACAGTAGCAGTAAGTGTGAACATGCAAAATAGACCGTATCATTCATAGAAAATAGTGGTTTTTCGCTTTTGTTCGAAGATTACGTTTGATGCTTCACCAAAATATTGCAGGAACAACTTTTCCAACACCTACATCAACAAGAATAGAGAAAATAACATGAATTTAAGGAGTTGGCAGTTAAAGGGTTAAATAACCGCTAACGCCAAACTTGACATAGCACGGACAGCACGTGGATCATGAAAAATTCGTGATCCTTAGTATTGCACGAGAAAGACGGGTACAGAGCGCTGCTTCCACGTCCGAATCAGCGCCGTCAAGCTTGACATGAGGCCTGCTTATCACGGACAGCACGTGGAGCTTGAAAAACCCTGTTTTCATGTATTACTCGAGACAGATAGGTATGCGCACTGTGCCGCCGCTACACCTTTCCCTCTATTAAGCCTTCGAGTGAACTATACGTAAAGCAAAGCGTATAACTAAGAATTGACAAATCAATTTACACGTACCAATAAAATTTGTCCAAATATGTTTAAAATCAGCGTTGGGCAGCATATTCGTCTACATTACACTATACAGTCACGTAATCTGCTTGAGGTTTTGCTAGATCTCTTCACAAACTTGTTTTATGAACCAGTTTTACTTCGCGACAGTCAAAATAACGGAATAGTGACAAAATTTTGACAATCCCGAAAAGACTTTACAGCAGTTTGGTTGAAAACAGTAGCAGTAAGTGTGAACATGCAAAATAGACCGTATCATTCATAGAAAATAGTGGTTTTTCGCTTTTGTTCGAAGATTACGTTTGATGCTTCACCAAAATATTGCAGGAACAACTTTTCCAACACCTACATCAACAAGAAAAAAGAAAATAACATGAATTAACTGAGTTGGCAGTTAAATAACCGCTAACGCCAAACTTGACATAGCACGGACAGCACGTGGATCATGAAAAATTCGTGATCCTTAGTATTGCACGAGAAAGACGGGAACAGAGCGCTGCTTCCACGTCCGAACCAGCGCTGCCAAGCTTGACATGAGGCCTGCTTATCTCTGACAGCACGTGGAGCTTGAAAAACCCGTTATTACGTATTACTCGAGACAGAGAGGTATGCACACTGCCGCCACTACACCTTTCCCTCTATTAAGTCGTCGAGTGAGCTATACGTAAAGCAATGCGTAAAACTAAGAATTGACCCATCAATTTACACGTACCAATAAAATTTGTCAAAATATGTTTAAAATCAGCGTTGGGCAGCATATTCGTCTACATTACACTATACAGTCACGTAATCTGCTTGAGGTTTTGCTAGATCTCTTCACAAACTTGTTTTATGAACCAGTTTTACTTCGCGACAGTTAAAATAACGGAATAGTCACAAAATTTTGACAATCCCGAAAAGACTTTACAGCAGTTTGGTTGAAAACAGTAGCAGTAAGTGTGAACATGCAAAATAGACCGTATCATTTTATAGAAAATAGTGGTTTTTCGCTTTTGTTCGAAGATTACGTTTGATGCTTCACCAAAATATTGCAGGAACAACTTTTCCAACACCTACATCAACAAGAATAGAGAAAATAACATGAATTTAAGGAGTTGGCAGTTAAAGGGTTAAATAACCGCTAACGCCAAACTTGACATAGCACGGACAGCACGTGGATCATGAAAAATTCGTGATCCTTAGTATTGCACGAGAAAGACCGGTACAGAGCGCTGCTTCCACGTCCGAATCAGCGCCGTCAAGCTTGACATGAGGCCTGCTTATCACGGACAGCACGTGGAGCTTGAAAAACCCTCTTTTCATGTATTACTCGAGACAGAGAGGTATGCGCACTGTGCCGCCGCTACACCTTTCCTTCTATTAAGCCTTCGAGTGAACTATACGTAAAGCAAAGCGTATAACTAAGAATTGACCCATCAATTTACACGTACCAATAAAATTTGTCAAAATATGTTTAAAATCAGCGTTCGGCAGCATATTCGTCTACATCACACTATACAGTCACGTAATCTGCTTGAGGTTTTGCTAGATCTCTTCACAAACTTGTTTTATGAACCAGTTTTACTTCGCGACAGTCAAAATAACGGAATAGTCACAAAATTTTGACAATCCCGAAAAGACTTTACAGCAGTTTGGTTGAAAACAGTAGCAGTAAGTGTGAACATGCAAAATAGACCGTATCATTTTATAGAAAATAGTGGTTTTTCGCTTTTGTTCGAAGATTACGTTTGATGCTTCACCAAAATATTGCAGGAACAACTTTTCCAACACCTACATCAACAAGAAAAAAGAAAATAACATGAATTAACTGAGTTGGCAGTTAAAGGGTTAAATAACCGCTAACGCCAAACTTGACATAGCACGGAAAGCACGTGGATCATGAAAAATTCGTGATCCTTAGTATTGCACGAGAAAGACGGGTACAGAGCGCTGCTTCCACGTCCAAACCAGCGCTGCCAAGCTTGACATGAGGCCTGCTTATCTCGGACAGCACGTGGAGCTTGAAAAACCCGTTATTATGTATTACTCGAGACAGAGAGGTATGCACACTGTGCCGCCACTACACCTTTCCCTCTATTAAGTCGTCGAGTGAGCTATACGTAAAGCAATGCGTAAAACTAAGAATTGACCCATCAAATTACACGTACCAATAAAATTTTTCAAATATGTTTAAAATCAGCGTTGGGCAGCATATTCGTCTACATTACACTATACAGTCACGTAATCTGCTTGAGGTTTTGCTAGATCTCTTCACAAACTTGTTTTATGAACCAGTTTTACTACGCGACAGTCAAAATAACGGAATAGTGACAAAATTTTGACAATCCCGAAAAGACTTTACAGCCGTTTGGTTAAAAACAGTAGTAGTAAGTGTGAACATGCAAAATAGACCGTATCATTCATAGAAAATAGTGGTTCTTCGCTTTTGTACGAAGATTACGTTTGATGCTTCACCAAAATATTGCAGGAACAACTTTTCCAACACCTACATCAACAAGAATAGAGAAAATAACATGAATTAAGGAGTTGGCAGTTAAAGGGTTAAATAACCGCTAACGCCAAACTTGACATAGCACGGACAGCACGTGGATCATGAAAAATTCGTGATCCTTAGTATTGCACGAGAAAGACGGGTACAGAGCGCTGCTTCCACGTCCGAACCAGCGCTGCCAAGCTTGACATGAGGCCTGCTTATCTCGGAGAGCACGTGGAGCTTGAAAAACCCTGTTTTCATGTATTACTCGAGACAGATAGGTATGCACACTGTGCCGCCGCTACACCTTTCCCTCTATTAAGCCTTCGAGTAAGCTATACGTAAAGCAATGCGTAAAACTAAGAATTGATCCATCAATTTACACGTACCAATAAAATTTGTCAAAATATGTTTAAAATCAGCGTTGGGCAGCATATTCGTCTACATTACACTATACAGTCACGTAATCTGCTTGAGTTTTTGCTAGATCTCTTCACAAACTTGTTTTATGAACCAGTTTTACTTCGCGAAAGTCAAAATAACGGAATAGTGACAAAATTTTGACAATCCCGAAAAGACTTTACAGCAGTTTGGTTGAAAACAGTAGCAGTAAGTGTGAACATGCAAAATAGACCGTATCATTCATAGAAAATAGTGGTTTTTCGCTTTTGTTCGAAGATTACGTTTGATGCTTCACCAAAATATTGCAGGAACAACTTTTCCAACACCTACATCAACAAGAATAGAGAAAATAACATGAATTAACTGAGTTGGCAGTTAAAGGGTTAAATAACCGCTAACGCCAAACTTGACATAGCACGGACAGCACGTGGATCATGAAAAATTCGTGATCCTTAGTATTGCACGAGAAAGACGGGTACAGAGCGCTGCTTCCACGTCCGAACCAGCGCTGCCAAGCTTGACATGAGGCCTGCTTATCTCTGACAGCACGTGGAGCTTGAAAAACCCGTTATTATGTATTACTCGAGACAGAGAGGTATGCACACTGCCGCCACTACACCTTTCCCTCTATTAAGTCGTCGAGTGAGCTATACGTAAAGCAATGCGTAAAACTAAGAATTGACCCATCAATTTACACGTACCAATAAAATTTGTCAAAATATGTTTAAAATCAGCGTTGGGCAGCATATTCGTCTACATTACACTATACAGTCACGTAATCTGCTTGAGGTTTTGCTAGATCTCTTCACAAACTTGTTTTATGAACCAGTTTTACTTCGCGACAGTCAAAATAACGGAATAGTCACAAAATTTTGACAATCCCGAAAAGACTTTACAGCAGTTTGGTTGAAAACAGTAGCAGTAAGTGTGAACATGCAAAATAGACCGTATCATTGTATAGAAAATAGTGGTTTTTCGCTTTTGTTCGAAGATTACGTTTGATGCTTCACCAAAATATTGCAGGAACAACTTTTCCAACACCTACATCAACAAGAATAGAGAAAATAACATGAATTTAAGGAGTTGGCAGTTAAAGGGTTAAATAACCGCTAACGCCAAACTTGACATAGCACGGACAGCACGTGGATCATGAAAAATTCGTGATCCTTAGTATTGCACGAGAAAGACGGGTACAGAGCGCTGCTTCCACGTCCGAATCAGCGCCGTCAAGCTTGACATGAGGCCTGCTTATCACGGACAGCACGTGGAGCTTGAAAAACCCTGTTTTCATGTATTACTCGAGACAGATAGGTATGCGCACTGTGCCGCCGCTACACCTTTCCCTCTATTAAGCCTTCGAGTGAACTATACGTAAAGCAAAGCGTATAACTAAGAATTGACAAATCAATTTACACGTACCAATAAAATTTGTCCAAATATGTTTAAAATCAGCGTTGGGCAGCATATTCGTCTACATTACACTATACAGTCACGTAATCTGCTTGAGTTTTTGCTAGATCTCTTCACAAACTTGTTTTATGAACAAGTTTTACTTCGCGACAGTCAAATTAACGGAATAGTGACAAAATTTTGACAATCCCGAAAAGACTTTACAGCAGTTTGGTTGAAAACAGTAGCAGTAAGTGTGAACATGCAAAATAGACCGTATCATTCATAGAAAATAGTGGTTTTTCGCTTTTGTTCGAAGATTACGTTTGATGCTTCACCAAAATATTGCAGGAACAACTTTTCCAACACCTACATCAACAAGAAAAAAGAAAATAACATGAATTAACTGAGTTGGCAGTTAAAGGGATAAATAACCGCTAACGCCAAACTTGACATAGCACGGACAGCACGTGGATCATGAAAAATTCGTGATCCTTAGTATTGCACGAGAAAGACGGGTACAGAGCGCTGCTTCCACGTCCGAACCAGCGCTGCCAAGCTTGACATGAGGCCTGCTTATCTCTGACAGCACGTGGAGCTTGAAAAAACCCGTTATTACGTATTACTCGAGACAGAGAGGTATGCACACTGCCGCCACTACACCTTTCCCTCTATTAAGTCGTCGAGTGAGCTATACGTAAAGCAATGCGTAAAACTAAGAGTTGACCCATCAATTTACACGTACCAATAAAATTTGTCAAAATATGTTTAAAATCAGCGTTGGGCAGCATATTCGTCTACATTACACTATACAGTCACGTAATCTGCTTGAGGTTTTGCTAGATCTCTTCACAAACTAGTTTTATGAACCAGTTTTACTTCGCGACAGTCAAAATAACGGAATAGTGACAAAATTTTGACAATCCCGAAAAGACTTTACAGCAGTTTGGTTGAAAACAGTAGCAGTAAGTGTGAACATGCAAAATAGACCGTATCATTCATAGAAAATAGTGGTTTTTCGCTTTTGTTCGAAGATTACGTTTGATGCTTCACCAAAATATTGCAGGAACAACTTTTCCAACACCTACATCAACAAGAATAGAGAAAATAACATTAAGGAGTTGGCAGTTAAATGGTTAAATAACCGCTAACGCCAAACTTGACATAGCACGGACAGCACGTGGATCATGAAAAATTCGTGATCCTTAGTATTGCACGAGAAAGACGGGTACAGAGCGCTGCTTCCACGTCCGAATCAGCGCCGTCAAGCTTGACATGAGGCCTGCTTATCACGGACAGCACGTGGAGCTTGAAAAACCCTCTTTTCATGTATTACTCGAGACAGAGAGGTATGCGCACTGTGCCGCCGCTACACCTTTCCTTCTATTAAGCCTTCGAGTGAACTATACGTAAAGCAAAGCGTATAACTAAGAATTGACCCATCAATTTACACGTACCAATAAAATTTGTCCAAATATGTTTAAAATCAGCGTTGGGCAGCATATTCGTCTACATTACACTATACAGTCACGTAATCTGCTTGAGGTTTTGCTAGATCTCTTCACAAACTTGTTTTATGAACCAGTTTTACTTCGCGACAGTTAAAATAACGGAATAGTCACAAAATTTTGACAATCCCGAAAAGACTTTACAGCAGTTTGGTTGAAAACAGTAGCAGTAAGTGTGAACATGCAAAATAGACCGTATCATTTTATAGAAAATAGTGGTTTTTCGCTTTTGTTCGAAGATTACGTTTGATGCTTCACCAAAATATTGCAGGAACAACTTTTCCAACACCTACATCAACAAGAATAGAGAAAATAACATGAATTTAAGGAGTTGGCAGTTAAAGGGTTAAATAACCGCTAACGCCAAACTTGACATAGCACGGACAGCACGTGGATCATGAAAAATTCGTGATCCTTAGTATTGCACGAGAAAGACGGGTACAGAGCGCTGCTTCCACGTCCGAATCAGCGCCGTCAAGCTTGACATGAGGCCTGCTTATCACGGACAGCACGTGGAGCTTGAAAAACCCTGTTTTCATGTATTACTCGAGACAGATAGGTATGCGCACTGTGCCGCCGCTACACCTTTCCCTCTATTAAGCCTTCGAGTAAGCTATACGTAAAGCAATGCGTAAAACTAAGAATTGATCCATCAATTTACACGTACCAATAAAATTTGTCAAAATATGTTTAAAATCAGCGTTGGGCAGCATATTCGTCTACATTACACTATACAGTCACGTAATCTGCTTGAGTTTTTGCTAGATCTCTTCACAAACTTGTTTTATGAACCAGTTTTACTTCGCGACAGTCAAAATAACGGAATAGTGACAAAATTTTGACATTCCCGAAAAGACTTTACAGCAGTTTGGTTAGAAACAGTAGTAGTAAGCGTGAACATGCAAAATAGACCGTATCATTCATAGAAAATAGTGGTTTTTCGCTTTTGTTCGAAGATTACGTTTGATGCTTCACCAAAATATTGCAGGAACAACTTTTCCAACACCTACATCAACAAGAAAAAAGAAAATAACATGAATTAACTGAGTTGGCAGTTAAAGGGTTAAATAACCGCTAACGCCAAACTTGACATAGCACGGACAGCACGTGGATCATGAAAAATTCGTGATCCTTAGTATTGCACGAGAAAGACGGGAACAGAGCGCTGCTTCCACGTCCGAACCAGCGCTGCCAAGCTTGACATGAGGCCTGCTTATCTCTGACAGCACGTGGAGCTTGAAAAACCCGTTATTACGTATTACTCGAGACAGAGAGGTATGCACACTGCCGCCACTACACCTTTCCCTCTATTAAGTCGTCGAGTGAGCTATACGTAAAGCAATGCGTAAAACTAAGAATTGACCCATCAATTTACACGTACCAATAAAATTTGTCAAAATATGTTTAAAATCAGCGTTGGGCAGCATATTCGTCTACATTACACTATACAGTCACGTAATCTGCTTGAGGTTTTGCTAGATCTCTTCACAAACTTGTTTTATGAACCAGTTTTACTTCGCGACAGTTAAAATAACGGAATAGTCACAAAATTTTGACAATCCCGAAAAGACTTTACAGCAGTTTGGTTGAAAACAGTAGCAGTAAGTGTGAACATGCAAAATAGACCGTATCATTCATAGAAAATAGTGGTTTTTCGCTTTTGTTCGAAGATTACGTTTGATGCTTCACCAAAATATTGCAGGAACAACTTTTCCAACACCTACATCAACAAGAATAGAGAAAATAACATGAATTTAAGGAGTTGGCAGTTAAAGGGTTAAATAACCGCTAACGCCAAACTTGACATAGCACGGACAGCACGTGGATCATGAAAAATTCGTGATCCTTAGTATTGCACGAGAAAGACGGGTACAGAGCGCTGCTTCCACGTCCGAATCAGCGCCGTCAAGCTTGACATGAGGCCTGCTTATCACGGACAGCACGTGGAGCTTGAAAAACCCTCTTTTCATGTATTACTCGAGACAGAGAGGTATGCGCACTGTGCCGCCGCTACACCTTTCCTTCTATTAAGCCTTCGAGTGAACTATACGTAAAGCAAAGCGTATAACTAAGAATTGACAAATCAATTTACACGTACCAATAAAATTTGTCCAAATATGTTTAAAATCAGCGTTGGGCAGCATATTCGTCTACATTACACTATACAGTCACGTAATCTGCTTGAGGTTTTGCTAGATCTCTTCACAAACTTGTTTTATGAACCAGTTTTACTTCGCGACAGTTAAAATAACGGAATAGTCACAAAATTTTGACAATCCCGAAAAGACTTTACAGCAGTTTGGTTGAAAACAGTAGCAGTAAGTGTGAACATGCAAAATAGACCGTATCATTCATAGAAAATAGTGGTTTTTCGCTTTTGTTCGAAGATTACGTTTGATGCTTCACCAAAATATTGCAGGAACAACTTTTCCAACACCTACATCAACAAGAATAAGAAAATAACATGAATTAAGGAGTTGGCAGTTAAAGGGTTAAATAACCGCTAACGCCAAACTTGACATAGCACGGACAGCACGTGGATCATGAAAAATTCGTGATCCTTAGTATTGCACGAGAAAGACGGGTACAGAGCGCTGCTTCCACGTCCGAACCAGCGCTGCCAAGCTTGACATGAGGCCTGCTTATCTCGGAGAGCACGTGGAGCTTGAAAAACCCTGTTTTCATGTATTACTCGAGACAGATAGGTATGCACACTGTGCCGCCGCTACACCTTTCCCTCTATTAAGCCTTCGAGTAAGCTATACGTAGAGCAATGCGTAAAACTAAGAATTGATCCATCAATTTACACGTACCAATAAAATTTGTCAAAATATGTTTAAAATCAGCGTTGGGCAGCATATTCGTCTACATTACACTATACAGTCACGTAATCTGCTTGAGTTTTTGCTAGATCTCTTCACAAACTTGTTTTATGAACCAGTTTTACTTCGCGAAAGTCAAAATAACGGAATAGTGACAAAATTTTGACATTCCCGAAAAGACTTTACAGCAGTTTGGTTAGAAACAGTAGTAGTAAGCGTGAACATGCAAAATAGACCGTATCATTCATAGAAAATAGTGGTTTTTCGCTTTTGCACGAAGATTACGTTTGATGCTTCACCAAAATATTGCAGGAACAACTTTTCCAACACCTACATCAACAAGAAAAAAGAAAATAACATGAATTAACTGAGTTGGCAGTTAAAGGGTTAAATAACCGCTAACGCCAAACTTGACATAGCACGGAAAGCACGTGGATCATGAAAAATTCGTGATCCTTAGTATTGCACGAGAAAGACGGGTACAGAGCGCTGCTTCCACGTCCGAACCAGCGCTGCCAAGCTTGACATGAGGCCTGCTTATCTCTGACAGCACGTGGAGCTTGAAAAACCCTCTTTTAATGTATTACTCAAGACAGAGAGGTATGCACACTGCCGCCACTACACCTTTCCCTCTATTAAGTCGTCGAGTGAGCTATACGTAAAGCAATGCGTAAAACTAAGAATTGACCCATCAATTTACACGTACCAATAAAATTTGTCAAAATATGTTTAAAATCAGCGTTGGGCAGCATATTCGTCTACATTACACTATACAGTCACGTAATCTGCTTGAGGTTTTGCTAGATCTCTTCACAAACTTGTTTTATGAACCAGTTTTACTTCGCGACAGTTAAAATAACGGAATAGTCACAAAATTTTGACAATCCCGAAAAGACTTTACAGCAGTTTGGTTGAAAACAGTAGCAGTAAGTGTGAACATGCAAAATAGACCGTATCATTTTATAGAAAATAGTGGTTTTTCGCTTTTGTTCGAAGATTACGTTTGATGCTTCACCAAAATATTGCAGGAACAACTTTTCCAACACCTACATCAACAAGAATAGAGAAAATAACATGAATTTAAGGAGTTGGCAGTTAAAGGGTTAAATAACCGCTAACGCCAAACTTGACACAGCACGGACAGCACGTGGATCATGAACAATTCGTGATCCTTAGTATTGCACGAGAAAGACGGGTACAGAGCGCTGCTTCCACGTCCGAATCAGCGCCGTCAAGCTTGACATGAGGCCTGCTTATCACGGACAGCACGTGGAGCTTGAAAAACCCTGTTTTCATGTATTACTCGAGACAGATAGGTATGCGCACTGTGCCGCCGCTACACCTTTCTCTCTATTAAGCCTTCGAGTGAACTATACGTAAAGCAAAGCGTATAACTAAGAATTGACAAATCAATTTACACGTACCAATAAAATTTGTCCAAATATGTTTAAAATCAGCGTTGGGCAGCATATTCGTCTACATTACACTATACAGTCACGTAACCTGCTTGAGTTTTTGCTAGATCTCTTCACAAACTTGTTTTATGAACAAGTTTTACTTCGCGACAGTCAAAATAACGGAATAGTGACAAAATTTTGACAATCCCGAAAAGACTTTACAGCAGTTTGGTTGAAAACAGTAGCAGTAAGTGTGAACATGCAAAATAGACCGTATCATTCATAGAAAATAGTGGTTTTTCGCTTTTGTTCGAAGATTACGTTTGATGCTTCACCAAAATATTGCAGGAACAACTTTTCCAACACCTACATCAACAAGAAAAAAGAAAATAACATGAATTAACTGAGTTGGCAGTTAAATAACCGCTAACGCCAAACTTGACATAGCACGGACAGCACGTGGATCATGAAAAATTCGTGATCCTTAGTATTGCACGAGAAAGACGGGAACAGAGCGCTGCTTCCACGTCCGAACCAGCGCTGCCAAGCTTGACATGAGGCCTGCTTATCTCTGACAGCACGTGGAGCTTGAAAAACCCGTTATTATGTATTACTCGAGACAGAGAGGTATGCACACTGCCGCCACTACACCTTTCCCTCTATTAAGTCGTCGAGTGAGCTATACGTAAAGCAATGCGTAAAACTAAGAATTGACCCATCAATTTACACGTACCAATAAAATTTGTCAAAATATGTTTAAAATCAGCGTTGGGCAGCATATTCGTCTACATTACACTATACAGTCACGTAATCTGCTTGAGGTTTTGCTAGATCTCTTCACAAACTTGTTTTATGAACCAGTTTTACTTCGCGACAGTTAAAATAACGGAATAGTCACAAAATTTTGACAATCCCGAAAAGACTTTACAGCAGTTTGGTTGAAAACAGTAGCAGTAAGTGTGAACATGCAAAATAGACCGTATCATTCATAGAAAATAGTGGTTTTTCGCTTTTGTTCGAAGATTACGTTTGATGCTTCACCAAAATATTGCAGGAACAACTTTTCCAACACCTACATCAACAAGAATAGAGAAAATAACATGAATTTAAGGAGTTGGCAGTTAAAGGGTTAAATAACCGCTAACGCCAAACGACATAGCACGGACAGCACGTGGATCATGAAAAATTCGTGATCCTTAGTATTGCACGAGAAAGACGGGTACAGAGCGCTGCTTCCACGTCCGAATCAGCGCCGTCAAGCTTGACATGAGGCCTGCTTATCTCTGACAGCACGTGGAGCTTGAAAAACCCTCTTTTCATGTATTACTCGAGACAGAGAGGTATGCGCACTGTGCCGCCGCTACACCTTTCCTTCTATTAAGCCTTCGAGTGAACTATACGTAAAGCAAAGCGTATAACTAAGAATTGACCCATCAATTTACACGTACCAATAAAATTTGTCAAAATATGTTTAAAATCAGCGTTGGGCAGCATATTCGTCTACATTACACTATACAGTCACGTAATCTGCTTGAGGTTTTGCTAGATCTCTTCACAAACTTGTTTTATGAACCAGTTTTACTACGCGACAGTCAAAATAACGGAATAGTGACAAAATTTTGACAATCCCGAAAAGACTTTACAGCCGTTTGGTTAAAAACAGTAGTAGTAAGTGTGAACATGCAAAATAGACCGTATCATTCATAGAAAATAGTGGTTCTTCGCTTTTGTACGAAGATTACGTTTGATGCTTCACCAAAATATTGCAGGAACAACTTTTCCAACACCTACATCAACAAGAATAGAGAAAATAACATGAATTAAGGAGTTGGCAGTTAAAGGGTTAAATAACCGCTAACGCCAAACTTGACATAGCACGGACAGCACGTGGATCATGAAAAATTCGTGATCCTTAGTATTGCACGAGAAAGACGGGTACAGAGCGCTGCTTCCACGTCCGAACCAGCGCTGCCAAGCTTGACATGAGGCCTGCTTATCTCGGAGAGCACGTGGAGCTTGAAAAACCCTGTTTTCATGTATTACTCGAGACAGATAGGTATGCACACTGTGCCGCCGCTACACCTTTCCCTCTATTAAGCCTTCGAGTGAACTATACGTAAAGCAAAGCGTATAACTAAGAATTGACCCATCAATTTACACGTACCAATAAAATTTGTCAAAATATGTTTAAAATCAGCGTTGGGCAGCATATTCGTCTACATTACACTATACAGTCACGTAATCTGCTTGAGGTTTTGCTAGATCTCTTCACAAACTTGTTTTATGAACCAGTTTTACTTCGCGACAGTCAAAATAACGGAATAGTGACAAAATTTTGACAATCCCGAAAAGACTTTACAGCAGTTTGGTTGAAAACAGTAGCAGTAAGTGTGAACATGCAAAATAGACCGTATCATTCATAGAAAATAGTGGTTTTTCGCTTTTGTTCGAAGATTACGTTTGATGCTTCACCAAAATATTGCAGGAACAACTTTTCCAACACCTACATCAACAAGAAAAAAGAAAATAACATGAATTAACTGAGTTGGCAGTTAAATAACCGCTAACGCCAAACTTGACATAGCACGGACAGCACGTGGATCATGAAAAATTCGTGATCCTTAGTATTGCACGAGAAAGACGGGAACAGAGCTCTGCTTCCACGTCCGAACCAGCGCTGCCAAGCTTGACATGAGGCCTGCTTATCTCTGACAGCACGTGGAGCTTGAAAAACCCGTTATTATGTATTACTCGAGACAGAGAGGTATGCACACTGCCGCCACTACACCTTTCCCTCTATTAAGTCGTCGAGTGAGCTATACGTAAAGCAATGCGTAAAACTAAGAGTTGACCCATCAATTTACACGTACCAATAAAATTTGTCAAAATATGTTTAAAATCAGCGTTGGGCAGCATATTCGTCTACATTACACTATACAGTCACGTAATCTGCTTGAGGTTTTGCTAGATCTCTTCACAAACTTGTTTTATGAACAAGTTTTACTTCGCGACAGTCAAAATAACGGAATAGTCACAAAATTTTGACAATCCCGAAAAGACTTTACAGCAGTTTGGTTGAAAACAGTAGCAGTAAGTGTGAACATGCAAAATAGACCGTATCATTTTATAGAAAATAGTGGTTTTTCGCTTTTGTTCGAAGATTACGTTTGATGCTTCACCAAAATATTGCAGGAACAACTTTTCCAACACCTACATCAACAAGAATAGAGAAAATAACATGAATTTAAGGAGTTGGCAGTTAAAGGGTTAAATAACCGCTAACGCCAAACGACATAGCACGGACAGCACGTGGATCATGAAAAATTCGTGATCCTTAGTATTGCACGAGAAAGACGGAGTACAGAGCGCTGCTTCCACGTCCGACCAGCGCCGAAACGACGACATGAGGGCCTGCTAATCCCGGACTGCACGTGGAGCTTGAAAACCCCCTGTTACAATGTATTACACGAGACAGAGAGGTATGCACACTGTGCCGCCGCTACACCTTTCCCTGTATTAAGCCTTCGAGTGAACTATACGTAAAGCAATGCTTAAAACTAAGAATTGACCCATCAATTTAAACTTACCAATAAAATTTGTCAAATATGTTTTAAAATCAGCGTTGGGCAGCATATTCGTCTACATTACACTATACAGTCACGTAATCTGCTTGAGTTTTGCTAGAATCTCTTCACAAACTTGTTTTATGAACCAGTT
This sequence comes from Marisa cornuarietis, assembly GCA_004794655.1. NCBI lineage: Eukaryota > Metazoa > Mollusca > Gastropoda > Architaenioglossa > Ampullariidae > Marisa > Marisa cornuarietis. Next base: position 22,605 of record SMMW01000634.1, read on the forward strand.
TTACTTCGCGACAGTCAAAATAACGGAATAGTCAAAATTTTGCAATCCCGAAAAGACTTTACAGCAGTTTGGTTGAAAACAGTAGCAGTAAGTGTGAACATGCAAAATAGACCGTATCATTCATAGAAAATAGTGGTTTTCGCTTTTGTTCGAAGATTACGTTTGATGCTTCAAAATATTGCAGGAACAACTTTTCCAGCACCTACATCAACAAGAAAAAGAAAATAACATGAATTTAAGGAGTTGGCAGTTAAAGGGTTAAATAACCGCTAACGCCAAACTTGACATAGCACGGACAGCACGTGGATCATGAAAAATTCGTGATCCTTAGTATTGCACGAGAAAGACGGGTACAGAGCGCTGCTTCCACGTCCGAATCAGCGCCGTCAAGCTTGACATGAGGCCTGCTTATCACGGACAGCACGTGGAGCTTGAAAAACCCTCTTTTCATGTATTACTCGAGACAGAGAGGTATGCGCACTGTGCCGCCGCTACACCTTTCCTTCTATTAAGCCTTCGAGTGAACTATACGTAAAGCAAAGCGTATAACTAAGAATTGACCCATCAATTTACACGTACCAATAAAATTTGTCAAAATATGTTTAAAATCAGCGTTCGGCAGCATATTCGTCTACATTACACTATACAGTCACGTAATCTGCTTGAGGTTTTGCTAGATCTCTTCACAAACTTGTTTTATGAACAAGTTTTACTTCGCGACAGTCAAAATAACGGAATAGTCACAAAATTTTGACAATCCCGAAAAGACTTTACAGCAGTTTGGTTGAAAACAGTAGCAGTAAGTGTGAACATGCAAAATAGACCGTATCATTTTATAGAAAATAGTGGTTTTTCGCTTTTGTTCGAAGATTACGTTTGATGTTTCACCAAAATATTGCAGGAACAACTTTTCCAACACCTACATCAACAAGAATAGAGAAAATAACATGAATTTAAGGAGTTGGCAGTTAAAGGGTTAAATAACCGCTAACGCCAAACTTGACATAGCACGGACAGCACGTGGATCATGAAAAATTCGTGATCCTTAGTATTGCACGAGAAAGACGGGTACAGAGCGCTGCTTCCACGTCCGAATCAGCGCCGTCTTGAAATGAGGCCTGCTTATCTCGGACAGCACGTGGAGCTTGAAAAACCCGTTATTATGTATTACTCGAGAGAGAGAGGTATGCACACTGTGCCGCAACTACACCTTTCCCTCTATTAAGTCGTCGAGTGAGCTATACGTAAAGCAATGCGTAAAACTAAGAATTGACAAATCAATTTACACGTACCAATAAAATTTGTCCAAATATGTTTAAAATCAGCGTTGGGCAGCATATTCGTCTACATTACACTATACAGTCACGTAATCTGCTTGAGTTTTTGCTAGATCTCTTCACAAACTTGTTTTATGAACAAGTTTTACTTCGCGACAGTCAAAATAACGGAATAGTCACAAAATTTTGACAATCCCGAAAAGACTTTACAGCAGTTTGGTTGAAAACAGTAGCAGTAAGTGTGAACATGCAAAATAGACCGTATCATTTCATAGAAAATAGTGGTTTTTCGCTTTTGTTCGAAGATTACGTTTGATGCTTCACCAAAATATTGCAGGAACAACTTTTCCAACACCTACATCAACAAGAATAGGGAAAATAACATTAAGGAGTTGGCAGTTAAAGTGTTAAATAACCGCTAACGCCAAACTTGACATAGCACGGACAGCACGTGGATCATGAAAAATTCGTGATCCTTAGTATTGCACGAGAAAGACGGGTACAGAGCGCTGCTTCCACGTCCGAATCAGCGCCGCCAAGCTTGACATGAGGCCTGCTTATCTCGGACAGCACGTGGAGCTTGAAAAACCCGTTATTATGTATTACTCGAGACAGAGAGGTATGCACACTGTGCCGCCACTACACCTTTCCCTCTATTAAGTCGTCGAGTGAGCTATACGTAAAGCAATGCGTAAAACTAAGAATTGACCCATCAAATTACACGTACCAATAAAATTTTTCAAATATGTTTAAAATCAGCGTTGGGCAGCATATTCGTCTACATTACACTATACAGTCACGTAATCTGCTTGAGGTTTTGCTAGATCTCTTCACAAACTTGTTTTATGAACCAGTTTTACTACGCGACAGTCAAAATAACGGAATAGTGACAAAATTTTGACAATCCCGAAAAGACTTTACAGCCGTTTGGTTAAAAACAGTAGTAGTAAGTGTGAACATGCAAAATAGACCGTATCATTCATAGAAAATAGTGGTTCTTCGCTTTTGTACGAAGATTACGTTTGATGCTTCACCAAAATATTGCAGGAACAACTTTTCCAACACCTACATCAACAAGAATAGAGAAAATAACATGAATTAAGGAGTTGGCAGTTAAAGGGTTAAATAACCGCTAACGCCAAACTTGACATAGCACGGACAGCACGTGGATCATGAAAAATTCGTGATCCTTAGTATTGCACGAGAAAGACGGGTACAGAGCGCTGCTTCCACGTCCGAACCAGCGCTGCCAAGCTTGACATGAGGCCTGCTTATCTCGGAGAGCACGTGGAGCTTGAAAAACCCTGTTTTCATGTATTACTCGAGACAGATAGGTATGCACACTGTGCCGCCGCTACACCTTTCCCTCTATTAAGCCTTCGAGTAAGCTATACGTAAAGCAATGCGTAAAACTAAGAATTGATCCATCAATTTACACGTACCAATAAAATTTGTCAAAATATGTTTAAAATCAGCGTTGGGCAGCATATTCGTCTACATTACACTATACAGTCACGTAATCTGCTTGAGTTTTTGCTAGATCTCTTCACAAACTTGTGTTATGAACCAGTTTTACTTCGCGAAAGTCAAAATAACGGAATAGTGACAAAATTTTGACAATCCCGAAAAGACTTTACAGCAGTTTGGTTGAAAACAGTAGTAGTAAGTGTGAACATGCAAAATAGACCGTATCATTCATAGAAAATAGTGGTTCTTCGCTTTTGTACGAAGATTACGTTTGATGCTTCACCAAAATATTGCAGGAACAACTTTTCCAACACCTACATCAACAAGAATAGAGAAAATAACATGAATTAACTGAGTTGGCAGTTAAAGGGTTAAATAACCGCTAACGCCAAACTTGACATAGCACGGACAGCACGTGGATCATGAAAAATTCGTGATCCTTAGTATTGCACGAGAAAGACGGGTACAGAGCGCTGCTTCCACGTCCGAACCAGCGCTGCCAAGCTTGACATGAGGCCTGCTTATCTCTGACAGCACGTGGAGCTTGAAAAACCCGTTATTATGTATTACTCGAGACAGAGAGGTATGCACACTGCCGCCACTACACCTTTCCCTCTATTAAGTCGTCGAGTGAGCTATACGTAAAGCAATGCGTAAAACTAAGAATTGACCCATCAATTTACACGTACCAATAAAATTTGTCAAAATATGTTTAAAATCAGCGTTGGGCAGCATATTCGTCTACATTACACTATACAGTCACGTAATCTGCTTGAGGTTTTGCTAGATCTCTTCACAAACTTGTTTTATGAACCAGTTTTACTTCGCGACAGTTAAAATAACGGAATAGTCACAAAATTTTGACAATCCCGAAAAGACTTTACAGCAGTTTGGTTGAAAACAGTAGCAGTAAGTGTGAACATGCAAAATAGACCGTATCATTTTATAGAAAATAGTGGTTTTTCGCTTTTGTTCGAAGATTACGTTTGATGCTTCACCAAAATATTGCAGGAACAACTTTTCCAACACCTACATCAACAAGAATAGAGAAAATAACATGAATTTAAGGAGTTGGCAGTTAAAGGGTTAAATAACCGCTAACGCCAAACTTGACATAGCACGGACAGCACGTGGATCATGAAAAATTCGTGATCCTTAGTATTGCACGAGAAAGACGGGTACAGAGCGCTGCTTCCACGTCCGAATCAGCGCCGTCAAGCTTGACATGAGGCCTGCTTATCACGGACAGCACGTGGAGCTTGAAAAACCCTGTTTTCATGTATTACTCGAGACAGATAGGTATGCGCACTGTGCCGCCGCTACACCTTTCCCTCTATTAAGCCTTCGAGTGAACTATACGTAAAGCAAAGCGTATAACTAAGAATTGACAAATCAATTTACACGTACCAATAAAATTTGTCCAAATATGTTTAAAATCAGCGTTGGGCAGCATATTCGTCTACATTACACTATACAGTCACGTAATCTGCTTGAGTTTTTGCTAGATCTCTTCACAAACTTGTTTTATGAACCAGTTTTACTTCGCGACAGTCAAAATAACGGAATAGTGACAAAATTTTGACAATCCCGAAAAGACTTTACAGCAGTTTGGTTGAAAACAGTAGCAGTAAGTGTGAACATGCAAAATAGACCGTATCATTCATAGAAAATAGTGGTTTTCGCTTTTGTTCGAAGATTACGTTTGATGCTTCACCAAAATATTGCAGGAACAACTTTTCCAACACCTACATCAACAAGAAAAAAGAAAATAACATGAATTAACTGAGTTGGCAGTTAAAGGGTTAAATAACCGCTAACGCCAAACTTGACATAGCACGGACAGCACGTGGATCATGAAAAATTCGTGATCCTTAGTATTGCACGAGAAAGACGGGAACAGAGCGCTGCTTCCACGTCCGAACCAGCGCTGCCAAGCTTGACATGAGGCCTGCTTATCTCTGACAGCACGTGGAGCTTGAAAAACCCGTTATTACGTATTACTCGAGACAGAGAGGTATGCACACTGCCGCCACTACACCTTTCCCTCTATTAAGTCGTCGAGTGAGCTATACGTAAAGCAATGCGTAAAACTAAGAATTGACCCATCAATTTACACGTACCAATAAAATTTGTCAAAATATGTTTAAAATCAGCGTTGGGCAGCATATTCGTCTACATTACACTATACAGTCACGTAATCTGCTTGAGGTTTTGCTAGATCTCTTCACAAACTTGTTTTATGAACCAGTTTTACTTCGCGACAGTTAAAATAACGGAATAGTCACAAAATTTTGACAATCCCGAAAAGACTTTACAGCAGTTTGGTTGAAAACAGTAGCAGTAAGTGTGAACATGCAAAATAGACCGTATCATTTTATAGAAAATAGTGGTTTTTCGCTTTTGTTCGAAGATTACGTTTGATGCTTCACCAAAATATTGCAGGAACAACTTTTCCAACACCTACATCAACAAGAATAGAGAAAATAACATGAATTTAAGGAGTTGGCAGTTAAAGGGTTAAATAACCGCTAACGCCAAACTTGACATAGCACGGACAGCACGTGGATCATGAAAAATTCGTGATCCTTAGTATTGCACGAGAAAGACGGGTACAGAGCGCTGCTTCCACGTCCGAATCAGCGCCGTCAAGCTTGACATGAGGCCTGCTTATCACGGACAGCACGTGGAGCTTGAAAAACCCTGTTTTCATGTATTACTCGAGACAGATAGGTATGCGCACTGTGCCGCCGCTACACCTTTCCCTCTATTAAGCCTTCGAGTGAACTATACGTAAAGCAAAGCGTATAACTAAGAATTGACAAATCAATTTACACGTACCAATAAAATTTGTCCAAATATGTTTAAAATCAGCGTTGGGCAGCATATTCGTCTACATTACACTATACAGTCACGTAATCTGCTTGAGTTTTTGCTAGATCTCTTCACAAACTTGTTTTATGAACAAGTTTTACTTCGCGACAGTCAAAATAACGGAATAGTGACAAAATTTTGACAATCCCGAAAAGACTTTACAGCAGTTTGGTTGAAAACAGTAGCAGTAAGTGTGAACATGCAAAATAGACCGTATCATTCATAGAAAATAGTGGTTTTTCGCTTTTGTTCGAAGATTACGTTTGATGCTTCACCAAAATATTGCAGGAACAACTTTTCCAACACCTACATCAACAAGAAAAAAGAAAATAACATGAATTAACTGAGTTCGCAGTTAAAGGGTTAAATAACCGCTAACGCCAAACTTGACATAGCACGGAAAGCACGTGGATCATGAAAAATTCGTGATCCTTAGTATTGCACGAGAAAGACGGGTACAGAGCGCTGCTTCCACGTCCAAACCAGCGCTGCCAAGCTTGACATGAGGCCTGCTTATCTCGGACAGCACGTGGAGCTTGAAAAACCCGTTATTATGTATTACTCGAGACAGAGAGGTATGCACACTGTGCCGCCACTACACCTTTCCCTCTATTAAGTCGTCGAGTGAGCTATACGTAAAGCAATGCGTAAAACTAAGAATTGACCCATCAAATTACACGTACCAATAAAATTTTTCAAATATGTTTAAAATCAGCGTTGGGCAGCATATTCGTCTACATTACACTATACAGTCACGTAATCTGCTTGAGGTTTTGCTAGATCTCTTCACAAACTTGTTTTATGAACCAGTTTTACTACGCGACAGTCAAAATAACGGAATAGTGACAAAATTTTGACAATCCCGAAAAGACTTTACAGCCGTTTGGTTAAAAACAGTAGTAGTAAGTGTGAACATGCAAAATAGACCGTATCATTCATAGAAAATAGTGGTTCTTCGCTTTTGTACGAAGATTACGTTTGATGCTTCACCAAAATATTGCAGGAACAACTTTTCCAACACCTACATCAACAAGAATAGAGAAAATAACATGAATTTAAGGAGTTGGCAGTTAAAGGGTTAAATAACCGCTAACGCCAAACTTGACATAGCACGGACAGCACGTGGATCATGAAAAATTCGTGATCCTTAGTATTGCACGAGAAAGACGGGTACAGAGCGCTGCTTCCACGTCCGAACCAGCGCTGCCAAGCTTGACATGAGGCCTGCTTATCTCGGAGAGCACGTGGAGCTTGAAAAACCCTGTTTTCATGTATTACTCGAGACAGATAGGTATGCACACTGTGCCGCCGCTACACCTTTCCCTCTATTAAGCCTTCGAGTAAGCTATACGTAAAGCAATGCGTAAAACTAAGAATTGATCCATCAATTTACACGTACCAATAAAATTTGTCAAAATATGTTTAAAATCAGCGTTGGGCAGCATATTCGTCTACATTACACTATACAGTCACGTAATCTGCTTGAGTTTTTGCTAGATCTCTTCACAAACTTGTTTTATGAACCAGTTTTACTTCGCGAAAGTCAAAATAACGGAATAGTGACAAAATTTTGACATTCCCGAAAAGACTTTACAGCAGTTTGGTTAGAAACAGTAGTAGTAAGCGTGAACATGCAAAATAGACCGTATCATTCATAGAAAATAGTGGTTTTTCGCTTTTGTTCGAAGATTACGTTTGATGCTTCACCAAAATATTGCAGGAACAACTTTTCCAACACCTACATCAACAAGAATAGAGAAAATAACATTAAGGAGTTGGCAGTTAAAGGGTTAAATAACCGCTAACGCCAAACTTGACATAGCACGGACAGCACGTGGATCATGAAAAATTCGTGATCCTTAGTATTGCACGAGAAAGACGGGTACAGAGCTCTGCTTCCACGTCCGGACCAGCGCTGCCAAGCTTGACATGAGGCCTGCTTATCTCGGAGAGCACGTGGAGCTTGAAAAACCCTGTTTTCATGTATTACTCGAGACAGATAGGTATGCACACTGTGCCGCCGCTACACCTTTCCCTCTATTAAGCCTTCGAGTAAGCTATACGTAAAGCAATGCGTAAAACTAAGAATTGATCCATCAATTTACACGTACCAATAAAATTTGTCAAAATATGTTTAAAATCAGCGTTGGGCAGCATATTCGTCTACATTACACTATACAGTCACGTAATCTGCTTGAGTTTTTGCTAGATCTCTTCACAAACTTGTGTTATGAACCAGTTTTACTTCGCGAAAGTCAAAATAACGGAATAGTGACAAAATTTTGACAATCCCGAAAAGACTTTACAGCAGTTTGGTTGAAAACAGTAGTAGTAAGTGTGAACATGCAAAATAGACCGTATCATTCATAGAAAATAGTGGTTCTTCGCTTTTGTACGAAGATTACGTTTGATGCTTCACCAAAATATTGCAGGAACAACTTTTCCAACACCTACATCAACAAGAATAGAGAAAATAACATGAATTTAAGGAGTTGGCAATTAAAGGGTTAAATAACCGCTAACGCCAAAGTTGACATAGCACGGACAGCACGTGGATCATGAAAAATTCGTGATCCTTAGTATTGCACGAGAAAGACGGGTACAGAGCGCTGCTTCCACGTCCGAATCAGCGCCGTCAAGCTTGACATGAGGCCTGCTTATCACGGACAGCACGTGGAGCTTGAAAAACCCTCTTTTCATGTATTACTCGAGACAGAGAGGTATGCGCACTGTGCCGCCGCTACACCTTTCCTTCTATTAAGCCTTCGAGTGAACTATACGTAAAGCAAAGCGTATAACTAAGAATTGACAAATCAATTTACACGTACCAATAAAATTTGTCCAAATATGTTTAAAATCAGCGTTGGGCAGCATATTCGTCTACATTACACTATACAGTCACGTAATCTGCTTGAGTTTTTGCTAGATCTCTTCACAAACTTGTTTTATGAACAAGTTTTACTTCGCGACAGTCAAATTAACGGAATAGTGACAAAATTTTGACAATCCCGAAAAGACTTTACAGCAGTTTGGTTGAAAACAGTAGCAGTAAGTGTGAACATGCAAAATAGACCGTATCATTCATAGAAAATAGTGGTTTTCGCTTTTGTTCGAAGATTACGTTTGATGCTTCACCAAAATATTGCAGGAACAACTTTTCCAACACCTACATCAACAAGAAAAAAGAAAATAACATGAATTAACTGAGTTGGCAGTTAAAGGGTTAAATAACCGCTAACGCCAAACTTGACATAGCACGGACAGCACGTGGATCATGAAAAATTCGTGATCCTTAGTATTGCACGAGAAAGACGGGTACAGAGCGCTGCTTCCACGTCCGAACCAGCGCTGCCAAGCTTGACATGAGGCCTGCTTATCTCTGACAGCACGTGGAGCTTGAAAAACCCGTTATTACGTATTACTCGAGACAGAGAGGTATGCACACTGCCGCCACTACACCTTTCCCTCTATTAAGTCGTCGAGTGAGCTATACGTAAAGCAATGCGTAAAACTAAGAGTTGACCCATCAATTTACACGTACCAATAAAATTTGTCAAAATATGTTTAAAATCAGCGTTGGGCAGCATATTCGTCTACATTACACTATACAGTCACGTAATCTGCTTGAGGTTTTGCTAGATCTCTTCACAAACTTGTTTTATGAACCAGTTTTACTTCGCGACAGTCAAAATAACGGAATAGTGACAAAATTTTGACAATCCCGAAAAGACTTTACAGCAGTTTGGTTGAAAACAGTAGCAGTAAGTGTGAACATGCAAAATAGACCGTATCATTCATAGAAAATAGTGGTTTTTCGCTTTTGTTCGAAGATTACGTTTGATGCTTCACCAAAATATTGCAGGAACAACTTTTCCAACACCTACATCAACAAGAATAGAGAAAATAACATGAATTAAGGAGTTGGCAGTTAAAGGGTTAAATAACCGCTAACGCCAAACTTGACATAGCACGGACAGCACGTGGATCATGAAAAATTCGTGATCCTTAGTATTGCACGAGAAAGACGGGTACAGAGCGCTGCTTCCACGTCCGAATCAGCGCCGTCAAGCTTGACATGAGGCCTGCTTATCACGGACAGCACGTGGAGCTTGAAAAACCCGTTTTCATGTATTACTCGAGACAGATAGGTATGCGCACTGTGCCGCCGCTACACCTTTCCTCTATTAAGCCTTCGAGTGAACTATACGTAAAGCAAAGCGTATAACTAAGAATTGACCCATCAATTTACACGTACCAATAAAATTTGTCCAAATATGTTTAAAATCAGCGTTGGGCAGCATATTCGTCTACATTACACTATACAGTCACGTAATCTGCTTGAGGTTTTGCTAGATCTCTTCACAAACTTGTTTTATGAACCAGTTTTACTTCGCGACAGTCAAAATAACGGAATAGTCACAAAATTTTGACAATCCCGAAAAGACTTTACAGCAGTTTGGTTGAAAACAGTAGCAGTAAGTGTGAACATGCAAAATAGACCGTATCATTCATAGAAAATAGTGGTTTTTCGCTTTTGTTCGAAGATTACGTTTGATGCTTCACCAAAATATTGCAGGAACAACTTTTCCAACACCTACATCAACAAGAATAGAGAAAATAACATGAATTTAAGGAGTTGGCAGTTAAAGGGTTAAATAACCGCTAACGCCAAACTTGACATAGCACGGACAGCACGTGGATCATGAAAAATTCGTGATCCTTAGTATTGCACGAGAAAGACGGGTACAGAGCGCTGCTTCCACGTCCGAATCAGCGCCGTCAAGCTTGACATGAGGCCTGCTTATCACGGACAGCACGTGGAGCTTGAAAAACCCTGTTTTCATGTATTACTCGAGACAGATAGGTATGCGCACTGTGCCGCCGCTACACCTTTCCCTCTATTAAGCCTTCGAGTAAGCTATACGTAAAGCAATGCGTAAAACTAAGAATTGATCCATCAATTTACACGTACCAATAAAATTTGTCAAAATATGTTTAAAATCAGCGTTGGGCAGCATATTCGTCTACATTACACTATACAGTCACGTAATCTGCTTGAGTTTTTGCTAGATCTCTTCACAAACTTGTTTTATGAACCAGTTTTACTTCGCGAAAGTCAAAATAACGGAATAGTGACAAAATTTTGACATTCCCGAAAAGACTTTACAGCAGTTTGGTTGAAAACAGTAGTAGTAAGTGTGAACATGCAAAATAGACCGTATCATTCATAGAAAATAGTGGTTCTTCGCTTTTGCACGAAGATTACGTTTGATGCTTCACCAAAATATTGCAGGAACAACTTTTCCAACACCTACATCAACAAGAAAAAAGAAAATAACATGAATTAACTGAGTTGGCAGTTAAAGGGTTAAATAACCGCTAACGCCAAACTTGACATAGCACGGAAAGCACGTGGATCATGAAAAATTCGTGATCCTTAGTATTGCACGAGAAAGACGGGAACAGAGCGCTGCTTCCACGTCCGAACCAGCGCTGCCAAGCTTGACATGAGGCCTGCTTATCTCTGACAGCACGTGGAGCTTGAAAAACCCGTTATTACGTATTACTCGAGACAGAGAGGTATGCACACTGCCGCCACTACACCTTTCCCTCTATTAAGTCGTCGAGTGAGCTATACGTAAAGCAATGCGTAAAACTAAGAATTGACCCATCAATTTACACGTACCAATAACATTTGTCAAAATATGTTTAAAATCAGCGTTGGGCAGCATATTCGTCTACATTACACTATACAGTCACGTAATCTGCTTGAGGTTTTGCTAGATCTCTTCACAAACTTGTTTTATGAACCAGTTTTACTTCGCGACAGTTAAAATAACGGAATAGTCACAAAATTTTGACAATCCCGAAAAGACTTTACAGCAGTTTGGTTGAAAACAGTAGCAGTAAGTGTGAACATGCAAAATAGACCGTATCATTTTATAGAAAATAGTGGATTTTCGCTTTTGTTCGAAGATTACGTTTGATGCTTCACCAAAATATTGCAGGAACAACTTTTCCAACACCTACATCAACAAGAATAGAGAAAATAACATGAATTTAAGGAGTTGGCAGTTAAAGGGTTAAATAACCGCTAACGCCAAACTTGACATAGCACGGACAGCACGTGGATCATGAACAATTCGTGATCCTTAGTATTGCACGAGAAAGACGGGTACAGAGCGCTGCTTCCACGTCCGAATCAGCGCCGTCAAGCTTGACATGAGGCCTGCTTATCACGGACAGCACGTGGAGCTTGAAAAACCCTCTTTTCATGTATTACTCGAGACAGATAGGTATGCGCACTTTGCCGCCGCTACACCTTTCCCTCTATTAAGCCTTTGAGTCAACTATACGTAAAGCAAAGCGTATAACTAAGAATTGACAAATCAATTTACACGTACCAATAAAATTTGACCAAATATGTTTAAAATCAGCGTTGGGCAGCATATTCGTCTACATTACACTATACAGTCACGTAATCTGCTTAAGTTTTTGCTAGATCTCTTCACAAACTTGTTTTATGAACAAGTTTTACTTCGCGACAGTCAAAATAACGGAATAGTGACAAAATTTTGACAATCCCGAAAAGACTTTACAGCAGTTTGGTTGAAAACAGTAGCAGTAAGTGTGAACATGCAAAATAGACCGTATCATTCATAGAAAATAGTGGTTTTTCGCTTTTGTTCGAAGATTACGTTTGATGCTTCACCAAAATATTGCAGGAACAACTTTTCCAACACCTACATCAACAAGAAAAAAGAAAATAACATGAAATAACTGAGTTGGCAGTTAAAGGGTTAAATAACCGCTAACGCCAAACTTGACATAGCACGGACAGCACGTGGATCATGAAAAATTCGTGATCCTTAGTATTGCACGAGAAAGACGGGTACAGAGCGCTGCTTCCACGTCCGAATCAGCGCCGTCAAGCTTGACATGAGGCCTGCTTATCACGGACAGCACGTGGAGCTTGAAAAACCCTCTTTTCATGTATTACTCGAGACAGATAGGTATGCGCACTTTGCCGCCGCTACACCTTTCCCTCTATTAAGCCTTTGAGTCAACTATACGTAAAGCAAAGCGTATAACTAAGAATTGACAAATCAATTTACACGTACCAATAAAATTTGACCAAATATGTTTAAAATCAGCGTTGGGCAGCATATTCGTCTACATTACACTATACAGTCACGTAATCTGCTTAAGTTTTTGCTAGATCTCTTCACAAACTTGTTTTATGAACAAGTTTTACTTCGCGACAGTCAAAATAACGGAATAGTGACAAAATTTTGACAATCCCGAAAAGACTTTACAGCAGTTTGGTTGAAAACAGTAGCAGTAAGTGTGAACATGCAAAATAGACCGTATCATTCATAGAAAATAGTGGTTTTTCGCTTTTGTTCGAAGATTACGTTTGATGCTTCACCAAAATATTGCAGGAACAACTGTTCCAACACCTACATCAACAAGAATAGAGAAAATAACATGAATTTAAGGAGTTGGCAGTTAAAGGGTTAAATAACCGCTAACGCCAAACTTGACATAGCACGGACAGCACGTGGATCATGAAAAATTCGTGATCCTTAGTATTGCACGAGAAAGACGGGTACAGAGCGCTGCTTCCACGTCCGAACCAGCGCTGCCAAGCTTGACATGAGGCCTGCTTATCTCTGACAGCACGTGGAGCTTGAAAAACCCTCTTTTCATGTATTACTCGAGACAGAGAGGTATGCGCACTGTGCCGCCGCTACACCTTTCCTTCTATTAAGCCTTCGAGTGAACTATACGTAAAGCAAAGCGTATAACTAAGAATTGACCCATCAATTTACACGTACCAATAAAATTTGTCAAAATATGTTTAAAATCAGCGTTCGGCAGCATATTCGTCTACATCACACTATACAGTCACGTAATCTGCTTGAGGTTTTGCTAGATCTCTTCACAAACTTGTTTTATGAACCAGTTTTACTTCGCGACAGTTAAAATAACGGAATAGTCACAAAATTTTGACAATCCCGAAAAGACTTTACAGCAGTTTGGTTGAAAACAGTAGCAGTAAGTGTGAACATGCAAAATAGACCGTATCATTCATAGAAAATAGTGGTTTTTCGCTTTTGTTCGAAGATTACGTTTGATGCTTCACCAAAATATTGCAGGAACAACTTTTCCAACACCTACATCAACAAGAAAAAAGAAAATAACATGAATTAACTGAGTTGGCAGTTAAAGGGTTTAATAACCGCTAACGCCAAACTTCACATAGCACGGACAGCACGTGGATCATGAAAAATTCGTGATCCTTAGTATTGCACGAGAAAGACGGGTACAGAGCGCTGCTTCCACGTCCGAACCAGCGCTGCCAAGCTTGACATGAGGCCTGCTTATCTCGGACAGCACGTGGAGCTTGAAAACCCCGTTATTATGTATTACTCGAGACAGAGAGGTATGCACACTGCCGCCACTACACCTTTCCCTCTATTAAGTCGTCGAGTGAGCTATACGTAAAGCAATGCGTAAAACTAAGAATTGACCCATCAATTTACACGTACCAATAAAATTTGTCAAAATATGTTTAAAATCAGCGTTCGGCAGCATATTCGTCTACATCACACTATACAGTCACGTAATCTGCTTGAGGTTTTGCTAGATCTCTTCACAAACTTGTTTTATGAACCAGTTTTACTTCGCGACAGTTAAAATAACGGAATAGTGACAAAATTTTGACAATCCCGAAAAGACTTTACAGCAGTTTGGTTGAAAACAGTAGCAGTAAGTGTGAACATGCAAAATAGACCGTATCATTTTATAGAAAATAGTGGTTTTTCGCTTTTGTTCGAAGATTACGTTTGATGCTTCACCAAAATATTGCAGGAACAACTTTTCCAACACCTACATCAACAAGAAAAAAGAAAATAACATGAATTAACTGAGTTGGCAGTTAAAGGGTTAAATAACCGCTAACGCCAAACTTGACATAGCACGGACAGCACGTGGATCATGAAAAATTCGTGATCCTTAGTATTGCACGAGAAAGACGGGAACAGAGCGCTGCTTCCACGTCCGAACCAGCGCTGCCAAGCTTGACATGAGGCCTGCTTATCTCTGACAGCACGTGGAGCTTGAAAAACCCGTTATTATGTATTACTCGAGACAGAGAGGTATGCGCACTGTGCCGCCACTACACCTTTCCCTCTATTAAGTCGTCGAGTGAGCTATACGTAAAGCAATGCGTAAAACTAAGAATTGACCCATCAATTTACACGTACCAATAAAATTTGTCAAAATATGTTTAAAATCAGCGTTGGGCAGCATATTCGTCTACATTACACTATACAGTCACGTAATCTGCTTGAGTTTTTGCTAGATCTCTTCACAAACTTGTTTTATGAACAAGTTTTACTTCGCGACAGTCAAAATAACGGAATAGTGACAAAATTTTGACAATCCCGAAAAGACTTTACAGCAGTTTGGTTGAAAACAGTAGCAGTAAGTGTGAACATGCAAAATAGACCGTATCATTCATAGAAAATAGTGGTTTTCGCTTTTGTTCGAAGATTACGTTTGATGCTTCACCAAAATATTGCAGGAACAACTTTTCCAACACCTACATCAACAAGAATAGAGAAAATAACATGAATTTAAGGAGTTGGCAGTTAAAGGGTTAAATAACCGCTAACGCCAAACTTGACATAGCACGGACAGCACGTGGATCATGAAAAATTCGTGATCCTTAGTATTGCACGAGAAAGACGGGTACAGAGCGCTGCTTCCACGTCCGAATCAGCGCCGTCAAGCTTGACATGAGGCCTGCTTATCACGGACAGCACGTGGAGCTTGAAAAACCCTCTTTTCATGTATTACTCGAGACAGAGAGGTATGCGCACTGTGCCGCCGCTACACCTTTCCTTCTATTAAGCCTTCGAGTGAACTATACGTAAAGCAAAGCGTATAACTAAGAATTGACCCATCAATTTACACGTACCAATAAAATTTGTCAAAATATGTTTAAAATCAGCGTTGGGCAGCATATTCGTCTACATTACACTATACAGTCACGTAATCTGCTTGAGGTTTTGCTAGATCTCTTCACAAACTTGTTTTATGAACAAGTTTTACTTCGCGACAGTCAAAATAACGGAATAGTCACAAAATTTTGACAATCCCGAAAAGACTTTACAGCAGTTTGGTTGAAAACAGTAGCAGTAAGTGTGAACATGCAAAATAGACCGTATCATTTTATAGAAAATAGTGGTTTTTCGCTTTTGTTCGAAGATTACGTTTGATGCTTCACCAAAATATTGCAGGAACAACTTTTCCAACACCTACATCAACAAGAATAGAGAAAATAACATGAATTTAAGGAGTTGGCAGTTAAAGGGTTAAATAACCGCTAACGCCAAACTTGACATAGCACGGACAGCACGTGGATCATGAAAAATTCGTGATCCTTAGTATTGCACGAGAAAGACGGGTACAGAGCGCTGCTTCCACGTCCGAACCAGCGCTGCCAAGCTTGACATGAGGCCTGCTTATCTCGGACAGCACGTGGAGCTTGAAAAACCCTGTTTTCATGTATTACTCGAGACAGAGAGGTATGCGCACTGTGCCGCCGCTACACCTTTCCCTCTATTAAGCCTTCGAGTAAGCTATACGTAAAGCAATGCGTAAAACTAAGAATTGACAAATCAATTTACACGTACCAATAAAATTTGTCAAAATATGTTTAAAATCAGCGTTGGGCAGCATATTCGTCTACATTACACTATACAGTCACGTAATCTGCTTGAGTTTTTGCTAGATCTCTTCACAAACTTGTTTTATGAACAAGTTTTACTTCGCGACAGTCAAAATAACGGAATAGTGACAAAATTTTGACAATCCCGAAAAGACTTTACAGCAGTTTGGTTGAAAACAGTAGCAGTAAGTGTGAACATGCAAAATAGACCGTATCATTCATAGAAAATAGTGGTTTTTCGCTTTTGTTCGAAGATTACGTTTGATGCTTCACCAAAATATTGCAGGAACAACTTTTCCAACACCTACATCAACAAGAATAGAGAAAATAACATTAAGGAGTTGGCAGTTAAAGGGTTAAATAACCGCTAACGCCAAACTTGACATAGCACGGACAGCACGTGGATCATGAAAAATTCGTGATCCTTAGTATTGCACGAGAAAGACGGGTACAGAGCGCTGCTTCCACGTCTGAATCAGCGCCGTCAAGCTTGACATGAGGCCTGCTTAACACGGACAGCACGTGGAGCTTGAAAAACCCTCTTTTCATGTATTACTCGAGACAGAGAGGTATGCGCACTGTGCCGCCGCTACACCTTTCCTTCTATTAAGCCTTCGAGTGAACTATACGTAAAGCAAAGCGTATAACTAAGAATTGACCCATCAATTTACACGTACCAATAAAATTTGTCAAAATATGTTTAAAATCAGCGTTGGGCAGCATATTCGTCTACATCACACTATACAGTCACGTAATCTGCTTGAGGTTTTGCTAGATCTCTTCACAAACTTGTTTTATGAACCAGTTTTACTTCGCGACAGTTAAAATAACGGAATAGTCACAAAATTTTGACAATCCCGAAAAGACTTTACAGCAGTTTGGTTGAAAACAGTAGCAGTAAGTGTGAACATGCAAAATAGACCGTATCATTTTATAGAAAATAGTGGTTTTTCGCTTTTGTTCGAAGATTACGTTTGATGCTTCACCAAAATATTGCAGGAACAACTTTTCCAACACCTACATCAACAAGAAAAAAGAAAATAACATGAATTAACTGAGTTGGCAGTTAAAGGGTTAAATAACCGCTAACGCCAAACTTCACATAGCACGGACAGCACGTGGATCATGAAAAATTCGTGATCCTTAGTATTGCACGAGAAAGACGGGTACAGAGCGCTGCTTCCACGTCCGAACCAGCGCTGCCAAGCTTGACATGAGGCCTGCTTATCTCTGACAGCACGTGGAGCTTGAAAAACCCTCTTTTCATGTATTACTCAAGACAGAGAGGTATGCACACTGCCGCCACTACACCTTTCCCTCTATTAAGTCGTCGAGTGAGCTATACGTAAAGCAATGCGTAAAACTAAGAATTGACCCATCAATTTACACGTACCAATAAAATTTGTCAAAATATGTTTAAAATCAGCGTTGGGCAGCATATTCGTCTACATTACACTATACAGTCACGTAATCTGCTTGAGGTTTTGCTAGATCTCTTCACAAACTTGTTTTATGAACCAGTTTTACTTCGCGACAGTTAAAATAACGGAATAGTCACAAAATTTTGACAATCCCGAAAAGACTTTACAGCAGTTTGGTTGAAAACAGTAGCAGTAAGTGTGAACATGCAAAATAGACCGTATCATTTTATAGAAAATAGTGGTTTTTCGCTTTTGTTCGAAGATTACGTTTGATGCTTCACCAAAATATTGCAGGAACAACTTTTCCAACACCTACATCAACAAGAATAGAGAAAATAACATGAATTTAAGGAGTTGGCAGTTAAAGGGTTAAATAACCGCTAACGCCAAACTTCACATAGCACGGACAGCACGTGGATCATGAAAAATTCGTGATCCTTAGTATTGCACGAGAAAGACGGGTACAGAGCGCTGCTTCCACGTCCGAACCAGCGCTGCCAAGCTAGACATGAGGCCTACTTATCTCGGAGAGCACGTGGAGCTTGAAAAACCCTGTTTTCATGTATTACTCGAGACAGATAGGTATGCACACTGTGCCGCCGCTACACCTTTCCCTCTATTAAGCCTTCGAGTAAGCTATACGTAAAGCAATGCGTAAAACTAAGAATTGATCCATCAATTTACACGTGCCAATAAAATTTGTCAAAATATGTTTAAAATCAGCGTTGGGCAGCATATTCGTCTACATTACACTATACAGTCACGTAATCTGCTTGAGTTTTTGCTAGATCTCTTCACAAACTTGTTTTATGAACCAGTTTTACTTCGCGAAAGTCAAAATAACGGAATAGTGACAAAATTTTGACATTCCCGAAAAGACTTTACAGCAGTTTGGTTAGAAACAGTAGTAGTAAGCGTGAACATGCAAAATAGACCGTATCATTCATAGAAAATAGTGGTTTTTCGCTTTTGCACGAAGATTACGTTTGATGCTTCACCAAAATATTGCAGGAACAACTTTTCCAACACCTACATCAACAAGAATAGAGAAAATAACATGAATTAACTGAGTTGGCAGTTAAAGGGTTAAATAACCGCTAACGCCAAACTTGACATAGCACGGACAGCACGTGGATCATGAAAAATTCGTGATCCTTAGTATTGCACGAGAAAGACGGGTACAGAGCTCTGCTTCCACGTCCGGACCAGCGCTGCCAAGCTTGACATGAGGCCTACTTATCTCGGAGAGCACGTGGAGCTTGAAAAACCCTGTTTTCATGTATTACTCGAGACAGATAGCTATGCACACTGTGCCGCCGCTACACCTTTCCCTCTATTAAGCCTTCGAGTAAGCTATACGTAAAGCAATGCGTAAAACTAAGAATTGATCCATCAATTTACACGTACCAATAAAATTTGTCAACATATGTTTAAAATCAGCGTTGGGCAGCATATTCGTCTACATTACACTATACAGTCACGTAATCTGCTTGAGTTTTTGCTAGATCTCTTCACAAACTTGTTTTATGAACCAGTTTTACATCGCGACAGTCAAAATAACGGAATAGTGACAAAATTTTGACATTCCCGAAAAGACTTTACAGCAGTTTGGTTAAAAACAGTAGCAGTAAGTGTGAACATGCAAAATAGACCGTATCATTCATAGAAAATAGTGGTTTTTCGCGTTTTTCACGAAGATTACGTTTGATGCTACACCTAAATATTGCAGGAACAACTTTTCCAACATCTAAATCAACAAGAATAGAGAAAATAAGGTTTTCCTTCTGTCAGTTATACATTATGATGTGAATTGTAAGATGTCAAATCAAACAAGATCAAGCAGCATCTATGAATTATATAGGCTATTTTTGTAATATACTCCTTCAGCCACCCCAGTAAATCACATTCGAAGCCAATCCGATGGGTATTGTGAAAGTTATAGCTTAGGTTAGGGTTTCCTTCTTTTAGCTATAAATTATCATGTGTATTGTAAGAGTGCAAATAAAACAACATCAAGCAGCATCTATAATTTATATAGGCTATTTTTGTGTTCTACTCCTTCAGTCACAAAAGTAAAGCAAATTTAAAACCAATCCAATGATTATCGTGAAAGTTATTGTAAAGATTTAGTTTTCCTTCTGTCAGCTATATCTTATCATGTGTATTGTAAGATTGCAAATAAAAAAAGATCAAGCAGCATCTATGAATTATATAGGCTATTTTTGTTTTGTACTCCTTCAGTCGCATTAGTAAACCAAATTGGAAGCAAACTCAATAGGTATTGTGAAAGTTATTTTAAAGAATAGGTTTTCCATATGTCAGCTATATATTATTTTTATTGTAAGAGTGCAAGTAAAACAAGATCAAGCAGCATCTATGAATAATATAGGCTATTTTTGTGTTGTACTTCTTAAGTCACATTAGTAAACCAAATTTTAAGCGAATCCAATGGATATTGTGAAAGTTATTGTAAAGATTAGGTTTTCCTTCTTTCAGCAATATATTATTATGTGAATTTTAATAGTGCAAATAAAACAAGATCAAGCAGCATCTATGAAGTATATAGGCTAGTTTTGTGTTGTGCTCCTTCAGTCACATCAGTAAACCTTATTGGAAGCAAACTCAATAGGTATTGTGAAAGTTATTTTAAATAATAGGCTTTACTTCTGTCAGCTATATATTATCATGTGAATTGTAAGAGTGCAAATAAAACAAGATCAAGCAGAATCCATGAATTATATTGGCTATTTTTGTGTTGTACTCCTTCGGCCACACTTGTAAAGCAAATTTAGTCACACTAGTCAAACAAATTTGAAGCAAATCCAATGGGTATTGTGAAAGTTATTGTAAAGATTAGGTTTTCCTTCTGTCACATCTATATTACCATGTGTATTATAAGAGTGCAAATAAAAAAAGGTCAAGCAGAATCCATGAATTATATAGGCTATTTTTGTGTTGTACTCCTTCGGTCACACTATTAAAGCAAATTTGAAGCCAATCCAATGAGTATTGTGAAAGTTATTGTAAAAATTAAGTTTTTCTTTTTTGAGCACTATTGCCACCTGTTTTTAAAGAGTGCAAATAAAACAAGATCAAGCACTATTTATGAATTATATAGGCTATTTTTGTGTTGTACTCCTTCAGTCACACTATTATTAAAATTAGGTTTTCCTTCTGTCAGCAATATATTATCACTTGTTTTGTAAGAGTGCAAATAAAACAAGATCACGCATCATATATGAATTATATAAGTTACAATTGTGGTGTACTCTTTTAATCACACTAGTAAACCAAATTTAAAGCAAATCCAATGGGTATTGTGAAAGTTATTGTAAAGTTTAGGTTTTCTTCTTTGGGGAATACGACGACGTGTTTTGTAAGAGTGCAAATAAAACAAGATCACGCAGCATATATGAATTATATGGACTATTTTTGGGATGTACTCCTTCTTTCTTGCTAGTAAAACAAACTTGAAGCAAATCCAATGAGTATTGTGAAAGTTATTGTAAGGATTAGGTTTCCTTCTTTGAGCAATATCATCACGTGTTTAGTAAGAGTGCAAATAAAACAAGATTAATAAGCATCTATGAATTGTATAGGCTATTTTTGTGTTGTACTCCTTCAGTCATACCAGCAAAGAAAATTTGAAGCAAATCTAATAACTATTGTGAAATTCATTGTAAAGATTAGGTTTTCCTTCCTTGAGCAATATCACCAAGTGTTTTGTAATAGTGGAAAAAAAACAAGATCAAGCAGCATCTATGAATTATATAGGCAATTTTTGTGTTGTGCTCCTTCATTCACACTAGTAAACCAAATTTGAAGCAAATCCAATGGGTATTGTGAAAGTTATTGTAAAGATTAGGTTTTCCTTCTTTGAGCAATACCACCACGTGTTTTGTAAGAGTGCAAATAAAACAAGATCAAGCAGCATCTATAAGTTATGTAGGCTATTTTTGTGTTGTACTCCTTCAGTGACACTAGTAAACCAAATTTGAAGCCAATCCAATGACAATTGTGAAAGTTATTGTAAAGTTTAGGTTTTCCTTCTTAGAGCAATACGACCACGTGTTTTGTAAGAGTGCAAATAAAACAAGATCACGCAGCATATATGAATTATATAGGCTATTTTTGTGATGTACTTCCTAAGTCTTACTAGTAAAACAAAATTGAAGCGAATCCAATGACTATTGTGAAAGCTATTGCAAAGATTAGTTTTTCCTTCTGTCAGCTATATATTATCATGTGTTTTGTAAGAGTGCAAATAAAACAAGATCAAGCAGCATCTATGAATTGTATAGGCTGTTTTTGTGTTGTACTCCTTCAGTCATAATAGCATACCAAATTTGATGCAAATCCAATAACTATTGTGAAATTTATTGTAAAGATTAGGATTTCCTTCTTTGAGCAATATCATCTCGTGTTTTGGTAGAGTGCAAATAAAACAAGATCACGCAGCATATATGAACTATATGGGCTATTTTTGTGATGTACTCCTTCAGTCACACTAGTAAACCAAATTTGAATCCAATCCTTTGCTTAGTGTGAAAAATATTTTAAAGATTAGGTTTCCCTTTTTTGAGCAATATCACCACGTGTTTTGTAAGAGTGCAAATAAAACAAGATCAATTATTATCAATGAGTTATATAGGCTTTTATTGTCGTGTGCTCCTTCATTCGCACTAGTAAACCAAATTTGAAGCAAATCCAATGAATATTGTGAAAGTTATTGTAAAGATTTGGTTTTCCTTCTTTGAGCAATTTGACCACGTGTTTTGTAAGAGTGCAAATAAAACAAGATCACGCAGCATATATGAATTATATAGGCTATTTTTGTGATGTACTCCTTAAGTCACACTAGTAAACCAAATTTGAAGCAAATCCAATGACTATTGTGAACGTTATTGTAAAGATTAGGTTTTCCTTCTGTCAGCTATATATTATCATGTGTTTTGTAAAAGTGGAAATAAAACAAGATCAAGCAGCATCTATGAATTATATAGGCTATTTTAGTGTTGTACTCCTTCAGTGACACTAGTAAACCAAATTTGAAGCCAATCCAATAACTATTGTGAAAGTTATTGTAAAGATTAGGTTTTCCTTCTTTGAGCAATGCTACCACGTGTATTGTAATAGTGCAAATAAAACAAGACCAAGCAGCATCTATGAATTATATAGGCTATTATTGTGGTGTGGTCCTTCAATCACACTAGTAAACCAAATTTGAAGCAAATCCAATGGGTATTGTGAAAGTTATTGTAAAGATTAGATTTTCCTTCTTTGAGCAATACGACCACGTGTTTTGTAAGAGTGCAAAAAAACAAGATCACGCAGCATATATGAATTATATAGGCTATTTTTGTGATGTACTCCTTAAGTCTTACTAGTAAAACAAATTTGAAGCAAATCCAATTACTATTGTGAAAGTTATCTTAAAGATTAGGTTTTTCTTCTATCAGCTATATATTAAAATGTGTTTTGTAAGAGTGCAAATAAAACAAGATCACGCAGCATATATGAACTATATAGGCTATTTTAGTGTTGTACACCCTTAGTCACACTAGTAAACTAAATTTGAAGCCAATGCAATGGGTATTGTGAAAGTTATTGTAAAGATTAGGTTTTCCTTCTGTCAGCTTTATATTATCATGTGTTTTGTAAAAGTGCGAATAAAAAAAAATCAAGCAGCATCTATGAATTATATAGGCTATTTTTGTGTTGTACTCCTTCAGTCACACTAGTGAACAAAATTTGAACCCAATCTAATGAATATTGTAAACGTTATTGTAATGATTAGGTTTTCCTTCTTTAAGCAATTTGACCACGTGTTTTGTAAGAGTGCAAATAAAACAAGATCACGCAGCATATATGAATTATATAGGCTATTTTTGTGATGCACTCCTAAAGTCTTACTAGGAAAACAAATTTGAAGCAAATCCAATGAATAATGTGAAAGTTATTGTAAAGATTGGGTTTTCCTTCTTTGAGCAATATCACCACGTGTTTTGTAAGAGTGCAAATAAAACAAGATCAATTAGCATCTATGATTTGTATAGGCTATTTTTGTGTTGTACTCCTTCAGTCATACTAGCATACCAAATTTTAAGGAAATCCAATAACTATTGTGAAATGTATTGTAAAGATTAGGTTCTCCTTCTTTGAGCAATATGAACACGTGTTTTGTAAGAGTGCAAATAAAACAAGATCACGGAGCATGTATGAACTATATAGGCTATTTTTGTGATGCATCTATGAATTATATAGGCTATTTTTGTGTTGTACTCCTTCAGTCACACTAGTAAACCAAATTTGAAGGCAAACCAATGGGTATTGTGAAAGTATTATAAAGATTAGTTTTTCCTTCTGACAGCTATATATTAACATGTGTATTGTAAGAGTGCAAATAAAACAAGATCAAGCAGCATCTATGAATTATATAGGCTATTTTTGTGATGTACTCCATCATTCTCACTAGTAAACCAAATTTAAAGCAAATCCAATGGGTATTGTGGAAGTTATTGTAAAGATTAGCTTTTCCTTCTGTCAGCTATATATTATTATGTGTTTTGTAAGAGCGCAAATAAAACAAGATCAAGCAGCATCTATGAATTATATAGGCTATTTTTGTGTTGTGCTCCTTCAGTCACACTAGTAAGCCAAATTTGAAGCCAATCCAATGACTATTGTGAAAGTTATTGTAAAGATTAGGTTTTCAATCTGTCAGCTATATTAGTAGTAATGGCTATTGTGAAAGTTATTGTAAAGATTAGGTTTTCCTTCTGTCAGGTATATATTATAATGTGAATTGTAAGAGTGCAAATAAAACAAGATCAGGCAGCATCTATGAATTATATAGGCTATTTTTGTGTTGTACTCCTACAGTCACACTAGTAAACGAAATTTGAAGCCAATACAATGGGCATTGTGAAAGTTATTGTAAAGATAAGGTTTTTCTTCTGTTAGCAATATATTATCTTGTTTATTTTATGAGTGCAAATAAAATAATATCAAGCAGCATTTCTGAATTATATATGCTCTTTTTGTTTTGTACTCCTTTAGTCACACTAGTAAGCCAAATTTAAAGCAACTCCAATGAGCATTATGAAGGTTATTGAAAAGATTAGGTTTCAAACTTGACACGGGAACTAAATAGCACGTTGAGTTTGAGAAAACCCGTGCTATCATGTTATTTACGGAAGAGTCTGATAAAGTGGGCTGACCCAGCACCCTAACCGTGTCCGCTAATGTTGTGACGGGTCTGCTTTGCACGGGCCTCACGTAAGGTTTAACAAACACGAGGTCCCATGTGTCGCGTATGACAGAGAGGTATGTACACTGCGCCGCCACTACACCCACCCCCCTCTAAAGCCTTAGATAAAGTCTTTTGGTTATTGTGAAAGTCGTGTCAATATTCCGTTATTTAGACTGTCCTGGAGTCAAACCGGTTCATAAAACATGTTTGTGAAAAGATCTAGGAAAAATTCAAGCAGATTACGTGACTGTTTAGTGTAAAAAAATTTAAAATGCTTCCCACCTCTGATTTTAAACATATTTTGCCAAATTTTGTTGGGAATTGTAAATTGACAGGTCAATTCCCAGTTTTACTCTTTCCGTTACGTATATTTCACTCCAATGCTTAATAGGGGGATGGGTGTAGCGGCGGCACAGTGTACATACCTCTCTCTAGCTTACAATACATGAGAGCACGGGTTTTCCACACTCCACGTACTGTTCCTGCTAAGCAAGCCCAATGTCAAGTGTGGCGACTGCGGTCATGGTGTAGAAGCAGCCCACTGCACCCGTCTTTATCACGCAGTACATGGGGGCACGGATTTTTCAAGATTCACGTGCTGTCCGTGCTTAAGCAGGCCCCATGTCAAGCTTGGCGGCCGAGGTTAGGATGTGGAAACAGCGCAATGAACCGGTATTTCCCGTGCAGTTCGGGTTTTTTCAAGCTCCAAGTGCTTTCCGTGCTATGTCAAGCATCAACCATAAACTTCGTACAAAAGTGAAGATCAAGTAGTTTCTATGAAAGATACAGTCTATTATGTATGTTTACTCTTCATATTGCTGATTTCAAGCATACTGCAATAAAGTGGGGTATCCGTAACGGAATATGAAGAAATAAGAATTGACAAATCAATTTCCAATTACCAAAAGTGATTTTTAAGATATGATTTCAAACCGCTTCAGGTAACGTGCTAGTCTATAGTACACTACTCTATATAATAATATGATTTCAGGTATATTGTAAGAGTGCAAATAAGACTAGATCAAGCACCATCTATGAATTATATAAGCTACTTTTGTGTTGTTTGTTGTTTATTTAGTTGGAAAGTGCTTCCACCTTGCGGTGATTTCGCACTATGGGGGGAAAGGGAGGGGGAGGAAACCGGAGTACCCGGAGAAAACCCCCGCCGCCCAGCTCTGCGAACAGGTGTCACATACAGAGAGTGTCCCGAGACGAGATCTGAACCCTGAGCCGCTCACTGCAGTGGTGACAAGCGAGTGTTTTAACCACTACACTACCGGGAGCCCTTTTTGTGTTGTACTCCTTCAGTCACACTAGTAAACCAAATTTGAAGCAAATCCAATGACTATTGTGAATGTTATTGTAAAGATTAGGTTTTCCTTCTTTGAGCAATATCACCACGTGTTTCGTAAGAGAGCAAATAAAACAAGATCAAGCAGCATCTATGAATTATATAGGCTATTTTTGTGGTGTGCTCCTTCAGTCACACTAGTAAACTAAATTTGAAGCAAATCCAATGAGTATTGTAAAAGTTATTGTAAAGATTAGGTTTTTCTTCAGTCACCTATATATTGCAGTGTGCCTAATAAGAGTGCAAATAAAACAAGGTCAAGCAGCATCTATGAATTATATAGACTATTTTTGTGTTGTACTCCTTCAGTCACACTAGTAAACCAAATTTGAAGCAAATCCGATGGGTATTGTGAAAGTTATTGTAAAGATTAAGTTTTCCTTCTGTCAGCTATATATTATAATGTGTATTTTAAGAGTGCAAATAAAACAAGATCAAGCAGCCCCCATGAATTATATAGACTAATTTTTGTGATGTACTCCTTCAGTCACACTAGTAAAGTAAATTTGAAGCCAATCTAATGGGTATTGTGAAAGTTAGTGTAAAGATTATGTTTTTCTTCTTTGAACAATATAACCACGTGTATTGTAAGTGTGCAAATAAAACAAGATCAAGCAGCATCTATGAATTATATAGGCTAATTTTGTGTTGTACTCGTTCAGTCACATTAGTACACCAAATTTGAAACAATTCCAATGGGTTTTGTAAAAGTTATTGTAAAGATTAGGTTTTCTTTCTTTCAGCTATATATTATCATGTGTATTGCAAGATCAAGCAGCATCTATGAATTATATAGGCTAATTTTGTGTTGTACTCCTTCAGTCACACTAGTAATCCGAATTTGAAGCAAATCCGATGGGTTTTGTGAAAGTTATTGAAAAGATTAGGTTTTTCTTCTGTCAGCTTTGTATTATCATGAAAGAGTGCAAATAAAACAAAATCAAGCAGCATCTATGAATTATATAGGCTATTTTTGCGTTGTACTCCTTCAGTCACACTAGTAAACCAAATTTGAAGCAAATCCAATGGGTATTGTAAAGATTAGGTTTTCAGACTGTCGGCTATACATTATCATGTGTATTGTAAGAGTGCAAATAAAACGAGATCAAGCAGCATCTATGAATTATATAGGCTATTGTTGACGAGTACTTCTTTAGTCCCACTAATAAACCAACTTTGAAGGAAATCGAATGGGTATTGTGAAAAATATTCTAAAGATTAGGTTTTCAGACTGTCGGCTATATATTATCATTTTTATTGTAAGAGTGCACATAAAACAAGATCAGGCAGCATCAATGAACTATATAGCTTATTGTTGACTTGTACTCCTTCTGTGCCGCTTACGAACCAGGTTTGAAGGAAATCGAATGGGTATTGTGAAAGTTATTCTAAAGATTAGGTTTTCAGACTGTCGGCTTTATATTATCATGTATATTGTAAAAGTGCAAATAAAACGAGATAAACCAGCATCTATGAAATATATAGGCTATTGTTGACTTGTACTCCTTGAGTGCGCTAATAAACTAAATTCCGTTACCTATATATCACTCCAAGACTTAATAGAGGGATGGGTGTAGCGGCGGCACAGTGTATATACGTATCTCTCACTTGCAATACATCGGAACGCGGGTTTTTCAAGCTCCATGTGATGTCCCTGCTAAGCAGGCCCATTGTCAAGCTTGACGACTGCGGTTAGGGTGTAGAAGCAGCCCACTACATCCGTCTTTCTCACTTGCAGTACATGTGCTGTAAATGTCATGTCAAATTTGCCGTTAGCGATCAGTTGACCCTTTATCTGCCAACTCCTTTACTTTGTGTTATATTCTTCATTCTTGTTGATCTAGGTGCTGCAAATGTTGTTCCTGCTATATTTTGAGAAGCATCAACCATGAACTTCGCACAAAAATGAAGATGAAGTAGTTTCTATGAATCATACAGTCTATTATGCATGTTCACGCTTCCTACTGCCGTTGTAATCAAACCGCTTGACATTGGTCCTGCTTAGGACGGACAGCACGTGGAGCTTGAAAAACCCGTGCTTCGATATATTGTATGGGAAAGACGGTTACAGTAAGCTGCTTCTACATCATAACCCCGGCCGCCAAGCTTGACACGGGGACTGCTTAGCACAGACCGCACATGAGGTTTAACAAACTCGAGGTCCCACGTATTGCATGTGACAGAGGTGTGTACACTGTACACTGTGCACTGTACACTGTGCCATCTCATTCTTTAGCCTTGGAGTGAGATACAGTAACGGAATACGTAAAACTGACCCATCAATTTACAATTCCCAATTATGTTGTAAGAATATGTTTTGAACCTCGGTGCGCCACGTTTATATTACACGACACATTTTGGTGCTTTGGTAGATCTTTTTATAAGTGTTCATGTATCGTTTGGTTCAAGATCGAAAAACGGGGAAATTACAGAACTTTTACGTAGGTTATTACAGTTCATTATTTGACATTGAATGCTCTAAGAAAGGGGGAAGGGAATTGGTGTTTCACGCCGAGCCACCAGCCTGCAAAACCTGTAAGATAAAGGACAGTGTGCTGTGACGTGTATTGGTTAGGGACACGCGCTATAACCTTTGCACCACCCTCCCTGCCAGACAAGTTTTAAAATATTTTTTGTGAGAACTGTAAATAACTGAAATTTTGTTTTTATCTATTGGTTACGGTGGAAATGGCTGCGATTCAACATTTTGACTGTTAGATTTTAAATATTTATAACTATTAACCTATAATAAAGACAACCATATGTGATACACCAAAAAGCATTGTTTAAACATTTAGATGATGTAACTTTTCAGAAATATAGGTTTTATTTTCTTGTACTAAAATGAAATTAAAGATCGCAACTGTATTCGACTCATACGTGAAGAAGTCAGCAGTCAGAAATCAACAAAAAATTATTTACACATTATGTACAAACATAGAGTACCAAACAAACATATATTTTATTAGAATACACATTAGAGTTTCAATATTACTTTTTATTTTCTTGGGCAGTCCGGTGGCGCAACGGTTAGCGACTGTCACCAATACAGTAGGTTGTCTGTCCTGGGTTCAGTTCTCGTCTCGGGCACGCTGTTCTTTCTCTGCATGTGGCATCTGTTTACAGGGCTGGCTGCCTTGCCGTGATATAGCCTTAGTTGCTGGCTCGATGTAAAACACCAATTAAAAAAAATTACTATTTTCTTGTCATTTTCAGTTGAGTACAAATCCATGTAGAATTGAGAACCGGCACGCTGCAAAATGGTGGCGTCTCAACTAAAAACCACGCGAGAGCCGGAAGTTTTTGGTAAATGTGTACGATACATTTATTTAATAATTTAACGACGGAAACACTCGCCCAGCCTCGTGACTGACTGACTGCTCCTTCGACAGTCACAGAATCGCACTGACTCACACTGGCACCATTGATGAAGTCCCTGTTAGTCACTTACAGCTGCCTAAGGCAACAACGACGTTGACGATGAAGAAGGTGGCCCTCTGACACACTGTCCCTAGGCCACTTATACTCCTGCTCACACCGGTTGCCCCAGGCAACGGATAATAGTTGCTAGGCGAAAGTTGTCTGGCACTGGCTCCGGACGACCAAGAAGTCCAAGGAACACGGATGAGATATCCTACTGGCCACTACCAACGGCGGTTAGCCCAGGCAACGGATAGTGGTGTGTGGATACCGATCCTTACAGTGTATCCCCTTCTTGTCGTCTGCTCAGGTTCCAAACTGCAATTCCCAGTAAATAGCGCGTCGCGTTCACGGGAAAGGGGCCTCCCTTAGACACGCTTAATGCCTGCAGCTGCTACGCACTCAGAGACGGTAGTCCCTACTCGAGTGATGGGAAAAGGCCACGACTACACATCTACCCTGCTAATAAACCAAATTTGATGCAAATCCAATGGGTATTGTGAAATTTATTGTAAAGATTAGGTTTTCAGACTGTCCGCTATGTTTTATCATGTATATTGTAAGAGTGCAAATAAAACAAGATCAAGCAGCCCCTATGAATTATATAGGATATTAATGACTTGTAATCCATGAGTCCTACTAAAAAACCAAATTTGAAGAAAATCCAAGAAGATTTGAACAATTACGGAATCATAATCAAATTTTTCAATTTATCTACAACTTCAAGGGGTTGCCAAAGTCGGTGCTGAAGTCGTGTGGGAAGAATTTGGAAGATGTGCTAAGACATGGAGAAAGCCGAGATGTTGATGGACACATGCTTGCCGAGGAAATGGACACATTGAAGTCTATTTTTCCAGATTCTGTGCATGGAGACCTTCGTAAGATGTTGACTTTTCTCTTTCTATTAAAGGACGATCATTCGATTTTCCAAATTTATGGATTGCCTTAAGAATTGCCCTCACAATACATGTGACAGTAGCTTCAGGAGAACGAAGTTTCTCAAAGCTGTCAACGATGTGCCAAGATGGTCTGAGGAACTTGGCCATACTCTCAACTGAGAACAGTGTTTCTCCAGAATTAGATTTCAGTGAACTTATTGATGATTTTGCTTCAATGAAGGCCAGGAAAGTTCACTTGTAATTATTTTTACGTGTTAGTATGTTATTTGGTTATTAAATCTGAATGTCTTTCGCATGTATGTGTGTGTTACGTAGAACGGCGGATGCAAACCCGTCAACTCAACCTCAGCCACGACTGCAGACTCTAGGGTTCCCTTTGTTGTAGTCTATTGACGAATGTTACAAATAAATTCATCGTAGGCTTATGTTGTAATGTGTATGCAGCGTGCTGTCAATGATAGAAGACGAGATGTGCCTGAGGAAAGTGTCTTTAGATCCCAACAAAAACCGTGCGATCGTGGCGTCGAGGGCCCCGCACATGCCCTTTGTCTCGGGCCCCGCGGGGGCTAAGAACGGGCCTGGCTATTGTTGACTTGTACTCCTTCAGTCCCACTAATAAACCAAATTTGAAGCAAATCCAATGGGTATTGTGAAAGTTATTGTAAAGATTAGGCTTTCAGACTGTCCGCTACATATTATAACCAAGCAGATTACCAGATTGTGCAGTGTAATAGACTAGCACGCCCCCACCAATGTCTTATTCTGAAAAACATTCTTGTTATTTGTCAAATTGATGGGTTAATTCTCAGTTTTCCGCATTGTGTTCCGTATACCTATCTCCCAAAATTAAGAGGGAGATGGGTGTAGTGTCGGCACAGTGTACATACATCTCTGTCACATGCAATACGTGGGACCTCGAGTTTGTTAAACCTCATGTGCGGTCCCCGTGTCAAGCTTGGCGGCCTCGGTTAGGGTGCTGGATGTACAAGCTGCCCCCTGTATCCGTCTCTCCCATGCAATACACGGGAGCACGGGTTTTTCAAGCTCCACGTGTTTTCGTGCTATGCAGGCCCCGTGTCAAATTTGCTGACGGCGGGTATTTAACCCATTAGATGCCAACTCATTTACTTCATGTTATATTCTTTATTCTGGTTAATTTATGTGCCTGTAAAGTTGTTCCTGGTACATTTTGATAAAGAATCAACCATGAACTTCGTACATAAGGAAAGATCAAGCTTTTTTTTTTTTTTGGAATGATACAGTCTATTATGGATGATCACGCTGCCCACTGCTATTTTTAATCAAACTACAATAAAGTCTGTTGAGGATTTAAAAGTTTAGTCAATTTCACGTTTGTCGATATTCCTGAAGTAAAACTGGTTAATAAAACAAGTTTATGAAAAGATCTAGCAAAGAACTAAGAAAATTACTACCCGGGCCCGCGGCTGTGAAAGGGCCCCGGTCTTGATCAGTGTATTTTTTCTTTCTTCTTTTCCTTTCTTTAAAAGAAAGGTTGACGTAACAGGCCTCACTCTGAGGATTTTTTTCTATGCCGTGGGGTACTACAAGTCTGATCCTTCAACGTCATTTTCCCTCATTTGCTAACCACTCACGTGTAAGCAAATCTATGTTCAAGTAGTGATGTAGACCCTAGTGCACTTGTCCTAATGTTTGAAGTGTATATTACCTTACTGAATGAAATGTAGATACTGACAATCGAATTGTAACTATATTATTATATACTGGGAAAATAATTTACAGTTACAAGGGGCCGAGAGAGATCGTCTGCCCCGAGGGCCCGTGCTGGCTTTCAGCGCCCGTGCATGTTTCAGTGAAGCAAAACACTGTGCAGTCTCTGAAGTCTCGATGAGATTTAAGTAGGAGGAAGAGCTCATCTTTCTTATTTCCGAGATACTATAGCAAGAAACATAGCAGGCAGTGTAGGTCGGCTCATAGGAGGGTGGTGACTAGGAGGCGGTCGACAGACGAGGAGCGGAGTTGTCTGGCTGAGACATAAGTGAAGATCGAGAAGTTCAGAGAAATAGTCAGGGCAGGAGCTTGCGAAGAAACTGAAACATAGCACAGACAGTTTGTACTTAATGCGAGAACGAATGGGTAACCAGTGCAGAAAACGAAGGAGAGAAGTGACATGGTCTTGTAACTTGCTCTAAACACCAGACATGCGGCAGAGTTCTGCACCTTCTGGAGTAAAGCAGGTATTCAGGGCAGCCGGCGAGCAGGGAGCTGCAATAATCAAGCCGAGAAAGAACAAACGCACAGACAAGAGTGTTGGTAGCGCGCGTAGAGAGAATGTGAGTGATGGCGCTGATCTTACGTAGCACATAACAGGCAGAATGACAGACAGCCGTAACTTATCCAGCGGCGTAGGAACAGGGGTGGTGGGGGAAGATGCTGGGAAGGCAAGAATGTGAACGTTATTCATTGTCAGAATGGAGCTTGCCCATTGACGGATGACGCAAAGGTGATGTTGCATGGTTTCTCCCACCTTGATGTGATTTGGCGAACAAACGAGTTAAGATTGATTTCTTCCTCTCTAGCATAGGCTGGCTTCCGTTTTATCATCATTGAGGTTTTTGTTTGTTAATATACATATTTCACACAACAAACATGAAAAAATAGACAAATAACTGGACAATAATACATTTGAAATATTTATTTATCAAGTAAAGCCCTCTTATTCCAGTGGATTTTATTTTAAAAAAAGCAATATAAAGCCTGTTATTCTATTTTCTGTGGGTAATATTTTGGGTTTTCTGGATGCTTCATGCAAGCCGATCACTTGAGCTTGAGATGTTTGTTAATTTTAAAACACTTCACAATAAACTGTAAAAGAAACTCTAATACTCAACATGAATAATATTCACTAATATGTGCTCTTGCTTTCTCAAACTGCAAACAAGGAGTGTGATGCTTATATTGCATTGTGCTGTTAAGCAGCAAATCAAATTTTATTATTATTCAGCAAAAAGCTGGGATGATGTTATTTACATTTTTTAAATTTGTTGTGACACCTTTACAAAGTGCAAAATTTACTTGAACATTTTTACTGAGAAATTCTCATATTTCAACAAACCCAGTAATCTCAGTAGTTCAGAATAACCATAGCTCAATGTCTGTAAAATCCTTAATGAAAAGAAAATAGTGTACAGCTATGTATAATGGTGTGGTTATCTCAAAAACTGCAATATGTAACAATTTGAAAACTTATTTCACATAAAAATGTTATTGCTTTATAAGTATAAAAAATGCACACACTACCAAGGATGTGATACAAAGACATAATTAATATTTAAACATGACATTGTAGCAGAAAAGAATAAGAGGTTATTTTCCCAAGAATTTTACAATGAAAAATATTCCCTCATACCATTACAGTTTGTCGCTTGAATACTACTAAAGAATAGCTGAAAATAAATCACTGACTATGAATAACTTCACAGAAAATATGTAAATCATGGCTTGTTAAAACAGATCAGAGAAGCATGTTCAACAAAGGCAGAAAAGTTAGCTTAATGTCTGGTGAAGCTTGGAATTTCAATGAGAAAGGAAATTACAACAAATAAACACCCCCATGTGTAGCATCTTTGCATATTTATTTGCTTCTGTACAGCAGTGGCAGAATATGTGTGGAAAGTTTTTGTTTACTCCAATTTTGTGCATAGATTTTCATCTTTTACAGTACTACACCCTCAGTAAAATTTTCCATTTCACTCTTGTAGGTTTTAAAATGCCTTGTGCTCCTGAAACACAATGAGTAATATGTCTTTATTGTAGAAAACAAACTTTAATTAAAAAAATCTCCAGAATACCACTTAAAATTACAAAATGGGAAAGCACCTCAGGCTGATCTGCCAGTGCCTATATATGTGAATGATGTATGGACATGAACTACAAATATACAACAGGATACTGCATCAAACTTTGCCTTGAATTAACAGTCTTTTGTGTATAATGAACATCGACATTAAATAGCTAATCCAATTATAACAAAGTGGATATACATACAAGATAAAAGTTACTAATGTTTGCTGTGGAATGGTTGAAAATGGGTCTGATGACTAATGCTCTTTGTTCTTCACTCCTTTATAAAGCTATGCATGACAAACTTTGCTACATCTATGTAAAAAACATTAATTTTTTTGACTATGCAATTAAAGAACATTGTGATTTGGATTTTAATGTAATTATAAATACAATACACCATGTCTGATTCTTAACCTACTTTCATTTTCGGTAGATTTGTGTTGCAGGGCCCATGTGAACAAATCATCATTAGTTCACTTTAAAGAACAAATAACTAAAAAGCTTTCAAATATTGATTTGCATCCCAAAACTGAAGATGAATTTACATGTCAACATATTACCTTTCTTTGTTTGGAGTAGAAGTGAAACAAACAAATGGTACTTTCACTTCTATTTACGGCAAACGTTAATGCAAAATGATTTTCAAATGACTGGATTTATAATTCATTACAAGTTAGAAACTTCCCAAATAATCACTCAGAATTCAAATGTGGAGTCATTACTGCTGAAATGTGGAGAACTAGAAAAGCCAACATGGGAAGCACAAAGACCAATGCTCATGTAGTCTTGTAAGTGACCAATAGCAACAGACACGACAACTTCCAATAGACAAAAAGATCATGAATAGGAGATGATGGTCACTTGAAAAGTCTGTACTGTTTCATTAGACAATTCACAATAAAGAACCATAAAACCATCTACAGAAGAAAAAGATAAAAGGAATTTGAAACACCTGGGGCACTGCTGACACAAAGTGTTTGTCACCAAACATTACATTTGGTTAATATCTGGCATTAATTTTATCTGCATAGACATGATTAGAAATAATATTAACTACAAATAGGGTTCTTACTTCCTCCCTGACACCTCTTTGGCAAAGTCTGACGAAGTTAATTCTGTTGACATCAGGTCCACATCCATTTCAGATGTTTCTATTCTAAGCACAGAAAGTACACTGAAGTGGAATCTTGCCGTCCATCTTAATCGCGGTCTGTGTTGCAACTTAAATTATGTCTTAAAACATTATAGCAAAGCATCACAAGATGTAAGAATGACCTTGTGGCCAGGACAAAAAAGTGTTTTGCTTTAAAAATTGACAAAACGGAAGTGGAGAAAACCAGAGACGTTCTGTCCCGCAGCGGTGAGTGAGGTGAAGTTGTTGGCTGTATATGTAAAAAAACAGCGGACATAATTTCACATCATGCAGAAACTACTACTAATAAATAATAATGTATATGTATAGAAACAGCAGACATACGTTCAAATCATGCAGAAGCTACTACTAATAATTATAAGGTTAACTTGTAGGTTAACTCGATATCTTATCCCCTACATAAAGAAGCTCAATGCACTTTAACATTTACACTTAAGCTGACAATATGTTCAAACTATGCACAAAGCATGAGGGTATTTTACATTCCAAGCATAGCTGATCAGACAGATCTAACTACAGAGCATATTAGATGTTATATGTTATGTCAGTGGGAGGAAAACAATCAGCAGAGAGAGCTTCGCAGTGATTGGCAGCATGTTTGATCAGAATAGTACACTTCATGATCATGGCGTGATTCACATGAGAAAAAGTCCAAATCAAACTGACACAAACTTAATCCTTGAAAGAATCTTCATTATGGTGGTACAATCAAAGATGGTGTAGGTGAAAAACTTTTTTTCAAATTTGACATGAAAACTGCAGTTAAAAATAAATCAGGACTATTGAAAAAACAATTTACAAGGTAAATCCATTGCGGCAATCAAGCACACAAACTGACCACATCACAGTTAAAAGAACACACAAACAGGAGACACAGCCAGTGAGATGTGGAACGCTGACCCTTGCAAATGGCACAGAAAAAGAGTTAAACTTTCTTTCTTACCATATTTTCACATGTTTTTATTTAGAGGGAAAACTAGACCATCAAAACATGCTATTTTTAAACTGCACTACAATTCCCACTAGTCGTAGTAGTGGTTGCCAATATTTCCGAACTCCTATATGCTAGTTGATCAAAGCAAATTAAAACATAACTTTTTCGTTTTTAATTGTTTTTAACTCTTTTTAAGGAAACAAGAACGACAAAGTGATGTGTGTTCTCTTTGGGCCTTCCTTGTTGAAGACTTCAAAGACAAATATGTATAGTTATTCTTTGTAGATCTTATTTTCTTTTTCTTTGCTGGAAAACTATGTAAAGATACATGAACTCCTCTTCATACATGTGCATCTGCTATTGTTACCATTTTCTGTAAGCAGCAGGCAGCAGACTATATGCTGTATTTCATGTACGTTAAATACTAACTGCCTGGTTTTTTTTACAGTCTTTCATCTATTAGATTTACCCCTAAAAATTCATCTTACGTGTAGTTCTAATACAATTTTTTGTAAATGTAAGCATGCAAATGATGTACCATTACCTACATAAGATAAAAAAATCAACTTATCACAGTGTTAACTAAAAGTCTTTGTACAGCAGAAAAGGGCATTTTCTTCTTGATAAGCTCAGTCACCTTATCTAATGTCACTAGACCTTTTTGTGCAGCCGTATCAAAACATTTGTCTTTTCATCAAAACCTAGTTCTAAAGATTTAACTTGTAAAGGCTATGAACTGTACATTAAAAGGTGTTTCCAAATGCTTTTGTAATGTATCCCATGTGATAACAGTTCTTCTGCAGCATGAAAATAAATTCCGCACTGATGTTTAAATTCAGTAAGTGTCAAGTGTCAGCTAATATAAGTTTCTTTCATTTATACATAATAAACTATTAAGACATTTAGTCAGGGCCTTGACCTTTGATTCTGATACCTAGGTACCCATGCATTTGAAGCATGTAAAAATAAAAATTGTTAATAATAATAATAATAATAATAAAGCAGATTTATATAGCGCAATTTTCAACTCCAGAGTCGACTCAATGCGCTGTACAGTGTATGGGGTTAGTTTTAAAATCACTGAAAAATAGCAGAATTCTTGTAGTAAGATCATCAGATTAGTTTTACAATCACTGAGAAATATCCAGATTCTGTTCAAGAATTTCCGGACTGAACTACTGGAGGCAATCAGCAGTATGCTAGGATAGTCATAGACTGTGGAGTTGTGGAAGCCAGTGAGACACACCTGTCCGCTAGCTGATATAAAGCATGGGTAGTCTTCACACCCCTGTGTATGACCAGCAGGTCACGGCAAGAACCATAGCCCACGACAAGCATGACTGTCCACAGTTCATGGCGATGGACGAAGCTACAGTAATGTGGGAGAAGTCTCATATTGTAACTGCTTGGTTAATACTTCTTTCTATACATAAGAGAACTTGTGATCTAAGTTTTCTAGATCAATCCGCTTAACAGCCACCTACAGTCTCTGTTGTCGAGTGCGGAGCTACATGCAGTGTGGTTGTATCTGTGAGACCTTTGGCTATTCCTGTATATGGCTGATAGACACAGGCCACACTGTCAAACTGCACGATGACCACTTCTGATGACGATGACTCATTGATGTTGATAGTGACCTTCACCTTGTTTTCTGCCAGTGGTGGGGAGGTGATGTCGTCAGGTTACTTGCTGGTGGAGAATCAGACAACTGAGATGCGGAATAAGCACACTGATTTGTCTGACATACCCTTTGTCTGTCTTTAGCCTCTTGTCACTCTTGAATCTATGAACTTTACCAGCTACTTGTTTTAGCAAGTCGTCTGCTTCGGGACCTGTGCTGGCTCTCAACGGCCGTGAGTTCAGAGAAAAGCCTTCGTGTCGTTGTGTGATCTAAAGATCTTCAGAAAAAAGCGTTATGGCGTCAGGCAGAAAGCGACGCAGCGAAGAAAGTACTGACTTACACAATGGGCACTAAAAACACAACAAACTAAGAAAAATACAAAAATTGTGGAGAGCCGCCTCCCTCAAGCCTGTTAGGCCTGTTAAGTATAAATAAACACGAGAGGTTGCTAAATCAAAATTATAATTAAATTCTAAGTTAAGAAACTGTTTATACCTTATTCCATAGTGAAATTGCACTAAATTCAAAGGAAATTAAGTATATCAAATTGTATTTTCTTTAAAGAAAATTTTGATACAGGCTTACAAACAATCAGTCATCACTGTTAATATTTAGCAGATCTTAATAATTACACACCATGCAGAAATGAATAAACAAAAAACAACTTTAGTGTCTGAAATATGTTAAAAATGATAAAATTGCTAGATGGCTTTGCATGTGCACTTATGTTGCCATAATTGTTTAGAAGAATAGTAATCCAGAAAATTCAAATCTTCAAATGACCATCTTCCTGTTTCTATGTTAAGGGATGTAACTGTTTTTGAATGTGATTTACTTAACCAGATGACTGGATTTCATCCCCTTTTGTTTACATAGTTTTGTAGTAAAATTTATAAAATATGATAGATAGTGAAGTGTGGCCCAAATTTAATAGCTGCTGAAGGGGCTGGACAAATTGTCCGGCCTGGTCTTCATGTGTTAAAATCTAAAATTGCACAACTTCTGGGGTACCCTGTATCATGACTGAAAATGGAGACAGAAAAGAAAAAGACAAATGCCGTTAACATATTTTCCACACAAACATTTAGTAAACCAGGAATACTTGCCATGAAAGAAAGCAGAATAATTCACAATTATAGCTCGAGATGATTAAAATGAGTGTGACAATATAAAGTTCCAGCCACACAAAATCAGAAAAAGCAGATAGTAGCATGAGGACAACAATTCAAGTATGCAATATAAGAGGCTACTTTCTCCAACAAACCATTTTCATCAAATAATACAAATAAGAGTTAATTCAGCAGAATAAACTGTACACAACAGAATTCGAAGTCAGTAAATTTAATGCAGACTGGCAGCAGAATTTGGTAATAATATAAATGACTGCAAATATAAAAAATGTAGGGTATTTTTCCAGAAATTATATTATTATACACACCTTACTTATTAACTACATCCAAAACATAGTCTTTGTGTCACATGTAACCTGTAACTGAAACCAGTAAATCTGTCAATAAAAATCCACTTCACATACAAGGAGTAAAATAATATACTACTCTTTCAACGTTTCTCTTCGTCGATAAGCAAGCATAGTAAGGCACAAAGATATCAAAATGTTTTGTCAGCATAACTAAAAAAATAAGCCAGTGTTACAGCATGGAATTAGAACCACAGATATGGAGAAGAGGGAGAACTAAACAAATCCACCAGAAGTAACCTTTACAAATATTAGCTATAAATTCAGCTCAGCTAATAATTAAAACAGTGATGCCCCCTTAATTACCCAACAGGCTGAATAGGGCTGGTTGGTAGTTTTGGTGGTGGATTTTATTTGGATCTATGGTCTGTCCTGGGTTTTTTTCTCAACTTGTGGATCTACAGCCTCTTTTAGCTCCTCTGGGCTGGAGTGTCTGTGGCTTTATGCTTTTCTTCTTTTTGAATGGACAGATGAGATTGAAGCTTTTGTTGATTAATGGTCTCCATATCCTGCCACTTTCTTTGTGCTCGGTGATTCGTAGCATTTACTTCAAAAATTGTTGCCCATTCAGATAGCGCTTTGTAAACACTTTTACTTCTTTACCTGGGTGCCTTGAAGAATTGAACAAACCACTATATTTAGATCTAGTCATTAACCTTGATTGGGGTGATCTCCCTTTTGCTAACTGGTTGAAGATAACTTTCTTGTACATCTTATTCTTCATGCTGATCACCACCTGGCTTAATGCCCTTACTGTATTCTACCTAAAAGACACTGGCTATCGCTGCATTGTGTGCGGTTGCCCCATCTTCGTGTTTTGTTTCTTCATTCATCTGTGACTTGATCTTCCTGTACAGCTCACTGAGCTCATTTTCTTTACAGAGAAGCCTGTTATGCAAGTGCACTCTTATTATTGAAAAGTCCTTTGAGTCCAGCTGATGCTGGAGAAAGGCTTTATATAAATGTGCTTACTATTATTAACTAAGCATAGCAACCAAGATGTAATTTGATTTGTGTCCAGTATAAAAACATCTAAAAGGTAATTGTCCACATACATAAGGCAGTTATCAGCTGTTTCATTTTAAGAGACGAGAAAATTGTACATTATTGAAAGTTAAGGAATGTATCATGGTTTGCTTTTGCACATACAAAGTTTTACGTCAGCATGATTAGAGAGAGAATGAACAGGAATTGAAATTATGTTTATACACTCAGAAGTATTTATATCTTAAGAGCAGCAACAAGAACATGCTGGTAAGTTTTATGTACTATACTGTTGCCATCATGTTATGTCCTGTTTTATTCTATATTAATTTCAGCACAAACTTTCATCATTCTTCACAATACATAAAATAAAATTAGGAATGTCTTTACAAAAATAGGTCAAATGCCTTCATTTACTGCATTTGCCACATATGTGCATGACAGACACATAAAACATCCATTGTCATGCCATGTTAATTTAAAAATAAAAAGTATTAAACAGTCAGTAACATTTAAAGTATTTCATTACTAACAAAATAGAAGTCAGTTTATTCTTTCCACACATTTTCCTCACATATCCAAAACATTTATGGTGTGTGCTTGACATTCAGGCATGCACACTCAACTGCTAAATTGGAATGTAGTGTTAACAGTAGAAGAAAACAAATCAACTTTACATGAACATCACTATTACCATACTGAAAACCTAGAAAAAATATGTTAACACCTCTGCCTGCTTTAGACTTAATGGTTAAAAAATGTAAGCTTCTCCAAATATGAAATCTGGCTATTTAATATAATCTTCATTAGATACAGTTTTCATTGAAATATGTTTTACAATATGATATGTAGCTAACATGACCACTGATTTCCCTGAAATATTTTTTCATCTAAGATTTATTAATGCTTTACAGAAATGCATAAATATCAAGTGTAAGAAGGTTATATGGTATAACTAATGGAATATTTAAGAAACCAAATCACAGATGTTCTTCCAAATTTAAAATGTTCATTTATCTATGGATCTTGTTAGCAACTGGCATAGACAGCCTGGTGGCCGTGAACTGTGAAGTGAATATTAAGTGCTGTCTTGGGCATGCAACATTACTGTATGGCAAACAGAAAAGTGCTTCATGTGAGCACATCACACAGCTGAAGTGGAGAATGGCTCCCAGTAGATGTCAATGTGCTACTGGTGCTTTTGGCGGTTCATGTTGGTAAGCATGAGGCTGATATAGGACGTTAGAAGGTCATCCATTTTGTAACCCTGAAAAATATTTCCAAACATACCTCTGTTCAAGTGGCGAAAAAATACCCTTGAATGTATGACATCTGCTAACTAGTCCTCAAAGTGTACTTAATTTTAATGAGCACTGCATCATCATCCCCAGTCCACATTTGCTGATTACAGCAGTAGTTTACAAGTGATAGACATGGGAAAGCATGAGTTTAAGATGGTGAAGAGACAGGTAAGGTTCACCAGCATCTGCACACGAGCCACACGAGCTTTGTGCACATTTGGGGAAACAGTGACGGAAGACGGCCACAGACTGTGGTACAGTGGGGAGGACACCAGGCATGAGTACGGCGTGGGCTTCCTCGTGCACAGGAAGGTGGCCGCGGCCGTCATCAGCTGTACACCCGTATCCAGCCGGCTGATCTCCATTCGTGTCTCAGCTAAGCCTCATAATGTCACCATTGTCCAAGTATACGCTCCAACTTCCACACATGGAGACGACGAAGTGGAAGAATTCTACCAACAACTGGACAAGATTGTGAAGGCAGTTCCAAAAAAGGACATCCTGCTTGTGCTCGGAGACTGGAACGCCAAGGTCGGACCAGATGCCTACCAGCAATGGGCAGGAACGGTGGGGAAATTTGGCCTTGGTGAAACCAACGACAGGGAAATCAGACTCCTAGAGTTCGCACAGAGCCAGAGACTCACCTTAGCCAACACCTTGTATCCCCACAAGAAATCAAGGACGGCCACCTGGCACTCACCAGACGGATTGGTCCATAATCAGATCGACTACATCCTACTGCCGAGACGCTTCAAATCCAGCATCAACAGGGCCAAGACAAGGACGTACCCAGGCGCTGACATAGGCAGCGACCATGACCTTGTTCTAACAAACCTGAAGCTGAGGCTGAAAGCGAAGCGACTCTTAAACACTCCCCGAATTCGCTTTGATTTGGAGAAGCTGCAAGACCCAAAGGTTGCAGAAGTCTTCAAGGCCACGGTTGGCGGAAAATTTGGCGCACTGAACCTGGTGGACTGTGATGTAGACACCCTTGCTGGAAACATCAAAGAGGTGCTACTGTCGACAGCCCAAAAGGTTCTAGGGCGACATAGAAATAAGAAACAGCCATGGGTCACGAACGACATACTAGACCTCTGTGACCAAAGGAGGGCCTTGAAGAGGGAAAAGAAAAGCAAACCAGAAGCAGCAACCAAATACAAAGAAGTGAATTGTGCCATTAAGAAAGGGATGAAGGCAGCTAGGGAGAGCTGGATCGAGAAGCAGTGCCAGGACATAGAGGTTGGAATGGCACGAGGTGACAGCAAAAAGGCCTACCAACTTCTAAAGACCCTCACTAAGACAGACCAGCAGAAGATCTCAGTCATCGAAGACAGCAATGGTCACCTTCTCACAGAAGGCAATGCTGTACTCAACCGATGGACAGAATACTGCAAGGACCTGTACAATTACCAGCTGAAGACCGACGCCAACATTCTCCAAAACAACCAGACTAGAGACAGTGAACCTGCAGACCTACCAGTTCTACGGGAAGAGGTCGAAAGAGCTGTACATAGTTTGAAGGGAGGAAAGTCACCAGGCGTTGATAATGTACCAGCTGAGCTGCT
Organism: Marisa cornuarietis; assembly: GCA_004794655.1. Taxonomy (NCBI): domain Eukaryota; kingdom Metazoa; phylum Mollusca; class Gastropoda; order Architaenioglossa; family Ampullariidae; genus Marisa; species Marisa cornuarietis. The sequence goes on from SMMW01000634.1 coordinate 66,161, forward strand.
CAAGCAGGGTGGGGAAGCAACTACAAAAGCCCTAACTGTTCTGTGCCAAAGAGTCTGGGAGCGCAAGGAATGGCCCAGAGAATGGACGCAGTCACTAATCATTCCCCTCCCAAAGAAAGGAAACAGCAAACAGTGTCAGAACTACAGAACAATAAGCCTTATCAGTCACCCAAGCAAAGTCATGCTGAAGGTAATACAGAACCGCATCAGAACCACCGCAGAAGAGCTGCTAGCAGAAGAACAGGCTGGCTTCAGACCACGTAGAAGCACAGTTGAGCAGATCTTCAACTGTCGTCTTCTTATAGAAAAGCATCTGCAGCATCAGCGGGACCTTTACCACAACTTCATTGACTTTAAGAAGGCATTTGACAGAGTCTGGCACAAGGGGCTATGGCATGTGATGCGGAAATTCAACATTGAAGAAGGGCTTGTCCAAATCGTTGAAGCGTTGTATAACAGCTCAACGAGTACAGTTCTGCTTAACAACCAAATAGGAGCTTACTTTCGTACCACAGTAGGAGTACGTCAAGGATGTCCCCTATCACCCGTGTTGTTTAATATATTCTTGGAGAACATCATGCTTGAAGCTCTTCATGACCACCATACCTCCATTTCAATCGGTGGAAGACCAATCTGCAACCTACGCTTTGCAGATGATATAGATCTGTTAGCAGGTACAAACAAGGAACTGCAAGACCTCACCAACAGACTGACAGACAGCTCAAACGCATATGGAATGGAGACCAGCACAGAAAAGAGCAAAGTTATGATCAATGGCAACGGCAAAGCAGAGATCTATATGAACGGGGTACAGCTCGAAGAGGTAAGTAGCTTCAAGTTCTTGGGAGCCACCCTCTCCAAGGACGGCAGCTCCACGCAAGATATCCGCATCAGGATCGCAACAGCAACAGCAGCAATGGCTAGGCTAGATAGGATCTGGCATAGCCACAAGATAAGGTTCACTACCAAGTACAGGCTATACAAATCCCTGGTAGTGCCGATCCTGCTCTACGGATGCGACACGTGGACTCTACTCGCCGAAACAGAAAGGAGAATCCAGGCATTCGAGCACAAGTGTCTGAGGAAGCTGCTCCGGATCTCATACAAAGAACACAAAACCAACGACTTTGTAAGAAACAAGATTGCCACACTCGTAGGACACCAGGAACCTCTACTATCAACAGTCAAGCGACGTAAGCTGGTCTTCTTTGGCCATGTAACCCGGCACGACACCTTGTCGAAGACTATCCTTCAAGGCACCTTGGAGGGTGGCCGACGCCGCGGTGGTCAGAGAAAGAACTGGCTTATGAACGTCAAAGACTGGACTGGTCGTCCTGTACAGGACCTGCTGACTATTGCCCAAAATAGGCAAGAGTGGCGGGCCCTATCAGCTGCAGCGTCTATTCATGTGCTCCCCCCAACGCCAGGTGCCAGGCAAGGGACGACTGACTGACTGACTATTGAGAGTAACAGGCCAATAAGAATTTGGATTAAAAATAGGCCTCACCACGAGGAAGGGAAACACCAGGACACCCTGAAAATTTTTTAAATGTCTACAAAGAAGAGAGACTGGAGGAAGGTAAGTCAGCTGTTTAATAAGCAGTGTTGTCTAGGTCAGGTACAGAGTCATTGCACTTTTGAAAGGCATGCAGCCAGAGTCTGGACGCTCATTCACAGCATGAGGTCCAGTCCACAGGAGTGAGGCCACATAACAGATGTTACAAACAACTTACCACTGTCACTATGAGTAACATGGAGAACTAGCATAGGTGTTGTGATTTGTCTGACAAACATTTTTATAAAACCGAAGTGTCTATGGGTTTGATCTTTTTCCTACTGCTACAATGCTGTTTTGATAGCTTTGGTTGTCATCTGCAAAATGATGAGGTGATGTATTACATTTATAATTCAATGAGCCTAAGAGTCAAAAAGGGAATGCATGATAACAAAAAATGAAAGAAGAGAAAAGACAGAAAAAGAAACAAAAAATGCACCGAACTTAAGAAAAGGTGCCATAACAATAAAGCCATGCTCACAGCCCAAAATATGAGGTACCAAACTTCCAGGGTTTGTATTAAGGAAGCACTTTTGCCCAACGGTTACCCTATCTGTGCCAAGTAATTTAGCTATCTGCAGACTATGGTTTAAGCCCCACACTCATAGACTCAAGGTAGGTTACTCAAATCATTTTATGAACTGGTAATTTTTTGGGGGGCCGACCAATCCCATTCCAATAACTTTCTAGATATAACAGGGTAGATCGAGTGGTACAGAACTTTTTGGTACAAACTTTTTGTGTGTGTTGAATTCATAATCTGCAGATGCAACTAAAACAAAACTAAATACTGCCAATGATCATTTTTTTCATTGCACATTTTGTTTACAAACGTAATATTTTTGTCTGTGGAATGAATACATTTGACTTTCTGCAGCATTGTACTTGGGTGTTTTTGATTTTTTAAAAAATGTTCCTTGAGCTGTATGTTTCCCACTTTAAGGTTAGGATCTGACCAATCAATGCTTGTCAGTGAGCTAACTTCTACTAACTCATGAACTGGGAGTTTGCCTGTTAGGTTAACTTAACCAACTACCCAAATTAGAACAACTTTACCATGAAAAAATGTAAGTCTAGAGCAATACACACCCACACACACAATGATTATCTCAAAACATACCAGTGATGTCTCACAAAGAAGCTTGCTTCCACGAACAAGATTTCCAATGGTCATATGGAAATATGTGTTGCCACTGCTCCAGTTTGAGATTTTTGTGAATGGATGCGTAGCAAGTATTTCCTAGAATAAATACTTCAAAAATTACACACTAAAAAAGTCAGCAACCTCTGGTTTTGACATTTAGTCTTAAGATTACAGACAAACCTTCTGTATTAACCAAAGAAATAAACAGATGACTCCTCTGGGAGCTATGGAGTCTGCTGGATATTATGATGACTTACACATCCAAGTAGTCACTTCCCCTTGGTTAAGGTTGTGGAAGAATAAATAAATAAATAAATGGTAATAGGGGTACCAGCAACCACATGGCATGTTAAACCAGTTGATCAAACGCTGGAATAAAAAATTTTAAACTTGTGGGGTTTACAGAAGCTTATCTATTCTGTGGCTAGAAAACAAAATTAAGAACTAGGAAAGAACAAAAATCTATGAAATAGATGAAAAACAATAAAGTAAATCTACTTTGCCAGGCAAGGAGATCTGTGTTAACCACTTCCTGCCCCAGATGATGCCAAAATGGTGGTAGCAGCAACCACATGGCATCATAAACTAGCCAATCAAATGTTACAATCAAAAGTTTTACACTTATGGGTCTTATAAAAGCTTATATATTCTGTTATTAGAAAACATAATAGGGCCTAGGAAACAACCAAAATCTATGATTTACTATGGGCTTGTGGGGGTGTAGTGTTTCTGAGTAGAGTAGATTGTGTTTCTTGTGTTGACAGTGAGAAGTGGGTACCACCACAGCCTGTAGAACAGAGAGGTAGCACAGTAGGAGCGAGTGGGACTGGGATCCCCAGAGGACACCCACATCATGTCTGTATGATATATATATATAGAAACTAATGGTCATTTCACAATGACTGCCAAGTAGGAGGTAGTGCCGGGTGTAGAAGCTGCTCCTGAGGAGCCACACATTACCTGACAGCGAGCATTGGCGTAAGAGACGCCAGATTCTGTGGGTACATGTTGAATTACTACCTTATTCTTCAACACTGGACAGTCTTTAGAAGATGCAACATAAGAACTATCATAGTTGGCAGAGTGGGTGATTGAGGAACAATTGCCTGCAGCATAGACAGTTCGCCACAGTGAAAACAGTGGGCTTGGGACTTGCAGAAGCTATATAGCTCCGTGGTGCCCATAAACTGACAGCTGAAGCAGCACAATGGAGGAATGAAAAGAAAGAATTTGACCCACAAATACCTGGCCAATAAGTTCTTATAAAAAATTTTAATTAAAAAGAAATTATTTTACTACTTTCAGATTGCTGGAAATGATTTAATATTCTATTGTCACTGGAAATGAGTAACTGGTAGAAATTTCAGAGTCTAGGATGATGCGAAGCGGGTAAAAAATTGATTACAAAATTCCAACCAGACAGACAGACATAGTGAGTTAAAAGTGTGTAAAAAGTAGCAATCACGGACACTTCTGATACGTGTCTACATGCTTTTTTCAGCAACTAAAGGCTAATTGACTGGTGTGTGTTCAGTGCACACTACCCTGAAATGAATTCAGGGCATGTGACTCAGGCAGCTGTTCCACAGGAATGATAGTAGTCAGAGAGGGGACACCTCTGTGCTTGCTTTACATCTGAACCACAATCAGAAACAAATCTGTGCTTGACATCTGTTCTCGTTTCTCATTTATATGTCAAATCTTTGCAGAAAGAATTCAGCACTTTGTGATCTACTTGTGATAAAGAACAATTTTTCTGTGGACTGTCAGGCCTTTCTTTCTCCACTGGCATTCAGCATGACACTGCTCTCTTTGCATTTTATTACCTCAAGAGTGAGTCATGGACAGACAGGCAGTAGTGACATCGAGTGGAAAGAAAAGCATGCCTGTCCATATGTAAAGCAAGCTAGTCCTAGATTGTGGAGGGATACTTTGGCACCCAAACTGAAGCTATCTTCAAATTATAGACATCAGCTTGCGGAGTGGTAAGATCTTCAAATTATAGACGTCAGCTTGCGGAGTGGTGAGATCAGGTAAAGTTGGGGGAGATGACAAGTCGTTTGAGATGGAAAAGCACTAAAAATGGTCTGACAATAGCATGTCAGACAGAGATCATGGACAGAGCAGGCATTGTTTTCAACCAGTTGATGACCTGATGAAGCTTGGGCATGGGCTGTTGTACCAGACTGTATTATTGTATGAGTGACTGCAGATCATTTACATAAAGGTTTGAAGGACAGTTGAATGGAAAATTAAAGTTGCTATGTTAAGGGTCAGCTTGTTAGACAAAATCATTTCATTCACTGAAGAATCTACCACGCCAGATGAGCTGGACCTTTCAATTCCTGATGGTGGAATTATGAGATCCACTCTATGTTGCCAATCATTCATAGACAATTCAATCCATAAAATGAGTGTGAATATAATTTTAATTGTAAACCAAATCAGGGAAAAAATCTGACATATTTTATATATTTTATTTATGGTGCAAGAAATGTTTGAATTTCATGGTCTGTGTGCTTTCTGTATGTAGATTTTGGATCTATTCACTTCTGCTCTTTATACTTAATGATTACAAAGAAAAGAAAGAAAAGGAGTTTAGGTGTTTGTGCAGTTCATCAAACTTATGACTCCTGCATCATGTATGTTGGTATGCTTATCAAAGGACAAACTTGCCTCAAAAACATGGTGTTTCATGGTTTGTAGATTTTAAAATATTGTATGACAATACCATAGTAAAAGTGAGGTGTCGAGAATTTTACTCAAAATTTAAAGGTAAGAGTCCTTAACGATGTGTAGAAAAAAACACTGAAAAATTACAAGTGACAAAATATACACTATATAAATCTAATGGGGATACATTTTACAAGGCCATCACCAAATACCTTGGTCTGGGGATGTATTAAGTTCACACCGTTCTTGTTGATGGCAATAAGCAGGATTTCTGGATAGTTAGGCTCAGTTGTTTGCTACAAAAAAAGAGAGAGAGAGTGAAAAAGTATTTGGGATCAGTGGTTGCTAAAAACAAAGATATATTTATATGTATTTGTATATAAAATGATCAACACTATGTGGCTAGTGCACCCCTCTGTGGAGCAGAAGGTCACTGGTTTGAGATCTGTTTGGACCTGTGACCAAAATACTCCCATACCCACCCAGCAGTTGCTCAGTAAAAACTGGTATCTGACTTATCAGAAAGGTAAAGGCAGTGGAAGATGGTTGAACTCTATTTCCACATGCTGTACTTTACATATGGTAAACCACATATGTTCACTGTTTTATAGCCACTAGACCATGAGAGTCTTTACCATTCTTTTACTAGTAAAGATGGCCACTACAAAATTTTTGGAAATTGTTTTAACAAAAACTGGTGTGATGAACACTTTCTTGTCTTGAATGTTCTTCTTTGTCATATGGCAACACTACCTACTGTCCTTTACATCTTGTAATGCACATTGAGATCGCCTCCATGTGGGAAAATGTGCTATATAAATCCTATTATTGTTATTAAATTGTTTAACAAGTGACACAAGTATGACATTATATACTAGTCTGTGATTTGGGCTATTTCTTACATGCTGTCAAGTTTACTTATTTAAAGTCAGTTCATGGTTTATGGATAGTGAATGCTAGTAAATATACACTTAGCAGCCACTTTGAAAAAAAAAAGCAAACTAGGGACCTGAGAGATTTTGTGACTAGGAATCAATATTCTTCAGGGAATTTTTGCAACACTTTTTTTAATGTCAACCATGAGGGATGGTCAAAAGTATGATAGCATAACAACCAGGGAGATATGTTGTTGTTAGGAACATTAGCGTCATTCTCTTTTTCTTGATTAAACACAATTTATTGTCTCCTACAGCACAAGCCACTTCAAAACAATAAAATTAGGAAAAATAAGTATAATATTACCTTGACCTCAAAGAATGCAGAACCAAAAGTAGGCCACCTGTAGATAATCTTCAGGAAGTCAACTTTAGCATCATCACAACTTTTACCTGCATCTCTATTGAATGCTGCAACGATTACCTATACACACACATGCAAATACATCCAGAACACATGCACACACATGCATGCATGTGCAAACACACACACACACACACACAATGTATACAGGTCAAGAGCTTCAATACTAGAATTACAGATTAAAAATAAAAATCCACAGGTAACCATATGAAACCAAAAGATTTGACAAATCTCAAAAAAAAAAAAAGCAAAAATGTGACATTTGCAAGAATGGTTTAATTTTCCAACTTGTTGCTTCTGTTTTATGCTCAATAATATTTGTTTAGTTCTTTTCTATCTTATCTAGCCCATATCAACATCACAACAACAAGCAGCCTTTGGGGGTTTAAAGTTTATAATACTTGGATAGAAATTTTAGGTCTTTTTCCTGAGATTTCCAGCATCAATCTTTAGTTTTCCAGCCAGTAATCTCCATGTCACAAGTGATCATGGCTACATTCTGAACATTCAATAAACACTTAAATAATAATTTAAAAAAAAATCTGAATCCAGAATTTTTCTGAATCAGAATCTTTAGACTTCACAACTATAGGTCTAGCCAACACCTTTCCAGTCAAGCTGACCAACTATATATACAGTCCTTTTATCTTTCAAAAACGGTTGTGAAGCAAACATTTTATCAAATGAAAACACAACTTTAACAGGAGAGAAAGGGTATGCCAAATGCATGAGAAGTGGTAAAAAAAAACCTCTTAAAATTGCCAGATGTTAGGTGAATGGCAATAACTGAATGAATTTTTAAAAACATGCATAGAAAACACTAAAATGAAATAAACATATTCTCGTAAACACAGTATGGAGCAAGAAGCTCAAAACTGGAGAATGTGCGCATAAATTGTTAATTAATATAACTCTGTAAATCAATTACCTTGAAACTGAAATTGCTAGCCTACACAAAATTCACATAATTCAAAAAAGTAATAATAAATATCACTGTCACAAAAAAATGATATATAATCATTCTGATTAAAAAAATTTGTTGTTGAATGCTAATGGTAGTAAGAAACAGACATAAGCTTAGTTTCAGTTCATATTATGACAGCGTATGTGCTGTTTCATGTTTTTGTGTATCACATTCCTTCTTGTGATTGAGTGAATGTTCAAGCAAAGCTATGTACAACAAAGAACACAACAAACTAGAAACAGACTAGAACCATCAATGCAAATATCAATGTTTTCATACTGACATAATAACTGTTTCTTAAAGATGATTTGCATCAAATCTAAAGGTTTCTAATGATTTCTTATGGGATTTTTTTAACACCCCCCACCCCACACTGCCCTTCTCAGCTTTCTTAATAAGATCAATTCATTATTATCTACTTAATAAGATCAAAATGTGGAAGAAGCTATTACTTATATAAAAATGCTTAAAAGTGTTAACTTAGAAAAGGTGTGAGTAAGAAAGAGAGAGAATTAAAATGAGAATAAACTGATTCTGCATTGCTGGAGTCCAATAAGTTAAATTTATGAGACTTGTAAAGTATACTGATTCCATAAAAACAACTCAAGGCGCTTGGGTTGGAAAGTCATTTCAAATAAGAGTCTTAAGCAGCCAGTTGAAACCACTTAAAGACCCAACTGATGACACATATCATGCTCAAATGAGTCCTTTCATATCACTTGTTTATGTACTGAGCATGAAATTGCAAAGAGAAACACAAATCTTGAGAAATTAAATAAAAACAATTTCTTAACATGTTCAAATGTCCATTTGAGCCTGAAACCATGTGACCACAGCATGGTTGATACAAGCTGCCCAGGAAATACTGAATCTTGAAAGCCCAAAAACAGATATAGAAACTACTGTATCATTGTTGAACAAACAGGAAAACATAGTGACCAAATAAGTGCTCATACTTTCCCAAAGGATTAATTCATGGCTGATGACAATGTATCAACTTTATTTGTGAGTAGAGCTGACTTCACTGCACAGTACTCTGTTTTATGTGAATTTCACTTTTCTTGTGAATGTTACCAAGTAATGTATATGAAGAACAATAAAAAGGATTTTGAGGTACCACAAAAGCGTTGAAGATCTTCCAGGGTCCATATTGGACAACACTACAGAGTAGCTACATGAACACCTGGTTATATTGATAAATGCACTTCAAATTCAACTTTTCAAGGAAAAGTATTATTGCTGTGACCAGCGACACAATATGCTGCTAGTAGCATGCACAGAGTAGAAGATAAGGAATATTCGCAACAGTGTTCCCAAAAATACAGCCGAATTAAACAAACATAAACAGTAATGGTTACCTGCAGCTTGCAAAATCTGATTAACATCAACGATGCTTACCATGTGATATTGTGAAGTTGTTCATCTGCTTTCTAAGCATATTGTATTTTGGAGTTTTGAACCTTTACAATCCATGGGAATGAGATTTACCATAACTTTTGCATAAATCGCTAAATTTGAAATTTGATAATCAATAAACTGTGGTTTCAGGCGCTGAAGTTTACAGAATATATTTATATTATCTCTACCTACCAGAATCTGTTTATAACTTGGACCAATTAGGTACGTCTTTAAAGAGGCAGGTGCAAGGGAAGAGTGTTTCCAGCAGAAGAATCAGCATATGAAGGTTGCTGACCAGCAGGGACTGTGGAGTCACAGGGTATCATAGGATAGTGCAGGGACTGGGAGTCACAGTGTATCACCTGCTGAATGAAGTGGGCAGGATGAAGTCTGAAAGGTGAGCCAGGCAGAAAGGTTTTCACAGTAATGGAGACATTTATAACAAAGTTAATATTTGTATGTGATATATTTTGTGAAAGACAGCTTGTGAAGTAAGCAAAGCAGGGAGGCATAAGAAAAGAAAGAAGAGAACTAGCTTGATGGTGATATCAGTACTAAGATATCGATGTATAGGCAGGTGGTGTCAGTGATGGAAAAAAAAAACAACACAAACAAAAACAAAAAAAACCTCAAGTTTTCATCAAAGAGGAGATGTGGGGTACAGCATGGAAAGGGTGGAGTCCAGAATGACACCAAGACTCTTAAAGCTGAGAATAAGGGGATCATGGTGCCAGAAAATCTAAGACTAGAAGAAGAGACAGTGGAAAGGGACTCTCTGGTGCTCATGATCAATGCTTCAGTCTTGTCAGCATTGTCTTCAATGTTGAGTTTTTCAGTTATCCCCTTTTGGATGTTAGAATAGCAATGACTGATGGAATAAATAAGGCTGTCAATGGAGAGCTGGCACATAGTTGTGTGCCATTGTGTAGGTAGTGGTACATAATGACTAATAATAGGGGGTGCATGTTAACACTGCATAGGACAGAGATTAGGAGAGAATACTGGGAGAACCTAGAATCAATGACAACAGTATGAGATGAGTCACAGAGATAGCTCTCAAACACAGAAAAGGGCTGCATCTTGAATGTCAGAAAGTAAATGTCCTATTCTCAAGGTATTAAACAGAAGAGAAGAGAGAAAAAAACAATGATCCAAGCTTTCCTCTAACATCAACGACAGCACAGCTGGATTTTAGTCTTTCCTTTGTGTTTTTATTTTTTCATCACTGGACTGTCCATATGTGTGTTTTGCACTTTTTTTTAGCCTTTTTCTTGTAAAGCGCATTAAGACTTCTTCTAAGTCAGGAAATGTGCTCTATAAATTCCCTTTATTATTATTAACATAATATACACATGCATGACTGAAAAAGATAAAGATTTACCCTTTTCCAATCATCAGGAGACTGTGCCTTTAACATATCATTTGGGATGAGCTGTCTGAGATATGCCCTTCAAAGAGAAGAAAAAAGAAAACATTGTAATTTTACATTGTTGAAGTGTCTCAGTTTTGTTACCTTGAAACTTGTCATCTCCTAATCCTATTGTTTCCACATTTCCAGATTTCCTCCAGAGCTACTGATCATTTATATCATCATGGTTGGCTCTTGTTCTTTGTGTTGGACAGGTGGTAGTAAGGGTTCCCGGTCAATTTGGCTAGGGTCAATTCGACTAAGTCGTTTCATCTAACGGTCGAGTCGTCTATAGGACGCATGAAATGGAAAAAAATTGAAGTAATTTGAATTTTAATAAATGATTTAAATCTATCATATAAATAGTGCTAATTGTCGCGTTAAGCAATCGGGCTCCAAATGTTCCACTCTCCCATGCACGCTCTCAACCACACAGACTCAACAAGCACTTAAATGCCAGATGCCAGCGATGCATCTAACTGTCCCTCAGTGTAAAAATTTACACGCACACGTGGGAACAGTAAAAAACATGCATTTATTAAAGATGGAAGAAAAATGTAAAAGAGAAGAAGAAAGGATGATCAAACACTGCCAAAAATAATGTCAAGATAACACATACAAATAAACGTCCATGCAGAATGAACAAATTAATGGAAACCCGCGCAGGGGTGCAACCACACGCAGGGCGGTTACAACATAAGACAACCCCCTCCCCGATCACTGTCTGGACCAACACGCTGTGGCAAATAATAATAACAATAATAAAAAAAACTAACTAGACGAGCGAGAGAAGCTGGGTAAGGGCTAAGCACTAACTGGTAACTTTGCCGGCAATTACATAAAAAAAAGAAATTGCGTGAGACCGCGGTGATGTAGAAATTCTCCCCCCTCCAGTTACCTCCTTCCGCCTCCGTTTCTAAAGGCAGCATGTGACACGCGACACTAATGACAGACTAAAATTCAAAATAATGATTTGAATCCATAATACAGTTTAACTGTAAATAATGCACAATATTACCGTAAAGTCTAACTGTATGAGAGATGCGCTATAGCACGCAAATATGTAAGGACATATGTCGCTCTGATCGTAACGGTCGATACAACGCTGAAAGCGCATACATAGTCCTGCATACACCTTTTTCTTCAGGACCTTGTGTCCCCGAAATGCTCTGAAAAAATGCACCTTAGTCGACTAACCCTAGTCGAAATGACACTAGTTGAATCAACCATTAGACGAAACGACTTAGTCGACTGACCTTAGTCAAACTGACCCTAGTCAAATCGACCTTAGTCGAACTGACCCTAGTCGAATTGACCGGTTACTGGTAGTGAGATAACAAACTGGGACTCTATTAAAGTTTTCCTTACTTTTTTTAATTTAACTGAAGCAAAATAAAATAAAAAACCAAAAATATAGCACTGTCATATTCCAATCAATTTTATTAGCCCATTATTAAAACCTGTATGGATCTATCATCAGTGGGTTCTTTGACATTAAAGTAAATATGCTCTTATTGATTTGCCTTGTTTAAGTAGGTCAACAATAACCCAAGGGAGAAAGGAGAGAGAGAGAAGGGGAGTGGGGGGGGATAATTTCAGGAATGATAAGCCACAGATTTAGGATGTAGCCATAATGTTTACAGAAACAATGCACCCCTGCTTCTTAGCATCATTTTTTCTTTATTTTAAATAAATGTTGATACACTGATATTACAGATGCCAAAATATGCTAAAATGAAATGGCAGGCTCATTCTACAAAGCCAAATAAAGAAGATTCTCTATTTGTGATTTTTGTCTATTTTTCATGTTGCTTATGTTCCAACCACTTCAAATAAGACTTATTCAAAGGTAGACTCGAAAGCATGATGATACTTTTTACTCAAACTGGTGACATTGAACACTGGAGATTTTCTGTAGATGAAGAGAAAAGGCTTCATAATATTCTGTTTTAAAATTGTAGGCAATACTAAAAATAGTAACATGTTCGCTTTAAGTCCTGTAGAAGTAATATAAAAATATAAAAAGATCCTTACGGAATGTTGGCAAGATGTTGCTTATTATCACCATTCTTAACACGGTAGATTATGGCTCCTAGCTGAGCTGCTTCTTCTTTATTACAGCTGTGATAGCCTCGCAAATATTTTGGAAGTTCCTGTTAAAAAGAAGAATATCTTAATCTGCATTTCTGAATAGTATTTCTTAAGTAGTGCTGCAATGAATGCTATGAATATGTAGTTTTATTTTAAACAGGATAGCTCTAAAGCTCTTTTAGGACACTGAAATCATCCAAAAGTGAATTGGAAAAAAAGGAAATGATAAGATGTGCAGTTGAAGATGGCCTAGAATATGAAAATTGGATAGACATGGTGCATTACCTTGTGTAATCATCATTTTGTTTGCAGCTATATCAGAAAGGAATTATAGCTGTAAACAACTACAATAGCAAAAAACAAAATTAAAAACACTTGACAAATTTGCAGAGTGCAGCTGCTGCAGCATGTACTGGCTGTGACATGCCAGTGTACTTCAACTGAGTTAAGACTAAAAAAAAACAAAAAAACGCTGAAATGTCCAGTTGTATATCTTCCCATAACTCAACAAATTTCTCACTTGATGATAGTGGAAAATGAGGTCTGCATTGATATCTTGACCAGGGACTGTATTGGTCCACAACTTCTTCATAAAGAAAACTTGGTAAGTGAATTGGGGAGGTGCACCTGAAAATATGACAAAAATGTATTATGATAAAGTACTGAGCTGGATGAGAAATTCTGCAACCATTTGTGTGGTCAATATATCCAGCAAGGGCTCATTTAAATAAATCAATACAGCTCATTTCTTGATCTATAGCTTTTGTCTTGCCAGGTGAGTAGTTGTAATTGAAAGTAATCAGAAAGTAGGTCTTCCTTTTTTGTTTCTGAAATGAGAAATGTCATATGATAATCATAGTTGTTAACTCTTTACTAATGCATTGCTCCCGCAGAAACACAGGTCTTTGCAACCAAATATGAACTTTGTTTTCTTACTGCAATACTAATCATGGTGTGCCTCCAACAACTGTCACTGGGAGTTTAACCGTGAGTGTAACCATGTGGGTAAGTGCGACCATATTTTATTATTTATGGCAGCTCCCAACAAATTAAATTCTATTTCCATTATGGACAGAAGCAGACAATAAAGACCTATTGTACTGTCTACTATACATCTGCATTTTACAATTACTGCTAATTTTACCCTTTTAACATCCATAAATCTAAGCTCTATAAAATACTTACCCAGCACCTTTCCTTGTTTTTCTCATTAACACTGATCTCGGGCCTTGTTCTCATAGAATGGAAACAAGACCACTCAAAGTCTAATCCTTTGTACTCAGTACTTCTTTTCATTACTTCACTTATGCTTGAATGCTTTAACTTGTGTTCACTTTGTAATACCTTAAATAGTTCATTCAAAAGTGTGGTGGTGCATAATATAAACAGATTTTACTAAAGGAATATTGAATTGCAAATTCTGGACAGTCCAGTGATGTTCCTTTGTCTTACTGGATGAAGGGGGCTAGCTCTCTGGCTTTCTTACATTTTAATGAGTTATGTTTGCTTTTAGTGTCTTTGGCTTGGCCTGAACCTTTTGTTGTTGTCTTCCTCATCATCTTGGACTGATTTCTTTTTCGATCAAGTTTCCTCGCTTTGTGCACACTGACTGCAAGACAACCCTAGCCTAATGTCTCTCTACTTCTCAACCATGGCAACTGCAATCTACTGCCAGTTTGATCTCTGGAAAGAACGAAAGGTTCTACATACACAGTGATGATAATAATAATAGGATTTGTATAGAACATTTCCCCACATGGAGGTTAGTTCGATGTACTTCACAAGAGACCAGAGGCAATGGGGAAAGAGGCCGTGTGACGTAGACATCACAACTGAGTACAAACATGCACAGTACATGAACATGTACCAGTTAGCAATACAAGAACATGAAGGAACAAAGTGATAGGAAAGTGGGGAAGAAAGGACAACAAGATGGACTACTTATAGTAGGTATTTCCAAAAGAGATGTTTCATGTCCAGAAGTCAGAAGGCAGACTCTGCTGTGTGGAGAGATGGAGGCAGGCCAATCAAAATACTGGGCTCAGATAAAAAGAAAGAGAGACGTCCAAATGTCTCTAGTCTGATATGTGGAACAGAGAGAAATCCAGTGTGGGCCAAGCGAACTGATGATGGAATTACCTTCATTTAATTATACGAATGTGACTACTTGAAAATATGCCACTACATAGTTCCACCATTTCATTTAATAACACATAATAAGAAGGCGCTGACTCATTAAGAGTCTATCTAGCTGTCTGTATCTGTATTTGCCCTTTTTCTGTTATCAAGATCTCTGAACAGGCTTACCAATCTTTCTGAAAATCTGTATCTGGATGTGTTTTCTCGCTTTATAGCATACATATATATATTTTTTTCCTGTGTTTCAGATTCTTCTATCTATATTTTTGAATGCTGGATTATCTTTATTTGGACTGGAACTTGATTTGTTTGTGATTACTGCTTGCTGTGACATTTATAAATAACATCATCATTGCACAAGTTTGCCCCTTCTGATGGTGATTGCAGATTTTCTGAATACCATGTTTCTACACTTCTAGTGGCAGTTTTTATTCACAAAGTTCTCCACTATTTGACAGTTTTGATCTTCAATTACAGTGGTTGCTATGGTGACTACTGTGTGTTGATCCATTTGGATTAAAAACTAAGACATCGTGCCCATGTGTGTGTGTGTAGGGGGGGGGGGATAGGTGGATGGGAGTGGAAGATGGAAGATGTAGGTGGGTGGGTGGGTGTGCAAAGTCTGATTGTGCTCATATGCCTTTGTGAGCCATCCCTCTATATTGCATGCACCTCTGTGTGTATATATACATATATTGTGCCTTGACCCTGGCTGGTGCTGGAGAATGGTGCTTTATAAATATGATTTATTAATAATAATAATAATAGTGAAGATTTTTATACCGCATATTCACACTCATAGAGAGCATGCTCTTAGCGCTTAAAACGAGGAAGAGATGTGGACTAAGTAGATACAGAACAAAGGGGACGAAAGAAAACGACAGTACTGACAAAACAGAAAACAAAAGGCATCAAGTAACAGGAACAGAAAAATATAGTGATTCTGCGAGAAAGATGGGTAAAGTAGCAAGAGGGAAGGGGGCGGGGTTAAGAAGGACTAGCATTGTGTGGACTGTGTTAGGAGTAATGCTCAAGGAAGAGGTGCGTTTTCAGTGCAGATTTGAAAGATTCAGTTGTAGGAAGGTGGCGGATATGGAAAGGAAGAGAGTTCCATTGTTTTGCAGTTTAATTATCATTATTATTATCCACCATCACTATACTCTGTAAAGAAGAAAAAAAAGAATACATTTCAAGCACAAGTATATGTTTTTGTGCTGCTGCTAAAGTTATTCTTGTTATTTTCAACAAGTTTTAAGCTACCGTCTCTTGCTGGTCTTGCTTTACGAATCCAGTCAGTCAAATGCCTGACAAAGTCAAAAAAGAAATCCCCCTCTGGAACACTGATGACTGCAATGAAAAAAAAACCAGTATATAGAAACTACAGCAATTAATATATTTATGTATACATAAAACCAATGTTTACTTTCACCTGAAAGTATTAACTAACAAACTGTCAGAGTAGAAAAGGTAAAATACAAACAAAAGTAGTCAACAGCTCTAAAACCACATGAGTCAGTTCTTTTGTTACCAACCATTTATGCTTCTGGGTGAAAGAAACTCTGATGCCACTAAAAATCTTATACCTTCGTGAGTGGTGACACACAGCATGCAAAGACTCCTTTCATATCGCTTATTAATATGAATCTCTCAAAATTTAATAAAGTTTGTACACCTGTTCAAATCTTCATCTGGGTGGGAAGCCTTGTGTAACATCACACTGTAGCCATAGCTCATGCCTACTGTAAAGAAGAATGCATTTTCTTGTCCAACAAAATGAGAGATTCACTTCCAAACTTCCAGTGTTTGTTGTACTGTGCTCTCAGAATCTGTCATAACCATATCATACTAGCAGTCTGGACAGACCAGTCTCAAGTTTGTACTAAAAGCCATGTGTGACAAAATCTTGTAAAATGTCAGTGTTTTGTCCCCGAACAGAAAACAAGCATCATCAAATCTGATATTTCCTTGCCAGTGCAGACAGTAAGTAAGTGTCAATAATCAAACAAAAACAAAGGGAAAGTCTATAACGTTAATAGATGCTTTGATTACTGTTTGCAATTTGAGGATAGTTGTTTGGTTGTTTGAGTTTTATGTTGTACCAGCAACTACTGCAATTGGAGAAAACAAGGTCTGTCAAATGGTTTCTGCAGCATTTCCGAAAAGACAGAAACCTGCATAAGTCTCTCATGCAGTATTATTAGCCTCTCCACGTCCTTGCAGTGACTCCATGTGGCGACAAGTAGAAACTCTGACCCCAGGTCAAACTGCAAGGGCTCGGAGAAATTTTGGCCTCCAGATGTATAGCATGCATGGACCGCCCTTTTTGTGAACCCGTCCTGGTACCCTACAAACAAAATCCCCAGCTGTAGGAAAAGGATGTCAGTCAATCAGTCAGTCATTCGTCCCTTGACTGGTACTTGAAGGGAAGCACATGGATAGACCTAGTAACTGACAGGGCCTACCTATTCTGGGCCATAGTAAGCAGGTCCTGAACAGGACAACCAACCTAGCCTTTGACATTCTTAAGTCAGTAAAAACCAATATGAATTTAGCCCGAAAAGTCTTTTCAGACTAAATGGGATTAAAAAAACGACTGGTAAAACTTTTTTTTCCCATTTTTCTCAGCATTTTTTTTCAAATCCTGTGAGCACTGGTACAGCTGTAATGGATTTTTATACAGCGCCTCATTTGATTCCTGACAGTGACAAAGTGCAAGTGTAGACCAAACAAATACATTGGTAATTGCAACTCCCTGTGTGTTTAACAATATCCTATTGTAGTGGGAGCGCTTGTTTGGGACAGCCTGTGAATGGTTTCGGTTGTCATGTGCATACTGTAAATCATATTTAATCACAATTACTCAAACACGGTTCCTTAAAATTCCTTGAGACTCTTCCTCCTTCTTCGTTTCCGAATTTTTTACATACTGCTCAACGATAGTTGTTGCTTTTACTCAGTCATCAGCTGAAGCTTGCAAAAAATTATGAACCTAGACAAGTGTCAACCATAACAAGGTAGGGATGTTTTTCATCGTCTTCCTAAATGGCTCCTTGGTGTCAATCACTGTATTACTCTGTCTCTTGACTCACTGCTGTTTTATCTGCCTTATCACCATAATTATGTTCTCCACCTCCAAAAAAGAAAGTCTTAACCAAAATCTATAAAATCTTTACAAGAAAACGTCCACGATTCATCCTTTTTTATCACCAGCAATGCCAACATCATTGTTATATCTTTTTTCCACTAATAAAATCTCACTAAAATTATGGCAATTTGCTTCTTCTTACTGGCACTTTTGTAAAAGGAAAGACATGAACACTTATAAACATATCTGGGTTAGTAATTTCAGAGAACGTATATTGTGCTTAAGTGTGTGCATAGTCAACTGCATACACTAAATTAATTGCCTTTATTAGATCATGAAGTGAATGAATTAAAATCAGACATGCTCATGCATTAACATACTCAGATTTTTGTACAAACACTTTATGAATATGCACACACATATTTAGATAAAGAATTACATACACATATATATGTGCATGGACATGCAAGTAGAAAACACACACACACATAGATAGATATGCATACAGACACTTCACCTTTGTCAGCTATCTTGACAAACAGGCTGAAACCTTCAGAGGATTTTAAAGCAAGCTTAGTGGCAATATTGTGACAAAAATCCTTTGCCCTTGTACTTGATTCAACTTCAAATGCCTGCACAAGAAAAAAAAGTTTTTTTTAATTAAAAAACAACAAAATACAGTTGTTTGCTTTAAGCGTTTCTTCTATAACAAAAGTTATTGGTATTAAAAATTTTCTTATCAATATTTTTTCTATACCAATGCAGACAAAGTATATCTTGATTACATTTAAATTATTTTATTGTGCAATCTTCACAGCACGTAAGACTACTTTTTGATAAGTAAGAGATCTGTATAGAGAGGATTGGTATTTCACGGCATGCACAAACTGTCCATCTGTTGGGAAGCCCCATTATCGTCTGCAGCACGCATTGAAGGCAATCAATGCTTCCGATGTGTAAATAAAGTAAAAATGCAGAGTCTCGACATTGACCAGATTTTGTGTGTAGGATTGAAGTTTCATAAATGAAAGAAATGAAAGAGTTTGGTAAAACATTTAAAATATATTTTGAAATATCTATTCTTGAAAGAAGGTTAATTTAACAATATTGTGATACAAAGCAAATAAAATAGGCAAACAGCACAAAATTAATAATAGCGGGCATGAATGATTCATTGTACAGTGATGTTTTCTACAATACAAACCTCCGATCATGGTATTCAAAATTCACCATTCTGATAAGTGTTAAAAATTAACAAATCCCTGTTTCTAAGAAGAAGTCCTTTGCATTGATTTGTTCTTGATATGATTCATTGTGATTGTAGGATATGGAAGACCAGCTTATTCTTATTTCTTGATTCTGTTGGTGGAATGATACCATGACTCAGATGTCAAAGTATTTCTGTGTTATTGTATGCTGCTTTTTTTCTAATGTCTAAGCTAGAAAAAAATCTTTATTGAACCATAAATTTGTATTTTTGTGGAAGCTGACTATAGTTTTTTTTCCCCAAGTCAAGGGGAAGGTGATTTGGTGGTGCAATGGTTACCACCAATACAGTGAGGGTTGGCTGTCCTGGGCTCAGCTCTGGTCTTTCATGTGGCATCTGTTTACAGGGCTGGCTGCCTTGCCTTGATATAGCCTTAGCTGCTGGCTCGGTGTAAAACACCAATTCTCACCTCCCCACCAACCCTTCCTCCCCCGAACTGCCTGTGACCTGCTTAAAAAACATCAGCAAGGAAAAAGTATGGGTAAAATTTCACATGGCAATGACAGACCAAGGCAACCTCAGGTCAACTGATGAGATGGGCACTTCAGTTGCTTCACCATGACTGTGTTTTGAAGCTTCTAATATCATGATTAGCATTGCTTTAGACAAATTTTGTAAGACAAAAATCCAATACATAGAAAAAGGGTATCCAACACTTAAATGTGCAGAAAAGGACATTACGAAGTACAACCAAGGAGCAGTTTTGCAAAAACTCAAGCTGTTGGTTTACAGACTAAATGACCAAGTGGAAAGACAGATCTTGGATCTATTAAAGTCACTTTCTTCTTTCATTCTGAGCAGTCTCTCAGCATACTGAAAAAGTTCACACATTTGTCCATTTTCTGTCAACAAAAGCAGGTTATTTATAGCTGTGAATATGTGTCCTTGCTGACTTGCGTAGAATATGCCTGAAACACAGTTGGTTTGGCCATTTCTTGGTAAGGCAAGAAATTCCTGTAATGATTTGCTTGTAATGATCTTTGCATACTCATTTGCAGCTCAGGTTTTTAAGAAAGATGTTAACTCTCTTGGTTTGAAAGGCCACGATTGTGGCTTTGCCGGGTAGCACGGGCAAGGCGATTTTCATTACTTTTTATTGCAAAGTTCAACTTTTCTCTTTTCCAAAAATGTATAGGTTTCTTGGTCTAATGTTTATCACAATGGAGCAATAATAAAAAAACAAACTTCACCACTGTCTTCACAGTCTTCAGTTATAAACCAGTCATTGTAATGTTACATTTTTATCTTGAACCAAGAGGATTAAGTTTCAAATTTTCAATATTAACAGTCTCATTTGGTGAGAACATAGATTATATTTACACATATTAATATTTTTTGCATATTCAAGCTGGAACATGCTGAATGTTTTTTCAGCCCAATTAACGATTACCCCAGAAAAATCTATAAATTATAGTTGACTGAGAGCAGAGACATTTAAAAACATATTATTCCCCATTCTAAAATTCTCATACTAAATCCTGATTTCTACTGACAGGAGGCTTCCTAAATTGAGACTTTGGAGTCTATACTTTGTAAAGGTGATAGTAGGGTTGGCTGGCTGCCTAGTACCAATGTTTGCTTTCCACCAGCTGAACACAACAGAAAAAATAATAAAAATAGCACGTAAAATTTTGACAGATTAAATATTTATTTGTCCTGAATAAGAAAAACCTTACTAAGTGGTGTGAGTGAAATCAAATTTATTGGTAATTCTGCTTTAATACTGAAAAGTTCACCGTCACAATGCTTCAAATCATACACACCTAAACTGATCTATGATATAAAAAAACCAGTTCAAAATAATGCACCACAGCAACAACAGTGGCAGTAGTAGTATGGCCAAGCTTAAATAGCTTAGACCATATGTTCCCTCGCTATCAAAACAAAACCCACTTTGATTGCATGCCTACATTTCACTCCAATAAATATTCTGGAAATTATGTTGGAAAACTATGCAGACAATTGAGTTGAAGCATGCTTTTCTAAGCTATACACATACTTCTCCAATAAATTAAACAAGTGTTGGAAAATGGATGAGTGATCACTGAGGTCAATTTTACACACAACAAAATGACAAAACACCCATTGTCACACAGTCCACAGTCGAATGAAAAGGCATTTGTTTCAGCAATTAGTATGGGAATATGTCATTTCAACAAAACCAAAATAAAACACACATATACCTGATGTCAGGATGCGCTTTTGGGTAAATGCCGCAAGCACGGAATGGCTCTTTCAACATTAAAATTGTTGTCCTCTCTATACATAGAATGGATGTGGATGAGTGAGTAAATTTGGCTTCACTACCAAATGGAAAAAATGACAGGCTTCGATTGCTCTGTTTACATGCACTACACTTATAAAACAGATAAGCCAATCACACCAAAAATACCATAAAGGGAAGTTTAAATTGCAAGAAGTCGGTCTGATATGCCCAATGCTGCTTCGGTGTGAAGAACACAAAGATACCAATCCTTTCTATACCTATCTATGGATGAAGGAATATCTTACAGATAACGAGCACACAAGTCAAACAATAATCTTTCAACATCAGAGTAACCATATTCTAATACTAAAACTAAGAGACTTGTATAGTGCACTGGTATATAGTAAAACAGTTCAAGGTGTTGTTGAGGTGAGTAGCCTGCACATACTAAAGTCTTTTAGAGAGAGGTGTTTTAATCTGCTTCTTGAGACTGTTGAAAATGGCCAATAGAGCAGAGTTTGGTGCAGGGGATGTGGAGCTGAAGGGTATCAGATGCTGAGCGAAGTATGTGGGATAAATATAAAGATGTAAGACATTTGAGTGTATATGCATCTCTGTGTAATCAACTTTGGATTTTAAATGTAAAAAAAAAAGTCTGACAATATTTAAATAATTATGAATAGCATCACAACTATCATGACTTCTCCTGACAACTGAGAATATGTACTTTACCTCATCAGAATCATCAGGAAAATAGACCTTGTGAAGTATCTGTGTTGTCTTATGCTGGATAGCCTCTACCTCAACCTGATGTGGTGGGTATTTACGTGTTCCATTTCTGAGCAGACATATTTGATTACTTTCATGATTATGGAAGGCAAAGTATTAGTGATAAGTACTATATTCTTAGCACACAGGTTTAACATATAAATGTATGACTACAATAATTATTATTAAGTCCAAATGCTGAAATATTGAACAGTTAACAATTCTTGGTAATTAATTAGCTCTGACAGAATTAAAATATAAAGTCTGAATGCCCTAAAGAAAACTTGCCACATTTTTTAAAACAAAAGAATGTTGTAGATAACAGCTTTTTTGATCACAAGATCATGTACTTTTAGTGGGCATGCTATGTGTTATTTCACTCAAAGACTGATGAATTAAGAATATTAATAAGTAGTTTAACTTTATGGAGACTGTTGGAAAATGGACTGGAAACAATATGCCTGAAACAACACCAGACTAGACTGCTTTGAGATGAGCACTAGATGAAAAATTTGGCCTAAGAAGGGAGCATAAAATAGATGATGAATAGACAGGTTCTACAATCAGCTGGAGAATGTTACTATGTGTACTAATGCACACTGGGAATGCTGTCAGGTCAAAACCTAAAGAAGACCATTAAAATAGAAATTTCTTAGTCTTGCCACAAAAACTTTTAAGCAACAAACTATTGAAGGCCCCCAGTTCATATGGATATCCCTTATAACTATACCCCTAGCCCATCCAGATCGTCCTGTAACTGGCTTCCATCCTTGGGTTATTTTTGAACCAGTTGTAGGGGAGCAGTCTGTTGAAGTGCAGCAGAAGTGCACTCACGCCAATGGGTCTGGTCATCTACCTGTCTGAGAAGGTCCCTAAGCCTGTCCACACCTTCACATTTGTCAGAGCCTTTTCCCTGTCAGACGCCCTTTACATAGCCTTGTAGTATCATGTTTGGCAAAATGTCATGTCAGGGGCTCCTGGGAACCCACCAGGCCTCTGACAAGGTTACATACGAATTTGTTCATCTTTTGCTCCCTGTAGGAGATCCAGGAGTTTCCTGGATTCTTTGACAAACATCCTCCGCATTGCTACCATCATTGGTGATGGTAACTCCTAGACATTTAAAGGACTGTACGTCCCTCAGCTGCACCCCATTTATTTGGATCTCTGCTGTACTAGATCTGATGGTGCTCACTATGACCTTGTTCTTCTCCATGCTGATCTCCATCCTGTACACACTCGCACTGGCAGCAAGTTGTTAGTGATATTCTGTAACACACTGTTGCTGCCAGCCATGAGACCTATGTCATCAACAAAGCAGGGTTATGGAGAGGCCTACCTCTTATCAACACTGAGGTGTGATGATCGGGAGAGAGCAGACATTCCTGGCGCACACCCACCATCATGGGAAAGAGTTTACTGACTAGCTTATTGAAAAGTACTGAGCTTCTGGAGCTGTCGTACAGTGCCTTGATGGTGTAAGCCAGTCCTTCTTCCATGTTAAAGGAGTGAAGCAGATTCCTCGAACCATACTCTATCAAATGCCTTCTTGGTCAATAAAGCTGTGGTACTGATCTTTCCTGTGCTGGAGGTGTTTTTCTATGAGGACTCCACTGCTGAAGATTTGTTTAGCTGTGCTCCTGCCGGCCAGGTCCTCAGCTAGAATCACCTCCGGCACCCAGGTAAGGCGATGTTGAAGCACCTTCAGCGTAACTTTACTCACATGACTGATCCCATCCCAACCACTATACTACCCCTAATCCAAACCTAACTTCTGCCCCAAACCCTAAACTCTTTCCATCAATAACCCTAGTGTGTAACTGGTTCACAGAAGTGTCACATGCACACGTGTGTACACACGCACACACAAGCATGATACATACCTTAGGGTCTTTTGCAAACGACTGATGCAGTCTGCTACGATTGGGTGAGATCTTGTCCGAAGAAACTGGTTTAGCTCTCGGAGCAAGTTGGTGCTTGGTGCAAAACATCCTGTAGCTAGCCACATCAATTGCCAGCCTCTCTCTTCACTCACCCTAAAATCAAATTTAAAGTAAATTTCACCACCTTACAAATGATGCCAATGCATTTACACTAGCTAAAAATCTCTCCTAGTTTATAGGCTACCTTTATTTCCGCGACAAAACTCTTTAATTTTGAATGTTACCTAGCTACCCTAAATTTTGTTAGATTTTGACTGAAGACACCAAACACTGCTTGCAGTCTGTTCCTTCAATCCAACACAGCCCTTTTCAGCCAGCCTAGAAGTTCAGCCTCATCTTTGCAGCAGAAATCAATATGGATGTCCTTGAAGAGAATTTTAATTTCTGTTAAAGTAAGTTTCTTCATAGAAAATTTAGTCTGGTGTACTCCAAATTGTAACCCTGTTCTGGTTACGTTGTATTATCTGTATGCCCTCTTGTTCAGGCACAGCACTGATAGCTTTTATTTTTGTCCTTGTCTCCACTTCAGCATCAGAGGCTATTTCATAAGAAGAAATGGTCATACTAGCAACACAAATGGATAAAAATGCCATACCATTACTGTACTTTACAATAAGCCATAGTTAGTTGGTTGAGTTTTATGCCATGCCAGCAACTAAGGCTATATCACGGTGAGAAAAGGTAACAGTATGTTAGAAAGTAAAAAACAAGGGCCAGTTTCACAACATGTTTCTAAACCGTAAAAACTTCTTCAAAATCTCTTCTTTGCCATTTAGATGCATTGCACAAAACATACAAAAAATTGTACTGACAGGATGGAAAGTCACATTTAAACAACTTTATCTTACTTAAAGCAGATTTAGTTTTAAAAATTCTAAAATTGTGGTGTGATGATGATGATGTTGATTTATATTGCGCAGGTATCCATTCAAAAGAATACTCATTGCGCAGCAAAAACAGAAGAAAAGAAAATAATAAAACAACAGGAAAATAAAAAATAATAAAGACAGAAATGGTGCTAGGTTGTTTAAGTCTGTCTTAAGTAAACAAATGAGTCTTCAGTCTTTTCCGAAACGTGGTTGCTGAGGTGATGGTGGAGAGTGATGATGGCAGAGCATTCCACAGCTTAGGTGCCGCGTTTTTGAAGGCCCTGGCTCCAGTGCGCTTCTTGTTTGTGTCTTGGACTGCAGGGAGACAGAAGCGTGACTGGGAGCCAGAGCGCAGGCTATGTGACGGCTGGTAAGGAGGAACTACCTCTTGCAAATAGTCAGCAGCAGTTTTCAACAAGCAGGACTGAGCAATCGAAAGCACTTTGTGGTCAATGCGCTTGTTCACTGTGCACTTTAAACTAATTATATAAATAGATTTAAGGCATAAAAGTGTTTAAAATTAGAAAAGTGTTGTGCAACTGAACCCAGGATCCTAAGGTGATATAATTACAATACCACTAGCAATAAAGCTAGCATAAAGAAACAGGATAAAATAAAAGGGTAGGTAATAAGTTAAAAATGGTGTGTCCCAAAATGCCACAAATATGCCAAAACCTTAAACCAATCAAATAAAAAGCAATCAGCAAACAAAATAATAAAAGCAAAAGAAATAAAATGAAAAAAGGTATGAAAAGGGGAAAGAACAAAGAAAGTGAGATATGCAGTGAGGTCAGGGAAGTGCTTTATTATTTTTAGTACATAAACTAAATCTTTACAAAGGCAAGTTAGGGCCTGCGGGTATACAAAAATAGCATCATTACTCCCAACAAACCTGCTGGAGAGATACAGGTGAGGAAATAATATACAACAGCATACTGTCTTCAGTTCCAAGGACAAAAAAAGCAGTGTAGTGTATCACACTGTAGTGTATCACACTTTAGCAAAATCTCAGTTCAATATCCACCTTGGATACCTAGAAAAGTTGAGGCAGTAAATGACAATTTTGGATAAATGGAGAGAACTGACACCATCATGGGTTACATCGACAAACTGTCACACTGTCACAAAAGTTGTTGTTTAAGTTTTTTTACCAGCAGTGGTAGTTGGTTTTAACATGCTTTTGTACAGCTGGCGCTGCTGTAAGAAGATGATCTCTTCATAATCCAAGACTTGCCATTTCTGCATAAGTGACTGGATAGCTTTTTAAAATGTTTTGAGCAACAGAGATCTGTACATACAGATCTCCAAACAAATTTAATCCACTGGCATTTGCAGCCAATATCGTTAAAAAATGACAATGAGTACAAACTCCATGTCAGTGTCGAATAGAACATTCAGCAACAGTACATCATGTGCTGATCGGCTATCGTTTACAGAGGATTGCATCTTTTTTTGTTTTTGACAGTCAGCTCAAATGGAATTTAAACACCGAACACATTGTTAAACGTGGCCAACAAAGAATGTATCTTTTGCGTAAGTTAAATAGTTTTTCTGTTAGCCAAGTAATCTTAGGCCGTTTTTACCAGTCATTTATTGAGAGTCTTCTATCTTTCTCATTTGTATGCTGGTTTTGCAATCTCTCTGTCCATGATAGGAATAGTCTGAACAGTGTTGTGAACATCTGCTCAAAGATAATTGGTATCAAACAGAGGGATTTAGCTTCTTTTTGTGACCAGCAAATAGTACGGAAAGCTTCATGCATTTTATCATTACCTGAACATGTACTAAAAAAAAGAATTTGTATTATTAAGCTCAGGTAAACGGTATGCCATGCCTATATGTAAGAGTAACAGACACCTGAAATCATTTGTGCCATCCGCAGTCCAGCTGCTCAATCTTAGATGAGCTGTCAATGGTGTGTGTGTGTGTGTGCATGTGTGATGTTGTAGGTGCATACCTGATTTTCTTGTTGTAAGTTGTTTTTTTTTTTATTTATTTATATGATACATGTTACTTGCCCACTTCCTTTTCCTCCTCATGTTTTCAATTTTTCATTCAGTGTTGAACTCGAGCACATTCCCATATTCAAACTGCCCAATGGGACAAATAAAATTGGTCATTGTCATTGTCATTGTCTTTCCTCTTCAAATTCAGCTCATGCAGAGGATGCTATTTTTAGAAACACTACCCCTTTGTCATTTACTGTTTTCTTGACAAATCCAGATGTGATTAAGAGAGGGGGGCATTGGTGTTTTACGACGGGCCAGCAACTAAGGCTATAGCATGCTAAGGCAGCCAGCCCTGTAAATAGATGCCAGATGCAGAGAAAGAACGTGATTAAGAGAAATCATCGTCATCATAAAATACCACTGGAATATGTTTTTGTGATACGTTCTATTTCCATCAATTTTCGCTAAGCAATTGGGCTAGCCTTTGACTCAGGGTACAAAGTATAGTGGGGGAACCTTACATTTGTGGAGATCTTATCTTCCAAAGCAAGTTCTGTCAGTGTGAAAAAAATAAGAATAACTCACAATAAGATACTGAGGAATACTGTAACCAAAGACAAATGTTAATGTCAAAGTGAGGATCGTCTTCTACACACGAGGGTTGACCTTAACAGCTTAGTTGCAAAATAGTATATAGTCTAAAGAAAAAAATGTTACAAGATGATCTTTTGTACCTCTTACTAAGAGCACATCATCAGTGATAAGAGCAAAAGAAATTATACACATTTAAATACACAACACTTTTTATATACAGTATATATATAAATGCACAAACAAGTTCATGACCTACAAAAAAATGAGATGGAATTATAATATCAAATAAAGAGACAAGTCTAAAATTCAGCATATCTCAGAGAATGGGTAATAATTAAAAAAAGGTGAGATTTGGTGGTAAGAATGCTGGAGTAACCAAATATCTAACAAAGGGAGTAATCCCCTATGCTCAAGACAGATTACAAATGCCAATAAGCATATTGAGAGTTTATAACCCTTACACTTTATCGCTAATGTCATTAGATGGACAGTCAATAGGACAACTGACACCATGTAATAATTAGGTGTATCCATGGACTTTCTGAATTTGAAGCAGAAGGTTTTAGCCTCATTCGCTTTAACCTTGAGCATTATGTGGGCCTGAAATTGAATGCTCACCCTAAATATTTCTCATGTTTGATATTTTATGTAAAACAGTTAACACTAATAGCACTAGTGCTTGGAGTTTAATGAAAAATTGTTCAAAAGCATCCCTTGTGGTACCCTGATTTGAACCTAGATGCAGTGTTAAGCCTGAGTGCCACTTAACAAGGTTAACTGTTATTTACATAAAATTTCAAGCACTACTTGGGATTAAGAAGGAAGAGGTTAGCCTAATCAGTACTATCAAGGAAACAAATGATTAGTTACAACCAAATAGCGATATGAAAATAAAAACTAGGCCTTTTATTGTAGTAAAACAATGATAACTTATAAAAATTCTTTTTTAAATATTGCTTCAAATCAAATGTGTTACATTTAAAATAAAAACCATCACAAAAGACTTTATAAAATTAAATACTTACGCATTTCGATTGTCAGTGAGCTGCTTCATAAGCTGACAATAAATCTCATCTCGCAGTATCTCCTGAAAGACATTTTATTTTAATTTTAAATATTAAAAGAACCTTTTCTTTTTCTATCTAAAGATATCTGAATTTGTAAACTCCTTGAAAACTGTTATAAAACATATAAGTGCAATACTTTATCAAACTGGTAATGTTGATAATGTATTCAACTTTAGGTGCAGTGACAAAGTCAAGAATAAATCATGCTGACAAGTCTTTTCCAAAATACACCAACAATAAGGATTTCTTGCAGCATTAATCTAGAAGTAGATCTCTGACACACAACTGACACAGTAGTGCATGGTTAAAAAAAAAATCCATTCTATAATTCACAGTGATTTTGAAAAATTACAACTGCAAATAGACTGATCTGTTTCCCACTGTTAAAAATCATCATAGCCAGACCATTAATTAGTCATAGCTTCTGAAAACCCTAGTGTCAGTCATCCTTTTCTCTTTATGATTCACGGAAAGAGGATGGAAGTTCTCAAGGAAAAATTTTATGTTCTTTTATAGCACGTGTTGATGTTTTATGTAAAGTGATGTAATAATATTGCAGTAGGCAAGCAATTTCCTGAAAAGGAAGTTTTGTATTACACTGTATTTTGTATTGTAATTCCATGCAAAATTTACCACCAGTCAACTGCAGTGTGATTCTGTGCAACTAAGCTTTCTCTTTTTTAAGGACCCATTTAAATTAAAATAACTGAATTAAAAAGTGGTATGCATCGTCTATGGACTGATGTCTTTTTGGGAACCATTACACAATAAACCATTGTGCATTGTTCTTTGGAGATTCTCCTCTCCCATTCTGCTTTTAGCTACCAACAAAGGTGACTTCTTGTCTTCTTAGTACCTGATTTACATTCTTTCCCTCTAAAGCTTATGCTTTTATTACCGACATAAATATCATCAAAATCTTCTGAAATTTCAAAATGTGAAGTTATTAACTTTAGACAATAAGAAACATTACAAGGAGTTAGGTTATAATGTATATAAGCTTTGTTTGTATTTCTGCATGGGATTTTAATTTTTATAAATTGCATTTTTAATTACTTTAACATATAATTAAAGTACTTAATCTGAAAGATGATTGCTAATTAGTAACAGTGTATGGTGCATATATGAGTACAACGCAGTCTAGATTTTGGATTTTGTGCAAGTATAATGTACTTACATTTCTTAGAGAAGCCTCAAAAATCTGGTCTGTGAATTCATTGGCTACCCGGCCCTTGCGGCTTGGATGATCTCCCATGTACTTCAAAATAGCTTTTCGTGGATTCAGGATTATAGTGCATAGAGGCAATTATACTACTGTTATTCACACTTTAATGTTTGCTGATAACACAAGTGACTAAAAGATTAGGAGACTGGCAAGTGGCCTTGGCAGCCTGGACCACTCAAACGTTGTCTGGAATGCCAGCATGGCCATGTTCCCAAATGAAGACAATGTCCTTATTGCAACAAAGAGCCAAATGAATGGTATGGTGCTGGACCATGAGAGGATGGTCAAAAGAATAAGAAAGAAGAGCTTGGAGAGCAGATAGTGAGTCTGAAACGATTAAGATTTCTGCTTCAAAGATCAGTGAACATGCTGCAAGGCTAGAGAGATGGCATGAAGTTCTGCAGAGAGTGGTGTCCCACTCAGGTTTAATGGGGTCAGTTCTAATTTTTTGTTTTTTCTGCTTGGATTTGCTGTGCTTGTAGTGCCTATTGCACCAACCTACACTTTCTAATGATGTCCTCAGCATTATGCTCAACTGTTTTCTTGGCTGTGGCCTTCAGTTTTTCCTCTACTGATATCAATTCTCTCATGACTGTTACTAGCTAACACCATCACAGTTTCATTTGTACAAGTTGTCCCTGTGACAGACTTTTCCCTCAGTGCCAAACAGTCATGTGCTTCAACATTTTACTGCAATTCCTGCATTAATAATAATAACGAACTTTATTTATAGGTAAAAACAAAGGTAAAGGTCATCCCATAACCTTTTCAGGTCGTTGGGGAGTGAGGTGTTAGATACCCCACATTTCTTGGGGCCAGCTTTTACATGAGGGTGGTGCCAATCTCCTCTCCCTCGCTGCCTTACCTTCCCCAACCCTCTAAGGAGTCAGGTACCCATTCCCGTCAGCTGGGTTGACTGGGGGAAGTTTGCTGTGCTTATCGGGAATTGAACCAGCGCACTCTCGGTTTGGACGCCAGCGCTCTAACCACTCGGCCATCTGCTTCCCCAATTATAGCGCTCTTCCAACAATTTGCGTAAAGCGCTTAACAAAAATGCACCCATATTTACATATTACAGCACTCACAATTCTACGACAGAAATACCCGTTCGCACATTAAGTTAATACAGACACGCGTTAGGCATGCTCATGGTCAGGGCAGAGTCACAGTTAAGTTGCTGTTCTGAAAATATGCGTCTTAAGCAATCATTCACGTGACAATTTGATCTCTTTCTGATTATTGATCTATTCTGTGTTAGTCAAATGACTTTCCGATCTGTAGATCTGTCTCACTGCCATCTTGGTCTATGAATGTCCTCTGGGAGAAGAATGACCTGGCATTCCCATTAACTTTACAGAGACAGCCACAGGAATTTTGCCTGTGTTGTGTTTTTGTGTTTGTAACGCATAGAGAGCCTGGCTTTGGTTGGGATATCATGCAGCTTACATCATCATCATCATCAACAATAGTTGTGATTTACAATCCACTGACTAATCTGCCTCCAGGCCTTTCTCTGCAGATTTATGACACTCTCCATCCGTATTGTTTATTCCATGATTCCTCTTGGTGTCTTCTATGTTTTTTATCACTTGTCTGCATAGTTGTTTCTCCTTTTGTCCTTCATATTCTCTGTCTCCTACTTGTCTTAAGAGCTGAGAGCATGCTCCTTTGTGAGCGTGATTATGCACTATATAAATCACACATTTATATTTATATATAAGATGGAGCAACCATCCACAAGAGAAGTTGAAGATGCCTGTTGTGGCTGGCAGGAAAAAACTGCTGCTGCAGCTACAGGTCCACTATTTGGAGCCATCCATAAAATTAGAACAGAATCCAGGACAGTCAGAAAGAATTTCCTGTAGGTGCTGCAGAAAGACTGTCACGGGTGTCACCTTTTGTAATGTTGTAATGTCAGGAACAGATGATTCCAAAGAGTACCCAGCAGGAGAGGAAGAGTCAAATAAGACATGAGGGATAACGGTTGAAATGGAGAATGTAGGCAAGACTTACAGGGTGATCCTTTAGGCAGACACATGATAGCATAAGTTTCAGATGACAAAGAGAAAGTAGGGGTTCACAGCATCTGTGTACAAACATTTTACAGGAGTGGTCCAAAAGGCACCCAAATGGATGTGGAGCCCATGATGGTGAATGGGGTCAAGAATTCTGAGCAGCCACAGATAATAGAGCCATAATCTAGCTCAGAGTGGACCAAGCGACCATACAGACGAAGTAAGACTATGCAGTCTCACCCCCACCCCCCACCTGACAGTATATAGGGGTCTGGGAGTAGGAAGAGGAACTTGTCATGGAAGCCACTCCAGAAGATCCTCCTATTATGTATTGACAAGCACTGAAGTAAGAAATGCCAGATTCTGTGCATATGCACTGAATTACTGCTTCTTCCTTCTGTTTTTGGACAATTTTTTGAAGAAAAATGGGAACTGCCACAGTTAACACTTTAGGCGCTTAAAGTGCAATCACCTGCAGCATGGCCAGTCCCACTAAAGTAAAAGCACCAAGCTGAAACCTTGCAGAACCTAGCCCTGTGGCCATAATCATGACAGTTAAAGCAGCACAATGGAGAAGGAATGAAAAGGGATACTTTGACTTGCATATACCTAAACTGAATAAAGTTGGGTATTTTGGAAAAGTGGTTTGAGTTTTACCTTGTGTCAGCAACTAAGACTATATAAGAGTAAGAGATAGTTATACTGAAAGAGTGAAAAACAAGACCCCCAAACAAAATCACTAACAATATAAACCAATAAAAATGGAAAAGGACAATATAAAAGGGTAAGTAGTATTAAAATGGTGCGTTGTGGCCTAATTGGCCACCATTAAACCAGAAGTCCACCATTAAACTAGAAGCTGTTTAAAAAAAGTCAGAGACTTAAAGCCAATGGTAAAGCCCTGCCCTCTTTTGAAAGGAAAAAAATAGCTGCCAATGGAGTAAACTTAAACAAGAAAAACGAAGGGCCAGGGAAAGTGATTAAAACAGCAAAGTGTCCCAGAATCCAAAAACAAACTGGTGAGGGTTCGCCTCATAAAAGGTGGGAATAGATGTGTCCCATCCTCAGTCTACTAAGTATTTATTACCTTCTTCTGCTGTACAGAATGGTCTGAAGGTGGGTGGTCAGAAAGACAGGCAAGCATGGAATGCATCTTATCCTGGCCCAGAATGTCCCAGTGGTGTTGGCACAGAGACTAAATACAGGTCGTTAAGACAGACACAGATGACACTAGTGACTTCAATTGACCAGGAGACTGGCAAGTGTTCTTGGTGGCCTGCTCAGCTTGAACATCGCCTGGGATGCCAACATGGCCAGAGGCCCAAATGAAGATGATGTCCTTGTTGTAACAAAGAACCAAGAACAGAATTGACCTCATTTTCAAATCATCTAAAGATGAAATCATCGTGAATAGATTATAAGATAATGTGATTCAGATACTGTACATTTTCTTTTGATCCTTCTCAGCATATGGTATGCATATTTTCCCATCACCACATACTTGTGTCAGAAACATGTAACTTGCATAGGAAAAAAAATAATACTTATAAAAATAGAACATCCCCAACTAAGCAAACTGTTCAAGGATACAAAGAAAACATGAGCATGCATCTGCACTTAGCTCTTCCTTGCCAACCAATTTTTTTAGCAAAGGCTGCTTTATTGGTTCTTTAGAGTAATGCCACAACTCATCTGAATGCTTTCGTCGTGGAGTTTTTAGTGTACCAGTCAGTGTCCTTTTTGGAGGCAACCTGTTTAACAACAACAACAAAAATCTCATAAGCACTGAAGAATATCAGTTGCAGTATATTTCTTTAAATTTAATTTTGGTCCCTCAGTTATTATTGTCAAGAATGATTTTTTGTGAGTTTTATCCCCTGATAAAACCTCTTAAAATACATCTACACTAATTCAAATTTTGGCTTTAATCTGTCATTAAACAGTTACTGCTACCTGTATTTCTACAAAGTAGTACAGCCACTGCACATATTTTTCAAATTCCAAATTCTCAGAACAGAAAAAAACATGAAATATAATAAGCATGCTTCAGAGTAACACACAATAACCAAACACAACCTACAACTTTTTTGTAAAAGAAAGGAATATTCCTGCAAAATTTGGTGAGAATCAAGCAGTGTGGATTTATATAGGTTTCACACAGAACCACAAACACTTACAGATCATCATTACACAGTGTCTTATTTATAAGATGATAAATAGATTTTGGAGATAAGCACAAGAAATTCTATTCAAGCTTGTGAACTTGTCTGCATTGGGAAAATAAGAATACATGGAATCATAATGGAAATAATTTTAAACAAGTCCCATTTACATGTACATAAGTGCACAAGAGAAAGAACTCTATGCATACAGTAATGCAAACATACACTACATGCACACCTGAAATGGTCCATGGCAAAGGCTTCTAATGTATGAGCTGCTTCATCCACTTTTACAGAAATTTCTTCCTGAGTTGGAAGTAGAATATGTTCTGAACTTTCTCCAGAATGTACAAATAAGTTCTGTAAAAAAAATTATTTATTAACTGGTGTAATATTATAAGAAAATAAACATCATATTTTCACAGATTGATACAATTCTTGAGGAATAACTATTAAAATGCTTAAATTTTCTAGTTTTGAAACACTGTAGAAAACGAAGTAAACGGTTAAAAAAAACCAAGCTGATCAAAATAAGTTGTGATTGTTTCATTAATACGCCTATGCCTCTTTCTGACAGGGAAGCTCAAGGTGTTTACAAAGGTTGGTTGGCTGTTTGAGTTTTACGTCATTGTACCAACTAAGACTACTATAGGGAGAGAAGGCTACTCTATGTTCAAAGGGTGAAAAACAAGACCCCTAAGCAATACAAGGACACCACCACTAAAAATAAAAACCAAACATAAGGAAAAAGGATAATATAAAAAGGTAGGTAATATGTCAAAAATGAGTGTTGTGACCTAAAGGCTACCATTAAACTAAAACTCATTATACAATTCACTTTTGCAGCAGCAAACGTCTTCACAGCTACAGTGTGTTTCATACATGGTAATGTGAACTGGGGACTGTCACAAAACACATCACACTGTGCTTAAATAAATGAATACAGAGGTAATTCTAAGATTTCAAAAAGAGGGGCCCTGGGGCCCTCTCAATGGAAAAAAAAGGGGCCCTTCAAATGAAACAAGGGGTCCCTTGAAACAAACACATTTTCACTGCTTTTTCCGATAAATATTTGTTATACAACAAAATACTTTATTAATCACAAGAAATTGAAGATTAATCACATAGATATCTTTTCCTTCTATATCGATAAATTATCTTTCATCATCATTAGTGTGATCATAGCATCCTAAGTTTGCAAACCAATTAGTTTTTGTGTCCATCTCATTGGGCTATGAGCTAATGTTTAGACACTTTTCATATGTCTCATTAGTGCAGGGGTTTAAATGTTTCTCCTCAAGGCAACTTCTACGAGAAGACTTTATTAGGTTTTGATGGCTGAAGCCCCCTCTCACAGCCTGCATTGTCGTATAGCATAAGGAGGCACAGCTTTCCAAGAACCAGCAAATTGGGAAATGAATCCCTGTAAAAATCAAATAACAGTTTAAACAGCTTGTGGAATCTCTCCAATATGCATTCTGCGTTACAGTTTCTTTGACCACAATCCATTCCTCTTAACATGCTGCTTTGTCAAGCAAGATTTTACTGAATTTGCTGCCCACTTGTGCTGGTTTTCCAATATTTATCTCTTTGTCTCCATAGGGTGTTCTGTCTTCTGCAGACAGGCATGTTCTGTCTTCTGCAGACAGGAAAAAGATGGGGCGCATGGAAAGAACTCAAAATCCAGAGGCAACATCACCTGCATCTTTTGGGAACCTGTCATTAATGTTCTTGCACAGATTGTCGCAAAAACAACCCTGACAGCTTCTATGTCCTGTGATGTATCAAGTTCGCAACACGTTATTTTTAAGTGTTATATAATACCGCCGGCATAAGTTCCGAAAAGGTCATGAGGACAGAAATAAATTAGAATTGAAAATAGTATGAAAATTGAAATCTTTCTGAAGAATTTCAGCCTCCAAAGAGTGCCTGTAGTCGGAAGTCTGAACGTCTGCAGCGTCCTCGTTCGGTAGTTAACACACTCGGGGTTGTAAACGCGTTGTTCTGATTGTTTTAGGCAACTTTACATCTCATGCCCTCCTCCTCGTTCATTAGCCAAGGCCATTTCTTCAGCCATTCACACTGACAGGTTCTCTGGATGCGTGGTTTTTCACGTGCGGTCTCTGTCTCAATTTGGCTATTTCGTTGTCTACATTTTCAGTTCCAACAATGTGTGCGGCACACTCTTGTGAGTTTCTGTTTCTTTCTGTCCTTGCCGATTTCTACTTTCTGGGGCATCTTCTGCTGATCTGGTCGTGAAAGAAAAGTCAGAGTTGACTATGGGCACCAAGAGGGGAATTTTCTCAAATTTGCTATTTCTAGCTATACATTGCAATGTATAATTATAAAATGCAATGTATAGCTATACATTGCATTTTATACTTATAGATTGCATTTTATAATTATACATTGCAATGTATAGCTAGAGAGAGAAAAACTCGGTAAAAACCGAAGTGTTTCATTTATATTATACTCAGAAGTTGCTATCCAATTCATTTTATATATACATTTCAATTCTTTAGCTATAGAATGCATTCTAGCTATACATTTGAAATCTATATTTATAGATTGCATTCTATAACTTCTGACTTGAAATGTATACGGAACGAGGCTGGCTCATTTGCATATGGGAAAAGAAGGTCAAAGACCAACCAATCAGTGCGCTCGTAGCAGTGGCCTTCTTCGTTCTTGTGCAACTACAAAACTATGCAGTTCAAGAGGAAAACTATAAGTCTAAGGGTCGAGTAGAATAGTACCCCTACCCCCTTTGTTTTTTTAACGTCTGACCACCCGCATTTTCTTCCAAACAGAATACGAGAGGGAAGGAGATTTCGTGCGCATGGCATTCAGCACTCACTCTCAGCTTCACGGCGGTCTGGTATCCCTAATTTATTGCAGGTAGTGGGTTGGCCAGTGTCTCGTATTGCGCCCTGCGGTTCCCTTTGTCCGGTAAAAGTACACACATTTCAAGACTTACAATAGGATTAAAGAAGGAGAAAGGGAGGTTAACAGACGGTCACTGGATTCATTACACATTTGAACAAAACAAAACAACACATTCTGCGGCCAAAACGTTTTGGTCTCTACGATCCCAAGTTGCAGACGACTCTCGGCCATTGCAGAATCACTATATTTTTCTGTTCCTGTTACTTGATGCCTTTTGTTTTCTGTTTCGTCAGTACTGTCGTTTTCTTTCGTCCCTTTGTTCTGTGTCTACTTAGTCCACGTCTCTTCCTTGTTTTAAGCGCTAAGAGCATGCTCTCTATGAGTGTGAATATGCGCTATAAAAATCTTCACTATTATTATTATTATAGTCAAAGATAAGTTCTTAAAAGTGTTGGAGAAAGGTGTGGTCACAGTTGTCACCTTTCTTGAAAGCTGAAAGATCAATTAGGATCTCAGGAAGAGTCCAAGGAGGAGCTGGCAATAGAGGGAGAGTCTCTACCTGTTGAATATATACTACGGCTGCTTGTAAGAGAGGTGCAACACGGAATGATACTGGTTTTGGCTTCTTGGTACGAATGGCACGCTGAGGTCCGAAAACAGCACATAAACTAGGTTTCTAGGATGAGCTTTCAAACGACAGACATAAGATAGCATGAGTTTCAGACAACAGAAAGAAAGTGGAGGCTCACCAGCTTCTGCATACAAACTTTGTACAGGAGTGGTGCAGATGCGGAGCCCTTGATGGTGAATAGGATCAAGAATTTTGAAGGAAGACTCTCGAGCAAAGTCATAGATGATGGATCCATGATCTAGCTTAGAGCGGACCAGGGCACAATACAGGCGAAGCAGGACCATGCAGTCCGCCCCCCAGCTGACATGGCCAACTACTCGAATAATGTACAAGGCTTTCTGACATGTTAGGCATAAAGATTTGATAGAGGTAGAAAGGAAAGTTTTTGGTCAAAGATGACCCCAAGAAATTTTACTTTCTGGACCACTTTGAGTACCGTGCCGTTGACAGAAATAGATAGACTTGGAAACATGCCTTGTAGTTTACAAAAGTGGATGCATACTGACTTTGTAGGAGAAAATTTGAAGCCATTTTCTGTCACCCACTTCTGCACACCATTTACACACAGCTGAAGCCGGCATTTGAGACATGGTAGGGATCGGCCTCGGATGCAAAGTTGTCTACATACAATGAGGCCAAACCTAAACAGACACATTTTAAGATGGAATCTATTTAAATGTTAAAAAGAGTAGGTGATAGTATGCTGCCCTGCGGGACGCCCATTTCCTGCCCTGCGGGACCCCACACAAACTTGAAAAAGGCGTTGAGAGAGAAAGTTCTGGATGAAGAGAGGCATACGACCCCAGAAGCCAAGAGCGTGAAGGTCCAACAAAATACCTTGCTTCCAGGTACTGCCGTACGCCTTCTCAAAGTCAAAGAAAATTCCTAGGACATGCTCTTTGTTGACAAACGCATCCCTAACAAAAGTTTCAAAACGGACCAGATGGTCCAGGGTACTGTGGTATTGTCTGAAGCCACACTGCAAGTTGGAGAGGAGACCCTGAGACTCGAGATGCCAAGTGAGCCGGGCATTCACCATGCATTCTAGAGTTTTGCACAGACAACTAGTGAGAGCGACAGGACGGTAAAAGTTGGGATCAAGGACAGGAGAAGTTGGGTCAGAAGACCCTCGAGGTCCTGTTAGAAGATCCTAGCAGATGGAGGAAGATAGACACAGCAAATAGTGATAGTCTTGCCCAGAGTAACCTGGGCAGCAACAACTTGAAGAGTAGTGGAAAGTGCTATCTGGCTAAACAAAAGGTGGGAGTGAAGAAGTGGTGAAGAAGTGAAGAAGAAGAGCAGCCCCACCTGAAGGGAGAAGGGACATCAGATTGCGAGTCTTGACGTACAATTTGAAAGCCTTTGAAGGAAAAAGAGGAAGAAGGTAGGAGAAGAGTCTCCTGAAGAACAATAATATCGGGTGAAAAACGGGATGCTAGGCATCGGAGCTCTTCAAAGTTAGTTCGGGTCCCTCGACAGTTCCATTGAAGGATCGTAGACATGTTTTATCTGTGAGGGTATGATGCAGAGCGCCTCACAGAAGGAGAAGGAGAGGCCAGGGGATGGCAGAATGGAGAAGGTGAAGCTAGACGTTGCTCATCCATGTCCATCCCCGGCTCGCCAAGAGAGACAAAAAGGTTTGAGACAGGGACAGAGTTTACTGCTGTGATGGTCCCAGATGTTTGGTGTTGTGGCGTAAATTTGTCTAGTGATTTTGTGTTTGCTTATGTGTCTTTCTTGTTTGTCTGTGGTGTAGTTTTTTTACCTTTTTGGAGATTTTGTGTTTCGTGTTTGTTGGCGTGTAGATCTGACCGGTGAGTTTTGTTTGGGTTGTGACACTTGTGTGGTCTGAGTTGTTTGTGATGACTGGGAGCCACCACTGTTTGAAGGAGGAGGCATAGCATGACAGACTGGGATAGAGCCCTCAGAAGAGACCCATGTCATGTCCGTCTGAAAAGAGACAGAGGTTGATGGTTGTTTTGCTACGCATGCCGAGTAGGAAGTAGAGTTTGCAGTATGAAATCCTCCTGAGGGGCCACCCACTACACGACGACAAGCATCAGCATAAAAGATGTCAGATTCCGCGTGTACATGTTGGATGGCTGCTGCCTCTTCCTTCCTCTTCGGGTAGTCCTTGGAGGAAGCAGTATGAGACCTGTCACAGTTTGCACACTTGGCATTTGAAGAACAATCAGCTGCACATGGCCTGTGCCGCCGCAGCGAAAACAGCAGGCTTGGGATGTGCAAAAGCTAACCCCATGGCCATAACGTTGACAGTTGAAGCAGTGCAACAGTGAAGGTATAAACAGAGAAACATTAACCTCTATTTTGGGTAAACAGAAAGTAAGAAAGTAAGAAACTAAGTATTTGTTGGAATCGATTTTCCATCCTTCCTTATGGTGACCCTTTGCACCGCCGGAACCCGCTGTGATGCCCGTTCTGACTTGAGGTTGTACTCAGACATCCCAGCAAGGTCAGAGCAACGAATGACCCCCTTCAATGAGTTGAGGGATCGGTGTGGTGTAACTTTTATGGGACAGTCTACAAATTGATTTTCTTCCCATTGGCATAGTGCCTCCAAAGCTTTCTGACTGGTGTACTGGACAAGGAATTGTCCAGTGCACAAGCGCTTGATGAAATAACTCTTTGCAACTGCAAAAGGGGAGAGGGATGAGAGTGACTGGGCTGGCTCTGCAGATTCCACGACAAGAAAACAGGGCCAGGCCCCCTCAACACTTTCTCTCACCTCATCCTCACTATCCAACTTCCGGGATCCCATCCTCCCTCAACACGGGTCATCCTGCATGGCAAATGCAGGGGGCCTAAAGGAGGCCACAGAGAAATGAGCTACAATAAAAGAAAGGCATGATAGAAAAAGAAGGCAGGGAAAGACTGGTGTAAACAGAAGATAGAAAAGACAAACAGTAGTGTGACAGGGAGATGGTTGATAAGAAAAAGAGTATATGTGAAAGAACCAGTGAGGGAGAAACAAGAAAAGCATAAGAGAAAGGGGTAGGCCAGCTTAGTCACCGAGCCAGAGAGAGGCTGGGTGTTCACCCCCGGCATGAGAAGCCAGGCCCACAAGAACAAAGAAGACAGGAGAAAGACCAGTGTAAACGGAAGAAAGGAAAGATAAAAACAGAGAAGGGTAAAAGGGGGAAAGTTTGAAAAGAGTACTGGTGAAAGGAACAGTAAGAGAGAAAAAAGTAGAAGAAAAAGGGATAGTGCAGCTTAGTCACCCACCCAAGGAAATGTATGTACAATACAAGAAATAATGTTGAGCATTATACAAATGTACCAGACTGTCCTCTTGAGTAATATATGTCTACATCCTTCCTAGTACCCCCACTGCTTTAAACTTACAGCAGTGGTGCTTTGCATATGTTCCAATTGAGCAGCACTGAAAAATATATCACACCATAATACTATACACACTAACCAACCTACCAACTAATTTACAACTTATCATAGGATTCAGGGTTTGACAGTCAAATATATATCAGCACTATTAAGAAACTTTCAGGATCCCATTCTGCAAACATGGGTTGCTATGCAGGAGGCCTAAAGAAGGCAATGGACAAGAGAAACTAGGGGAAAAGAAGGTGTGATGGGGAAAAAGAAGACATAAGAAAAATAGGTATAGATAGAAAATTAAAAAGATAACTGAGTAAAAGATTGGGGAGGGGGTGTGTCAGAAAAGAATATAGAAAAAAAGCTTTCAAGACAGAAAAAAGATGAGTAGAAGAGAAAGAGGTGGGCCAGCTCAGTCAGAGCAAGGCTGCAACAATGGTTTAACTCATTTAATATGGGTGTATCGATACAACTGAGCTATAGCTATGAAGAGGTTTGCATTTATGGGTGTGCACTGTACAGGAAGAGTTTAAACCAAGCAACATGGGTGCAGAGTGCATAAACTAAGATCATGGAATAATACTGCATTTGAGGCTCTGACTCCTTTAAACAGACCCAGCTGTTAGTCTTGATCTTGTTTCTCTCCCTCTCTCTTGCTTTACCCGCATCAGACCATGATAATCATCCCTCATTTACATAGTATACTCATTATCTCTTACATCTTGTTCAGAATAAGTTCTTCCTTTAGACTAAGGACATTTGTCTGTGGTGTGGGGGTGGTGCATTTTATAAAATGTGGTAAACCTGTCTTTTGTTAAGAAACAGTGCTATATAAGTTGCCTGATTAAAATAAAGAAAGGTTTCATGTTTAAATAATGCATATATACCTAAGTATGATGAAAGTATAAATCATGCAAACATTGGAGAATGAAAGACATAACTTGCTTGCTCATTAAGGTAATCTGGGAAGATGGGAACATTTTAATGCAAAAGCATATATAAAATAAAATGTCAGCATTCTCAAATTAAAGAACAAATACTAAATATACCATAAAATACTGCTCTCAAATACCTAACACATACCAAAATTTCTTCTGGGGGTCTTGTGATTGTAGGAAGGACATAAACACACTCAGCAGGAAAGTCACCCTTTTGAGAAGTTCGAATATTTTCACCAGAGCACCACCCAGAATTCATTGCCATCTCACCATTGTACTGGTCCAAAACAATAAGGTCGCCCTTATGGAAAGTCAGGAAATTTGATCCATCTGGAATAAACAACATCAGTTGCTGTGCTTGATGAAAAATACATTCCTATAAGCAAAGTTTAATGACTCTAACCCCCTTCACCTCCTGCAGACAAGCTCACACACGTGTGAGGCTTGTAAGGTTGAGCATGACTTGCTCTTACCAGGAGTATACAAACAGAATCAAGACTAAGCAGCTGTGTGATGAGTTTTCCCATGTTGAGTCAAATTAAACCACAGGCTCCACTCCTGTGGTGCCTTTCTGTTGATTTCTTTAAGTTTCAGCTTTGTAACAATACCTCCCCCTGGAACATAAAAACTTTGGTTTCCTGGAAGTTGCCCGCAGAGTTGATGAAGAAACACCTGTGGATTGCTAGTTGGCATTGTTTATGGAGGTTCGAAGATGATCAGATACCGTCATAGTTCTTCGCTACGAAAGCACAATAAATGAAGATTGATGAGCTTTATGTATTGCTCCACCTTCTGGCCCCTAAATGCTTACTGAGACAGCTTGGACGCCACTGGCTGTGACGTTGCACATTACTCACGTACAGGAGCAAGATCTTGCAGGACTTGTTGACTATGGATTCAAATTGCCAACTTTGAAATTAGTTTAAAAAAAACAAAAACAAAAAAAAAAAAACAGCTGTGTTTCAGGGGCTGAAATTTACAGAATATATTAACTCTACCTACCAGAATCTAGGTAGATCTTTAAAATGCTTAGTTTGCTGAATCATTTTGTTAATGGAATACTTCATCCAAATGCTCACTCATAATGCATATACTGTTTATGACATTACTACCTGGTTAAAAATTCACAGCATGTCTCATATAACGTACTGTCGAAAAACTTCACAACCTCAACCGCTAAGCCAGCGTTTCTCAACCTTTTACTTGTGACGCCCCCCCAGACGAATAAAAGTACGTCCGCGCGCCCCCCTTAGCCACTAATACCTATATGAGATATGAGAAAATGACCGCCTTTGCGGCCCCCTTTTCAGCAGCTTGCGCCCCCCTTGGGGGGCGCGCCCCCCAGGTTGAGAACCGCGGCGCTAAGCCTTGCCAAATATATTATAATATCATAAGAGAAAAATTAACAGGAATAGTTAATGAAAAGAAACCAACAGTAATACCACAAAGCATTATTCACCTTGAGAAGAGTAGTCCTGAATAGCAATGACGTACTTTGACCGTTTCTTCAAACCTTCCAGGAAGGTGACAACCAAGTCACGGATGTCTTCTGCATTTGGTGAAGTGAATGTATACTCATCTCCTTTTACAGTTGCCAGCGTAAAGCTTTGTCCATGCATTTTTCCTGTTCTGTAAGATATTGGCACAAACAAAATTTTCTTGCAGTTATTTTAAACTACTGAAGTTAATTCTATCCACATATAGTACACAGAGTAGTACGAGAAGGTACCACACCCACTCTTTTCTCTCTACAACTTGATTCTAAAAGAAATTATTTCCTGAACACCTGAAAGAAAGTAAAACAGAGCAATGAGACGGTAATATGGCCCCTAAAGTGGGCCACCAGTAAAGGCTTTGGATTAATTTAAAATTCAAACTTGTAAGTGTAAATTGACACCTATTTTTGAAATGACATAGCTGCTGATAAATTATGTGGAAACAAGGTATCCAAAGAGTTAACTGAATAAAACTGGTGTCTGACCTGTTGATGTGCAGGAGTATATAAGCAAAAGTGCTCAACTGTGGAAAGTGCCTGGCACCAGTACAAATTAGAGAAGGTTCACACTTAAGAAGGTAAGAATGCATGGTTGGTTGTTGCCAGCAACTATTATGGTGAAAGAAGGGTTCACTACATTAAAAGGGTGGAAAACAACAACCCCAGGTGATACAATCACACTTCCCATTGCATTGTAGTGGTCTCGTAGAGTTTGAATGACAGAGTGAGCAACTCCCAATCGGCAGCCAATTTCTAGAACACCTACGCCCTCCTGCAACCATGCAATGACCCTCCCTTGGTCGACAGTACTTAATCCTCGTCTCTGAGGCATGATTAAAAAGGCACATAGAGACTGGCAATAAATACCCTTCCAGGGCTCTAAAATTACGGAGTTGTGCTGACAATGGACAGGGCTTGCAGGTGCACTGCACGTTTC
Source organism: Marisa cornuarietis (assembly GCA_004794655.1). Taxonomy (NCBI): domain Eukaryota; kingdom Metazoa; phylum Mollusca; class Gastropoda; order Architaenioglossa; family Ampullariidae; genus Marisa; species Marisa cornuarietis. The sequence goes on from SMMW01000634.1 coordinate 110,220, forward strand.
CTACTCTTCAATTCTGCCTTGTCATATGGATATGTTGCAACTGCACTCTTTTTTTGTGGGTTTAAATACTTTTTTGGCTTGACTGTTGTACTGAGCATGCACAAGACCAAACTGGATTGTGATCAAATTCACATCGACTGTTAACCCATATGTTCTCCCACACTAAATTCACTAGAAAATATATTGAAGGAATTGTTCACAAACATGATTGATAAAAATGCAGAAAATGTGAAGGTGTCCATTCCACTGTTTTGAGCAGTATACATTACTCATAGTGTGAGGTGTCCCTTACACCTACTATTAACTACTATGTTTTAAAACTTACCGACTGCTTGACACTGCCGTGATTTCTGGAAAGGACAGTTCCAGGAGAACTTGCTCTTGGTCATCAACCACATATACCCCTGTCCAGTTTACTGCAATAATGACATCATTTTTGGGCAGACTGGGTCCAGAAAACTTGTAAGCTTCATAGAAACGTGAAAACAGCAGAGGCCACTTGTATTTTGCATAGCTCACAACATCTTCCTTTACCTGTGATGTGACAAAAAATAAAAGGAGTAGTATTACTTTGCAAGCATGTGATTAAAAAACTGAGGGCAAAATATCATTTCTGTACTTCAATTTCTTCTTGATCAGACAACATAAACTATATGGACATCACCTTACATGCCACTTCAATTTCATTGGTAAAACTCCCACCAATGAATAGAAAACTAGCTTATCCACCCATCCCATCCCATGAGATCACCTGACTAGTCTTCACCTGCAAAACAGAGGCAGTTTGTTGTGTTTTAGGCTATTCCAGCAACGAAGGCTTATATCACAGCAAGACAAAGTTACACATAATCAAAACAGTGAAAAACGAGACAAATCCATGTGATACAGTAACAATACCACTAAAACTGAGTTTTGAGTAATCAGTAGCCTACCAATTGCTGTTCTGCTCTGGAAGCAGGACTCAATCTGTGGTGACAGGTTGCTCGAGTCATAACACTAGGCACTTTTCTGCTCTGAACAGTAACTAACCTTGAGGTGACAGGATGAAAACAGTCTGTGCACCACTAACTCTTCTATGGAACATTAAGAGGGCCCTCCATGCAGCAAAGGAAATTCTGCTCCACGAAGTGAAGGAACTGCTCTATGAAGTGAAGGACAATTCTAAGTCAAGACTAAGTGGCATATAAATGCACAAATGGGTGTAGCATGTGAATGTATGTTAGTTAATGTTGGGTAGTGTTGGCTCATATGTGATTTGTATTATTAATAGGAAGGATATTAATGGAATGTCTTAGACAATTAGTCAGACACATACACAAACACACACACACCTTTCTGTATATTTCGATGCACATGATTTGCACATAAATATATATGCTGTTGACTTTATCAAAAATTAACTCTTTTATAAAGGCCAGATCTACCAATAGGTGAATTAGGCGCTTAGTGCATGATCATGGAGGCAAGGGGGTACAAGGATGGCCTGCTGTTTTTTTTCTTTTTAAGCGTTGAATAATGTTGCGGAAAAATATTATTTTCATAGTATGACCTTTGCAGGAAACCTTTCCTCTGCTTGTAGATTCACTTCAAGCCAATTTCTCAGTACATGTATTACAGGAAAGCACCATCATCTGAGGGCATCAAAGCAGGGTTAAGGTGCCACATTTGAAGTGACAAACTAACCAGCAGGGAAGTATACAGCAGGTTGTGCAAAGTGTAGGAGTGCAGGGGAGGGTGGCAATGGGAACTGGTTGGGCGGTCCCCAAAGATAGACTGTAACACATGCCAGCCTTACCTTTCGCTCCTCTTTCCTGGTCATCAGAAGTTCTGCACTTATGCATAGGGAAAAATGCAGCAGAAAGTCATGGACAACAACACTAATTTAATTTTGTTATGCATGTTTCTTTTTGGTTATACCAACTGCTCATTTTTTTTTTTTACCTACGAACTTTAAGCCAGAGAGCACTTATCAAATTCATGATTGAATTATCAGATAATAAAAGTAGTTAAGCAATTAAGAAACAAACATCAAAGTAGAGTCAGTTGAATTAAAATATCTATTTTTAGGATAAATTTGTGACTTATTTACTTATTTACAAGCCTTATCTCTCATCTGGGATGTGTACAGTGGTGACTCGACTGGGAATTTGATGACCTATACTTTTGTACTTACTCTTGTGACTCATGATCATGAACATTTCACATTCTTGTTGTGAACATTCTAGGCTCAATGGGTGACTGGGTACAAGAGCTGAATAGGGGTGCCATCAAAACCATCTTATGCGCATCAGGCCTGACATTGTGATGCTCTGTCTGTTGGAATGCTTTAAAAAAAGCAAGACCTGGACACTGACGATTTACAGTTCTACAATCTTTGTATTGTTAGTGTCTTGAAAATTGTCCATCACACGGGCATGCCCAATTGTCAGCCAGAACTCATGGGATAATTTTTTTTAAGTGATGAAGGGTAGCAATAAATCTATCCCACTTATAAGATCATTTTAGCAGGACTTGACAAGGAAGGGCATAGAAAAGGCAGTTTTAATTTTTAACTTAAAACTCACAGAATGTTATACAAACCTTACTTTTCTGAGAAGCTGCAGATATCTCGTGAGGATGTTAAAGCTTGGTGCTTGATTTTACTTTGTGTTTCTCTGTTCAGGTGCTTGGAATTATTGTCCTTGCAAAGTTGTATCATTATATACAGGTCTTTCAGAGGATGTGTACTGAACTGTATTTTAAGAATATATCTGTAAACTGGACTGAGTAATTCTGTAAAAATATATCTGTGGACTAAATTGTGTGGGAAAAATATTTTTGTTGACTAGACTGTATATAGATTCAACAGTGGATACACATCTGTGGTCCTACAGCCACGATGTCATGAGAGATTGTTAAAATAAGTTTGCATAACTTTTATATACTAATTCATATAGCTGTATATATCTTATTAACACAATTTGTCTCTTTACGCTATTTATATTTTCTTAATTCTTATAGTATCTTTCTTGCTTGTATGGATGCATGTGGTTGGGTTAGTGCTTTGCAAAACATTATATTGCTCAAATGGACCCTTTACACTCCTACAGTCTTTATCACATCACAATCACACTTGTTATGGTCTGTAGATGGGAGGGCAACAGAAAAAAACTTGAGTTTAACGGAGTGTTGATAAGCTTGCCACTGCTATTGTGCGGAAGGAAGGAATCTCACACATGATGCACTGTCAGCTAGGTTATATGTATTGTCACAAAAATCATTCTGTATGATTCACATCGTCGTTTGACTTGTCGAATGACTGCTAAATGGCTGCATGTGTGTTCGCAAATGTAATCTAATAAGTCCTGAGGCAGACCACAACAATCATTATTGGTAATATGAAAGCCTAGATTTATTGTTTGAATTTTCAGCTACAAAAATAGTGTTAAGCCTAAATGTAAATTTTTCCAATATTTTTGTTGACAAATGGTTCACATTTGGGGGAAAAGAGGGTGGAGTATTTGTCTATCGCCTAGGGCGCAACACAACCTAGTGCTGGCATTACTTTTATACAGTAAACTGCATTGTGTTATTATTGGGGAAGTACCCCAGGACTCGGAGCTAAATGATGAAATTCTTCATCAGCCATCAGTCTAGTGTAAGCGTATTGCATACACATAATAAGTGTGCTTCAACTATGATCTCCCATCCCTCTCCCTAGGCCTGCAACAAATCCACACTGCACTTTTGTCTTTTCTTTTCCTTTAATATCCAGTCTTTTAACCTTTATGTTTATGATCTTTTTCTTTTAATCAATGATGCTGGAAACTACATTTCCAGGCATAATGATTTCGTTCACTACCTTGCAACTTGCGTAAAACATTTTGCCAAGTTTGCTAGTTTGAAAATGGAGGCCTATCACTGTTGCATATGATTGATTTTCCTTATGCATGAGTGGGTACCAAAATACTTCCTTGGACTGAACTATGGTCTAACCTTTTCATCATATCTGAAGTTGCAATGTGACTTATATGGCATATAAGCACGCTCACGAAGGAGCGTCCTCTTGGTGTTTAAGACAAGTAGAAAACATGGAAAGAATATGAAGGACAGAAGAAGAAACAATTATGCAAGTAAGTAATAAAAGATAAACATAGAAGACACAAAGATTAATCTGGGAACAAACAATAAGGATGGAGGGTGTCACAAATCTGCAGAGCAAGACGAGAAGGCAGACTAGTCAACTGACTTTAATTACAACTATTGACAACTATGTTAATTTGTGTAAGGAGCAATACTCATGGTGCAGAAGTGTTTTAGTGCACATTTAAGTGGTTCGATGGTGGGTAGATTACAAGGGAAGTTGGCAGACTCTTAATGACTAAAATAAACCAAATTGCCATTTATGAACAATCTGACAATAAATATTATCCTTTAAAGCATATACGAGCGTATACATGCATATGTAGACAAACTCAGTCTAATTTCATCTCTGTAAGAAGTATCCTCCATAACTGAACAAATGCAACCACCAATTATGGAGCTATCTTTGCCTAAGGTAGTTCCTTTTTCACTATCTTCCCACTTCACAACCCAGTCATTCAGAATTTTATTTTCCAGTCCAGGTTTGTCTTTTCTCAGGAAAGAAATTTGTCCCCATGATGGAACTTAGTGGTCATGCTTTACTTCAATATGATCTGTCAAGTGCTCTCACCTCCATCCTCTGAATCAAACCTGTTCTTTTATATGGGATTGCAGACTCTAGCCTTTAAAAACAGTGATAGTTATCGCCCCTAAAATTCTGGCAGGACTATTTTTGATGAGTTTTTAAATTATGGAGCATGTAAAAATTAGCATCAATACATTTTACACAAAGAAGCACTAATAAGTTTTTAACAAAGTCCTGACTGCAAATTATAATGACCCACTCCCTAAAAATAAGCACTTTTAAGGCCTTATTTTGCCCACCCTCAAATCTACAAACCTATAAGCACCTACAACGACAGTATGGATCCTGATTACTATGTTGAGGTATCCTGTAGTGTAGTGGTTAAAACACTTACCATAGCAGTGAGAGGCCCTGGGTTTATATTGTATCTTGAGACTTTGTATGTAACACCTATCTGCAGGGGTGGCCATTGGAGGTTTTATCTGGGTATTTTCCCCTTTCCCTATCCCCATAGTGCAAAATCACCTTAAGGTGGAAGTACTTTACTAAACCAACCAACTAATCACCATGAACAGAACAACTATGAAGTTACGAATTATGGAGATACCTAGTTAACAAATGACTGCAACTCTCTCATTTTAAGTAGTTTATTTTTTAGCTCTATCCATGCATGTGGGTTTGTGTCTTAGAAGGCCGTTTTCTGAAACTCTTGGAAACAGTATAGCATACTGAGTTCAGTCTAGTTATTTGAAAAACAATGAACTTGATGGGTCTTTATGCCTGATAAGAACAACTCACCCATTAAAAATGCATCGAGCAATTATGTTATTAACCATGAGTTAAACACGCTTACCTTTTCAGGTTTAATACGCTCATTTGAGAAGTATGGGCTGCGAAGCTTGCTTATGATACCCTTCAGCCAGTTTTCTGCAGCATTTGGTTTCTGCAGATAAGCATCTGGAATGTAGGACCCTAACAGTGTCTGCAGTCTCTCTGGAATCAAGCTGTTACCATACTCCACAAAATACTGTTGAGCTGCTATCATTGCCAGATCTTCCTCCTTCAGGTAAAAAAATGTACATCATGAATACTAAAATTGGGAGAAAGGGGAAAAAAACTATAATAATAGTATCAAAAAGTGAAATTTTAGCATTATCACCTTCATAATTGAAAGTTTGTTTTGGTAAATTACTTCGCAAAGTTGATGTGTTTAATAATAATAGTAGCATGTGCAGCAAATTCTTACATGAGTGCAGAGCAGTGAGATTAAACTGACATAAACTTACTTATCCCTTTTAAGGTTAAAATATTATGTCAGACAAAGCTAGCAATGCCCAATAATACACAAAATATCACAACATACAGTGAACAGAAGTTCAAATTTAATTCTTAAATAATTTCTTCCAATTGAGACAAAAAATATACTTTGATTTCTTCCACTTATTTAAAAATATGACTTTCACAGTCTCCCCCACCATTCATTCCACATTTCTCCCTTTCACGGAGCTGTATACTCCATTCTTTATTTTAAAAGATTAATGCAACCTAAAAATTGATAATTGTAAGACATTACTGTCAAAAAATACATTTTTGAATGGTCATGTGCTTCATCAATGTCTACAAATTTGTTAAATTTGCAGTGTTGAAGTGGTGGCAAAACTGTTTTGGGTCAAAGCAACCATACAAATCAGAAAATAGCCATTCGATGTCTATTTTCCCCATTTGCCTCCAAAACAACACAACCCATTTATGCCTAGTGTTCCATTATTGGAACAGCAGTCGCACGTGAGTTATTTACATCCTACTGCTCAAGGTCATCGCGTAGTTCTGACTTTTTACGCAGGTCTGCTTCCTGGGGGTACACCTTATTCCGTCATGCACTGAGTTAGTCAGTTTGATGCAGATAATGGTGTGCTGGGATCTCCTCAAGAAGTGATGTGAATTTTCTGAACATTTTTGAAGAACCATCCGAAGACAGATAGTTATAACTTTGCTGCACTACATCATATACTAACGCTTTTTTTTCTATTACTTCTCTACTGGTTATGTTGTTGTACTGTATAAAGAAACTACCGAAGTTATCATTTTTGTATTAGTTATGGACTTCAAATTGTGTGTGTTCCATTTTTGGAACACCAGGCAAAACCCCTACCTGTTGGACTGATAGTATATTTTTCCACTGATCATTGAAGATCTCTCTGAAAATGCCTCGAGCTCTATCTTTACATGAAATAACTGACCTGTTAGAGACAGATAACAGTACCACTGAAGCAAGTGCTATAGTGATACAACCACCTGAAAATGCTACATCGCCCGTTTCTGATGAGGACTCTGGAGATGAAAAAGGTGGAACAATAAATAATTTGCCAGGTTCTTTGTTGTGCGCACCTGCATATCTTATTCAAGATGGCAGTGATGAAGAGTCAGACACAAGTGATCTCACATGCATACCTGAAGATAACTCCCATGATGATTTAGTTCTGTTAACCTCTACTGCTCAGCAACCTCCTCCGTCTAAGAAGAAAGTGACAAAAACTGTCCGGAAATGGAAAAAGGCTGACCTAACTGCAAAACCCGTAGCAGGTATAGTTACAGAGCCACCAATCAATTTCTTCACCGAAACCAGAATTCCCACAGAAAATATTTGAACTTTGTCTTGATGAAGACATCGTTGAACTCATAGTCAGATACTTCAATTTATACGCTGCAAGTAAAGGTGTAAATCTGGGATTGACTAGTTCTGAATTCAAATGCTTTCTCAGAATTATTTTTCTGGGTGGTTATGTGTCAGCTCCTAGAAGCCGCATGCTCTAGGAATGAAGAACAGATGTGCATAACGTACTTGTTAGTGCTGCCATGAGATGTGTTCGCTTTGAAACCATATTTTCTAATTTGCATGTTGCTGACAATGCCAGTTTGGAACCAATGGACAGATTTTCCAAGTTGCAACCTCTCATAAGCAAACTCAATGATAGATGCGTGATAAAATATGATAAGAAGCCAATGGATCTTCTACAGTTACGGCGACGTATCGCATGCCATTATTTGGAGACCCATGGTCATCCTGCAGACCCTGGCCAAACAGGAAGACCTTCTCAGAAACGCAACATTGATTCACCTTATGATGGCCTGAATGCTCTGCTGGATATCACACTGAATAGTAGGTATTTACCATCTCCTGAGATAAATAACATAATTTTATACGTTATGTATAATGTAAGAAGTGGATTTGCCTAGTGTTCCAATTTTGGAATGCCACATAACTCAACAATGGAAAGTAATAATATTTTTTTCTCTTCAAATTTGTATTCCTTATATTTTTCTATGCAACATATGTGAATTTCATGCACGAACTCAAAAATTTCAACCTTCGGCATAAATGGGTTAATAAGTATAAGCCAACAAATGCATCACTACTCTTAAAATGTTTGCTACTGCCTGCACAACTTAGCTATTGATACCAAAAGATCCACTTCCCTCTCTACCACTATTTCCTGCCTTTCCCTACAAATACACATGACTATATAAATAATACATAAATGCCAAACGTGCAGACTGAAATCTGGATGTCTACCCACAAACTGAATATGATTGTCAACAAAACGGAGTTCATTCTAACAGCCTCTGAAAATAAACTGAAATGTGTGCCATCCTCTTCACCTCTTACCAAAACTTCATTGACTTTAAAAAGGCATTTGACAGAGTCTGGCACGAGGGGCTATGGCATGTGATGTGGAAATTCAATATTGAAGAAGGCCTCGTCCAAGTTGTTGAAGCACTGTATAACAGCTCAACAAGTACAGTACTGCTGAACAACCAAATAGGAGCTTACTTTCGCACCACAGTAGGGGTACGTCAAGGATCCCTCCTATCACCGGCGCTGTTCAATATATTCTTGGAGAACATCATGCTTGAAGCTCTTCATGACCATGATGCTTCCATTTCAATCGGTAGAAGACTAATCTGCAACCTACGCTTCGCAGATGACATAGATTTATTAGCAGGTACTGACAAAGAACTGCAAGACCTCACCAACAGACTGACAGACAGCTCAAACGCATATGGAATGGAGACCAGCACTGAAAAGTGAGAGTGACGTCCCTTCGCCTAACTGGCTTGAAGGGATGGCTCTCTGTCGTTTTTTGTATCGTCAGTCGTATTTTGAGTTTCGGCAACCCGTATTATGATGAAGTCGCCATCCTTGCTCCTCTACAAGACTGCTGCATGCTGAGGACGTCCCCTTGGAACAGCCTGCAGCTGTTGCGGGATGGTGTTCTCAGCAGAGCCATGAAAGAGGTGTTGCGATCCGACCCCATCCGCCCGGTCTTTATAGACAGCCTTTTCCCGGCACTGGACGGACGGCTGAAGAGGGTATTTGAGAAACTGGACATATGCGTGCAGACAACTGGCTTGAACAATGTGCTAGTCGATGATGGCCTTTGATACTGTCTTGTTGGATTTGGACTTCATGACTTGTGCGGTGGTGTGGGATTCATGTTTTCATCAGTGAACTTGAGCGTGTGCTGGCGTTCCAGTGAAACTTGTGCCTTCTGTTGGATGTTGCATTTTCTGTGGAGTGTATGACATGTTTGATATTTTTTCTATGGAGTGTATTCTGGCTTGTATGACATGTTGGATATTTGTGCTTAGGACTGTGTTCTTGCTGTGTGTGGACGCTGCCCTGTGACGTGGAGGAGATGGGCCGCTACACACCCACATTTTGTCGTCATCTTATTTTTTGACGTCAGCGCCTTGAGCTGTCCACAGGCCAGGATTTGGCGCTATACAAGCCAACATTATTATTATTATTATTAAAAGAGCAAAGTTATGATCAATGGCAATGGCAAGGCTGACATCTTTATGAACGGGGTACAGCTTGAAGAGGTAAGCAGCTTCAAGTACTTGGGACCCACACTCTCCAAGGATGGCAGCTCCACGCCAGATATCTGCATCAGGATCGCAACAGCAACAGCAGCAATGGCTAGGCTAGATAGGATCTGGCATAGCCACATGATAATGTTCACTACCAAATACAAGCTGTACAAATCCCTGGTAGTGCCGATCCTGGTCTACGGATGCGACACGTGGACTCTGCTCGCTGAAACGGAAAGAAGAATCCAGACATTCAAGAACAAGTGCCTGAGGAAGCTGCTCTGGATCTCATACAAAGAACATAAAACCAATGACTTTGTAAGAAACAAGATTGCCACACTCGTAGGACACCAGGAACCTCTACTATCAACAGTCAAGCGACGTAAGCTGGTCTTCTTTGGCCATGTGACCTTGCACGACACCTTGTCGAAGACTATCCTTCAAGGCACCTTGGAGGGTGGCCGACGCCACGGTGGCCAGAAAAAGAACTGGCTTACAAACGTCAAAGACTGGACTGGTTGTCCTGTACAGGACCTGCTCACTATCGCCCAAAATAGGCAAGAGTGGCGGGCCCTGTCAGCTGCCGCGTCTATCCATGTGCTCCCCCCAACGCCAGATGCCAGGCAAGGGATAACTGACTGACTGACTGCCATCCTCTACTTCTTTTGTTTTCTTGTTTGCCTCTTGAAAATCCACATCAGTGCAGTCTACAAGTCCACCTTCCTTGAGTTTTGCGAAATCAGTCACATCAGACCCTTCTTGTCTCACCACTAAAAAGCTCATGCCTGCATTTGTGTTGTCCTGACTTGTCTCCTGGAACTCTTTATTTGTTCTGTAACAGCTTACTTGACCAGTTCAAAGGGCTCAGAACAGTGCCATTTACAGTACTGTCCACAGGCAAAAAGACCAACCATGTGACATCTCTTTGTGAGCCACACTGGTTGCCATTTCAAGCTTGCATTGACCACACAATTGCCATGCTATGCTACAGTTATCTTCATGGTCTTCCCCAGCTGTTGCAAGTACTGATGCCTTGTAATCTAAGGTGCATATTGGTTCTGCTAGTGCAGACCTCTTCTCTGTGCCATGAATTAGAAAAAGGTAAATTTGGCAGATGCTCGTTCTCATTTTCTGATCAGGTCCCAGCATTTGGAATTCTCTGCTCCCTCTTGGATCTTTGACTTAATTTGATGCTTTCAACTCAGACCTCAAAACATATCTATTTCAAAAAGACCTCTGTGTAGCCAGCCTTCCTGCTCACTCCTCACTTTGTTTTTTGTCACTGTGCAACTTGTATGCTGTTGCATAAGTTTTAAACTGATTGCATATTGTCTATGTTAAACTTTTGGTTCACTTTCTGTGAGTAGAGCATACTGAGCTTGCCTCCACACAGGGAAATACATTTATTATTATTCTTTTTGAACTCTACTGGATTGTACCTGACCAAATTTTTTGGAGCATATTTTTCTTTGCAAATTAAAATGAACTGGCAGTGATGAGAAAATGTGTTTAACAAGATTGTATCATTACTAAAGAAAGAAAGAATACCACAATTCTCACCTTATCACAACGATATTCACCAAACTTGATACCACGCACTACCTGCTGAAAAATTAGATTTGTGGCTACATGATCCTCACTAGGGTCATGCCAAGGTGCGAAAATCTCTTTGCGGAAGAACAGGCGCCAAGGAGCATTGCGCTCCTGAGCTCCTTGCTCTTTGGCATACTGTTCACACTGTGAAATAGCATCCATTACATGGTCCCCACCACTGCCAAGTGAAGAGACCTGAAACAAAATATATGAATCTAGTATTAAAATTTGCAGAATATCCTGTTGTAAATTTTATCAATCTCATGCCCAAATACATAAATTAAAGAAAGCAGCCTAGCATTTTCTTGTAAAACTGGAGAGGATGGAATAAAGAATGTTTAAATCTTTAGAGACAATGCAGTCGGTTGATACCCTTGAATTGTAGCAGTATAAGTAGAAGGTAAAAGGTTCCACAGCCTAATGTTAACTGTAAGCAGTTCATTATATCTAAGGCATGGCTAATGGAAGGTGGAACCTACTTTTCTCTTTTCATTGCACTTTGCCTTCCATGACAAATCAGGATCCCATATACTGTGTGGGAAGGGGAAGCCTTCAGATTAGTGACCTTAGTACACCCTCCACCAGATTACGATGCCTTTCCCATGACATAAAAAAGTGATTTCATTCGAAACTTGCTCATGCCTGTGTCTAGCCAACAATGAATGGGTATCTGATCTTTCATGAAAGTAAAAGGCTGTAAAAATATAAGGTTGAACTCTGCTTTCTATATGGCCTTATTATGATGCATTTATCTTTGCTTTAATCTGTAAATAAAGCTGTCTCAATGAGTGCTATGCAAAGCCACACTGTCAGATCCTGACCAAATCTTGCAGAATTATTTCTTTTGACAAGGTTGTTAGCTTTAAGTAATTTAAAAAACAAACATCAAGAAACAAAAGATAATGCTTTGAGTTTTAAATCAAAGACATATGCACAAAATATGTAATCTGAAGCTTTTCATGCAATTTTATTACCTTATCAAAAAGAGCAATGTATAAGGAGAAGCCAAACTGATCACGAAGACCAATCTTGTCAGACAGCTGCTGACATAGTTCACGTGCAGTTGTTGCTGAATCTGCAGATAATGTCTTTGTATTCCCATCCATAAAGGTGATTGGCAGTAGCAATGGTTTCTTTGATTTTGTTGCCTAGATTAAAATAGTGAACAAATAATAACAGCCTTAAACAGCAGGACACAGACTCATGCTATAATTATAACAAAAATGGTCCAAGCAGTAATGAAAATAAAAAGAGTATTTGAGTAATAGTCAACAAGTTCAAGGATTCAGCAATATAACAGCCGCTAGTAATTTCCTTCTTTATCTAGTTCATACAGGTCATGTGACCAGCTACTGCATGATGTTTAAAAAATCATAACGAATGACTAGTTTACTAATATTAACAAACAAAACATAATTATAATAGCAGAATTTGTGAAAAGATCACCGTTTCTCTCTTGTTTTTCTTTATTCTGTTCCCATCTGGTATAGCAACTTGCTATAAAGTTTTTCTAAACTGATTAACTTTGTTGCATACTGTGAAATTAGTAAATGCCATTTTTCAGGATCAAAAGATTCTAAAGTGTTTAATTTTTTCATTTGGGCATTAACAATACAGAACCAGTAAAATTTGAGTGTAGGCATAATGTTTTACTTTGAAATATAGACAACTGAAAACAGGTCATTCAATATTTTCCTAAGGGAAATAGGGTTTTCATTATCTACCTGAAGCTCTAGCCAGCTTGGTGGTTGATTTCGAGGACCATTGTAAAATGTGCGCCTCAGTCTGTCTTCACAATAAGGTGCATAACCTGGTGGTCCTTCTCGTATGTAGTTGCGCAAATAGTTGACAAGCTAGATGAAAGATTCAGCAAGTATATCATGAACACTGACATCTTTCACTTAATAATACCTAGCAATAATGAGTCATTTTTTGTGCAGCACATTTCTTTTCCATAGCACTGATGCTCACAATTGATTCACTCCTGTATCTTTTCACCATTATAAGCATTTATACCAGCTACTATAATAACTTGGTTGCTAAGTCAGGTTTGAGTGAAGTGCAGTTTTTGCTGATAAATGTTGACAATGACAATTTCATCCTGGAATGGAATTGTTTTTATCCTAAAAATTGCAGAAATTTAAGAGAAAAATTACCTTCTCTGAAGGTGGGAAGCAACCAACACAAAGGCACAGTAGTATCCAGCCTCTGGCATGACTGCTCTTTGAAGGATTCTGAGCTAGTTGTTTACAGATCTGACAGTAGATTTCATCCCTATTACAAGAAATAATTATCTATTTAACTCATTCAATGAGGACAAAATCGATGCAATTGAACATTTCAAGGAAGTGGTGGCACAAAGTACAATGTGTTTCAATCTTTATACCTATTAACTTACAATAAAGACAATCATCGGTGACATCATTTTAAAGAGCACTTTTTTAACATTTAAGTGATGTGATTTTCAAGAAATAGAATTTTTGTTTTCTTGCACTAAATCCAAATGATAGGTGATAACTGTATGGAACAGAGAGCTCCCATAATAAAAGTAGGTCATGAGACAGATATTAATATTTACACAATATATTCAAACATAAATTGCCAAACAATGAAATTTTTTATTAGAACATAAGGTAAGACTTTATTTATCCCAGAGGGCAATTAGAGGCAGCTCTATATGTAAGCACAACAACAAAAAAGCAATACCACAACATATTGATGATATCAGCTGCACCAAATCGACTCTCACACATTCATGGTTCAGGCTTACATAGAAGCTACATTCATTCGCACAAAATTACGCTGAGCAGTCGCATGACTGAAACAGTGAAGCACAGCCTCAATCTGTTGGTCCTCCATGCAGGTACAGAGAATCGGCTTTCAGAAGTCTCTGCCTGTTATATAGAGTCTGAAAAGCACTCTAGGCAGTCCCAATAACTTTGAAGCAGGTGGATACAACACGATGTAATCTGCTCTTGTCCTTCACGGACAAACAGATAAAAACAGATAAATGAGAAGGACAGCCTGCTCTCTATGTGGGATCTATAAAATAGCTGAAGAAATCTCTGGCAGACAAAGAAAGACTTCAACTGCCAGGAAGGAAGAGGTGCTGTTAAGCCTTCTTCATGATAGCTTGAGTAATGGGATCCCAGGGGACTCTTATCAAAGACGGTGCTCAGATTTTTAAGTACTGGGATAATTTCCACCTTCTTGTCATGGATGACACTTATGGGACTTAGCAGAGAATTCCGATGGAAATCTCTTTGATCTGACTCACATTAAGTTCTAAGAAACTGTCATCGCACCGGGCGGTAAATTCCGTCAAGGCTACACCATGGGTATCTACTGGCCCACTAAGAAGGAAGAGAGAGCAGTGCAGTGTCATCCAAGAATTTGACTAGATATTGACCGTCATGGTTATTGTGACAGCTGTTTGTATGCAAGATAAAACTCCTTGCTGCCTGTCAAATAAAAAGTGAATGATCCATGACAACAGCTGATGGTCAAGGGAGGTCAGCAGTCTGAAAGATTGGGAAGGATGGCATGTAACTTGCTCTGGCCCAGAGTGTCCCATTGGCACTGCCATTCACCCATGGCATAAGAGGCTGAGTCTACATGGGGGAGTGTTAATCTTTGACAGGATAAACCAAGACCACATGTAACTCATGCACTGAAGATGTAACAGCATTCCATAAACTTCACCTGCAAACTAAAATTGTCTAGCTTTTTCATTTGATCTACAATAACTATATGTGCTGTTTACCTGAGGTCTGGACGCAAAATACCATGTCCTATGATGAAATGAAGCTTTTCTAGGTGAGACATAGGCCGATCTTCCAAAAGGGCATTAGAACCTCCTCCATTATCATAGTCTTGCAGTTTGCCCCTCACTTCCTCTGTCAATTTAGACTTCTTCTTCAATGTCAGTGAAACAATTTTTTTCTTGGGTGATTTTCTCAAAGTGCTTCGAGCATATGGAATCGTGTTTGCTTCACGTTCCTGCAAAAATGACAGAGGAAAATGCATATGAACCCTTTGGAAATGCCTGATGTGGCATTTGTATTCTGTGACTTTCATAGCTAAATTACAGCCATAAGCAGCTAGTGACTTCATAACTGTTGTTAGTTTTCCTTTTTCTATATTTAAGGTCATATCATGTCAAGAAAGTTAATGTATTTCTGTCATTTTTTTCACAAAAGAAAAAAATGGGAAAAGAACAATTAGAACCATACAGTTAAAAGAAATTGTCAAAGGTAAAATGGTAATAAATGCCTGAAAGGAAAACCTAAACTGAAAGACAATAATAATAGCATACATGTCAAGTACTTGGTCCAGGAGTCATAGACTATTTTCATAAAAAAAGGGAAACCATATGCCAATGCCCTGATTTTTCCTTGATATTTCCAGCATTAATTTCCAATTAATACTATTTATTGACATCCAGCATCTTGTTATCACTTGTAATCCAAAGTGAAATACAAATCCAACATTTTTCAAATGAAATAAAAATTGATAACTCACCAGTTCTTCACCCATTTTCATGGCATCATCTAAATCCTTCTTGTTGAATTTACGTCCCAATGTAGAATAAATTTTGGTCATCACAGGAGTGCTGTCCTATAATCATAAAGCAATGTTTTACATTGTCATTAACACATTTTTAAAAGCTCTAAGTTACAACAAATATTAAAAATAAATTTACTCCAACTATTCCACGTTCAAAATCATCTTTTCATTATTTTAAACCTACAAAACCAACAGTCCAACAAAAATTTAGATTTTAATTCAGAAGATAAAGGCTTGTTTGTTTGTTTGTGTTTAACGCCATGTCAGCAACTAGGGCTATATCACGGTGGGAACAGTTACTTAGCTTTAAAAGTTTAGGGACCAAGCCCGAAGTATAATAACCACAACATCTTAAAAACCAACACAAGGTGCAGGAACAAAATAAAAGAGGGAGTAACATATACAAAATGGGTGTTGTGGCCCAAAAAGCCACCAACAAACCAAAAATCCAAAAACAATGAACTTATAAAACCTAAAATCTTGTGATAAAGCCCTATCCTCCTTAAAAATGTAAAGATAGCTGCCGGTGGGATGGACCTAAACAAAAGAAAACAAAGAGTCTACAGTAAAAAACTGCTGTCGGACACTCTGGAGTCCCGGACAAGCAATCAAGACATGGGGACGCCCATTTCCTGTTCCTGAGGATCAGAAAGGATAGATCGCACATGAACTTGAAAAAGCCGTTGAGAGAGAAATTTCTTAATGAAGAGAGGCATACGACACCGGAAGCCAAGGGCGTGAAGGTCTAACAGAATACCTTGCTTCCAGGTAGTGTCATACGCCTTCTCCAAGTCAAAGAAAACTCCTAAGACGTGTTCCTTGTTGACAAATGCATCCCTAACAAAGGTTTCAAAACGGACCAGATGGTCTAGGGTACTGCGGTATTGTCTAAAGCCACACTGCAGGTTGGAGAGGTTCCACGAGATTCCAATTGCCAGGTGAGCCGGGCATTCACCATTCGTTCTAAGGTTTTGCATAGACAACTAGTGAGAGCAATGGGCCGGTAAGAGTTGGGATCAGAAGGATCCTTTCCCAGTTTTGGGATAGGCACCACGACTGCCTCTCTCCACGAGGGAGGAAAACAGTTTGTTTGTTTGTGTTTAACGCCGTGTCAGCAACTAGGGCTATATCACGGCGGGAACAGTTACTTAGCTTTAAAAAGTTTAGGGACCAAGTCTTTTGAAGAGGCAGTGTGCGCAACATCACAGTTAGCACAGTGTGCGCTTTTCAAACAGTCAGCTGCAGCGTGGCCAACCTCACCGCAGCGGAAGCAGCGGGCTTGGGACTTGCAAGAGCTTGCCCCATGGCCATAACGCTGACAGTTGAAACAGCCCAAAGGAGACGGAATGAATAGAGAGACCTTGACCCGTAGATACCCGACCAGGATAGATTCGGGTAATTTGGGACAGCAGAAAGTCAGAAAGAGTGTGTTAGTAGGTATCGAGTTTCCATCCCTCTTGAGGTGGACCATCTGCACTGCTGTAACCCCCTGGGATGCCAGTTCTGACTTGATGTCGAAAAGAAATACAAGCCTAGAATATTAAGGGAAAACCCAGATATTGTTATTTGGTGTTTAATTGTTTAAGAAAAATTATTTTAACTTTAGCTGTAGTTCCTATAATTCTGAGGACTTCTAGAGATGATGAGAAAGCCATACAGATGAACAAGTCTGAAACTTTATCTAAAGTCATTAATGCATAATCTTGATTATACATAAACCTAATTAAAATATTATCACTTACCATTATTATTTTACAGATTAAAGTCAAACAATATTCATATTTTTAACATTAATACTAATAAATAGAACATTTGTATAGTGCCTTTTTCCAGCATTAGCCTGACTCAAGGCACTTAAAATATAAACACACAGATATGAGAATAATAATGGTCTCAAAACAAAGAGTTCCTTGTGTTTTCAAAGTGAATGCCGTCTGCATAGATGCAGTCACAACAGCTCAGTTAAACTATCAGCTGCAGCTGAGATTTGTAGTCGTAGTATCAGTGGAATAGTTAGTGGTGGAGGTGGCGGCACATACAACATAAACATAAAGTTGTTCATTGTTAGCGCACATACGACTGTCACGGAGGTCACATCAACACATACAGCGGAATTGAAGAAAACAGATGATGCAGGAGGCACCGATGTAGACAAGAGATGAGAGAATTAAGTCCATGCATGTTGACTCATGGAGATCCACAATCTAAAGCAGCGGAAAGAATGTTGCGAAGAAAATGTAGAGCAGAAAGTGTTGAGCAATCTGCAGGGTAGTGATGATTTAAATCAACAAGCAAAAATCCAGGAGTCGAGATGATGTAGCTATGGCGTTCATGACCGTCAGACGATAAAGAAGAGAAAAAAGGGGCATAGGATCAGAAAATATAGTCCAGAACAGCGACAGGTGAAACGCAGCGAAAAGCACAGATTAAAAGTTATCAGCAAATACCAAATACGATAAAAACCCAAATGTACTACAGGAAATAAAAGAAAAAGAGCAGAGAGAACTCGTCCCCTCCAGCCGGTAAGGCGAAGGGACACTACTCTCCATTTGTGTACAAAAAAAATTGAACAGAGGGGAGTGAGATGTCAGGTACAATACGAATACCAGAAGTTAGTTTGGCTGGGGTAAGGGATGCTGTTAATGAACTGCCTTTAACAGACCGGATGACAGGGATATTTTTTTTTTGCAAGTGCTAAAATTAATGCCAGGATGTAGAGTTGTATGCTATTAATCAATGAGGTGAAAAGGATATTTTGTTTTTTGTTGCGGGTTTTTTGTGCCTTGGTTAAAATTAGTGCTCTGGTATCACATGGCTGAAGCAGGTGAGATCTGACTTTTTTATGAACTTGTGAAAATGTCAGGTGATAAGAAGTGTTTTTGCTTTTCTGGACATAATTGTGTCCCATACTGACTGCGGGAAATCCAGGACAGATGTGGAGCGATGTTAAAGTATCTACATAGCTTTGCCTACTGGTAAGTCATTTTTGTAATGGCCATTAGCTGCTATGGTATAGTAAATCTGTAACCTTTGCATAATTCCATTAGTTTGTTTGATCTGAAACATTCAACACTGAACTTTCTAGTTTCAAAGAATGAATAATAAAAATAGAAGCTCAATAGCATCACACATGAGTGAGAGTGTGCCCATCATAGAGTTAAACTGAACTGATCAAATCAAATAACTGATCAAATCAAATATTAAATCAAAAGTATTAATCCCATCTCAATCGTGCAGTGAAGTAAACACCACACATTAAAAATCATGCAATCAAGACAAGCAACAGAGGAGCATGCAATAACATGTCATCTGTGGAAAGTGTCTTATGTAAAATACTAACTGAAAGTAACAATCCTTTTCGAGTAGAAATAACATGAAGTGCAAGAATAACATTAATTAACAAAAGCTGGAACAATCATTGCCAAATCTTCTTGTCATGAAGTTGATTTTATAGCTTTGTGTTTGATCATTTGAAATAATGCCTACTTTTCTAAGTATTCATTGCAGAACACTTTTACAACAACGTGATTGACACCCACACTCAATTTAAAATTATGTTTGCTGAATTTACATTTCCTATTTCAATTTGAAAAATAAAACCTTTGTTTCTGCCATTGCAGTGTGATACTTGGGTTCTGGCAGATCCCCCATGAAGCGCAAGATGACAATCCAAACAGCAAGAGCAGCCTGGAGGTAAACATACAAAAACACCCTACCCCCTCAAATATAATCCACAAAAGAACACTTACTTACCATCTTTTTGATCAGTATTATGACATGTACAGTTAAATAACATAATGTCTACATTTTCAATTGTATCATCATTTGATGCTATATTTTCATATCATTTGTTTTGTTATGACTGACTTTTACAACAATTTTGCAGAAAATGGGTGTTGAACGTATTTAATACACTAACTCTAAAATAGACTTTGGATGAACAAGAAAACAAAAACTATATCTCTTGCAAATCACATCACTTAAATGTTTACAAAATGCTTTTTAAAAAAATGTGTCAGTAATAGCTGTCTTTATTGTAGGTTAATAGGTGTAAATATTAGAACACATTGTACTTTGTGACATCACTCCAGTTTGTAAGTGATGAATCGTTTTGCTTTTCATTGGTATGGAATGAGTTAAGACACTGCTTGTTGAAGAACTCACCAACTGGTCACCCTCATTATGAAGGGGTAAGAGAGGTTGTTTTAGGGCTCGACGAATGTAGGAATGTGTAGCATTGTATTGGAAGTACATAGCTGCGAACTTAGAAAACTTGTACTCAGAAATATCAATATCACCATCTTCTCTGTCTGCAGGCATAGGAATGACTGTTGATATCTCCCCTGGGTCAACAGTTCCATTTTTCAAGTACTATAAGATAGAGAAAACTCAATTTTATTAATGACTATTAAAATAAGAAAAACATGCAAAAATTGTGAAGTAACAACAAAAAAAAACCTATTGAAAATTTTAAACATATCAAGAACTTTATAAATTAACATACTAAATACATCTTATTGTGTCAGACTCTATGGAACAGACTTTACTTCACAGAAAGAAATCAATGGAAGTTGGGATTTAACAGTCATAACCAAATATAATTCAAGATTCATGTACATTAAGAACAATATATTTCCAAGAAACTGGGTTTAATTCTATGAACAATGTTTGTTTGTGTTTTACGCAGTCCAAGCAACTAAGGCTATATCATGGTGAGAAAAGGTAGAAAATCATTCATAGTATAGGAAACAAAACCCCTAGGTGTGACAATAACAATCTCCTTATCAATAAAAGCGAACATAAGGAAAAAGGATAATATAAAATGAAAGGTAATATGTAAATATGTAAAAAGGCTACTGTGACCTAAAGGGCCACTGTTAACCTAAATATTTAAACCAAAAAACCTTAAATTCAATGCTAAAGCCCTATCCTCTTTAAAAAAATGAAAAAAATAGCTGCCAATGGGATGGACCTAAACAGGTAAAACAAAGAACCAACTATAAAAATAGCTGGCAGATACTCTGGAGATCAGGACAAGCCTTTGCACAGACCAACCCAGTCACCAGACAGCGACCATCACCTTTCCAGATTAGACCAGGGAACATTTTTCCACTTTAGGACAGGGCACTACAGATGAAAGCACCATCTTTAGCATCATGATTATGCCATCCAGTTGTTTTTTGTTTTGTTTTCATCCACATCAGGGGTTCCTGTTATTTGCAAGCTGCACATCTTCAGCAGTATATTTAGAGTACTATGTCTTTTATGTATCTCTTTATGTGTCATTTACTGAGGATGGTGACCTAGAAGAATTAATATGTGTGCGTGTGAGTGAGAGAGAGAGAGAGATTATACATATGATATGAATGAGTATGTGAATACATCTGTGACCTAGGTAAGAAAGAGAGAGAGAGTGGCAGAAACTTATCCTTTGTTTGCATGTATTTATGTGCTTTACTTGAATACATATGTAGGTATACATGAAAAGGCTGGAAGAAGAAAAGAATAAATGAAACAGAAAATTAGTTTTTAATATATTAGCTGTTATAAACCAACCAGTGTGAGTGAGGGAGTGAGTGAGTGAGAGATATTGTATTTAAAGAAAGATAGGAATGTGTGTGAATATGTATGCATATATTCTGAATATCTCAATACCCCTTAGAGGATGGCAGATTAATAAAGAATCTTGAATCTACTACCAGTATGCCTGCAGAAGAGTGAAGAAATTTAGGGACTTGTATGCAGTCTGAAGGGAGCTTGCATTGACAATGTCTCAGCAGAGCTGGTCAAGCAAGGTGGAAGAGAAACAACAAAGGCCCTTACTACTCTGTGCCAAAGAATCTGGAAAGGCAAAGAATACTAATCATACCCAATCCACAAAAAAAAAAGGAAACGCTTAACAGTCTCCATAAGCCTAACCATCCACCCAAGCAAACTGATACTAAAATAATACTGAATTGTATCAACATCACCACTGAAGAAATGCTAGCAGAAGAACAGACTGGCTTCAGACCAGGCAGATGCACACTTTAACAGATCTTCAAATGTCACATTGTGAAAACAAATCTAGAACACCTGTGGGATCTCTTCCACAACTTTGAAAGGGTTTTAAAAGGCATTTGACAGAGTCTGGCACAAGGGGCTTTAATTGGCATGTGATGGAAAAAAATTCATCAAGTTACTGAAGCATTGTGAAAGAGCTCAATGAGTGCAGTACTACTGAATAATCAAATGGGAGCTTTCTTTCACACAACAGTGGGCATTTGTCAAGGGAGCTCCTATTCACCTGTCCTGTTCAACGTCTTGCAGAAATCCTTAATGACCATCACACCTCTATTTCCGTAGGTAGGAGGCTCAGCAATGGTCACTGTCATCAGATTTGTTGCTGTACAGACTGTACAAGTCCCTCATAGTTATTATCCTGTTGTATAGATGCAAGAGGTAGACTTTGCTTGCAGATACAGAGAGGAGAATACAGGCATTTGAGACCAAGTGCCTGAAGAGGTTGTTCTGAATCTCGTACGTGGAATGCAAAACCTATAATCTGGTACAAAGCATGGTCATCACCATGTTAGGACACCAAGAATCTCTTCTCACAACTTTGAAGTCCCCCCCTGCTGGTCTGCTTTGGCCATGTGACTTAGCATGACACTCAGTCAATCTACAGGGTACTTGGGAAGAGGATTGATACCAAGATGGACAGAGGAAGAACTGGCCTGCAAACATGAAGGTGTGGAGTGGTTGTTCCATACAGGAACTGTTCATCACTGCTCAAGAAAGGTTTAAGTGGTAAGACTTGTTAGCTACTTCAGCTATCCAGTTGTTACCCCCTGATGACCACTACCAATGGACCAGCTTAATTGCTAATAGTTCGTAACAGTCAACCATGAAGAAGGTACAAGTATACATTTTGGTAATTCTGAACACTCAGGAGACTGAGAAGAGAATAAGAATATCTCTTTTTGCTTCTAAAAGAATACTTACCCCAAATGCTGTTGTTGTTTCCACTTCAATTCGCTGATTACTATCTGAACCATCACCGAAGTCGAAGAGTTTATCAACCTGGTTAAAATAAGCATAATCATCAAATTAAACATCAAAGAATCAGCCACAACATGATTTCATTTGCTGAAGGTGCTGCACATATTTATATACTGTGCTGCAAATGAATTCACATTTGGAAGAATAGCAAGATATAAAAAAAAGTTAATCTTCTGGCAGATGCAAATTCAAGGTCAAAATGAACAACTTACCAGATCAGGATCACTTATAGGATCATTTCTACTGCGTTCTGCTTCTTCAATCTGCATCTTTCGGATGAGTGCCTCTTGCTTCTGCTTCTGCACTTGTTCTTCAACCTCCCTTTCAATTGCTATCAAACGTTCCTGCATGCATAACAATTTATTTTACATGATATTATGACATATTCATTCATGTTCTATGTAAATTAATACAAACAAGTAGACATTCAGAAATAAATATCTGTCCCCACTGTATGTACAATCAGAACAGTGAAATATCAGGCAGGTTTCTTAGAGTGTCTCAGAGCTCAAAATAATGATCTTAATGAGCTGTTGGTTTATAATTTCTGATAACATTGGAGAGTTGAGATTTCAGCAGAAAGAACCAGTTGAAATATGGTGATGCCTTTAAGGGACAAAAACAGTGAAGTCAGAACAACTGTCAACAAAAATCAGTCAGTGACCATAAGCAAGGCACATAGCATGTCACTAGGTGCTAGCTGGATGGCTACTACAGGTAGTTCAGCTGACTGCTAAGTTTCTGCCATCTAGTTAACACCTGATGATGTTCTGTGCACCTGGCTACATTTAAATGCAAGATGACAGTGCAAAGCAAAATCTGCACCATTACTGATGGCCACTAACTTGATACAATTAACCTACTGAATCCCAAGGGTAATTTTTGCATTGTGCACTAGACACCACAATGACTGCAGCCACTGAACTCATGTCAGGTAAGTTCCTCTTGATAACTGGAACTGACCTGACATGAGCTGATGACTGAAACCACTTAAGAAAATTTAGTGAAGAGTAAGGATACCTCAAAAGTAATAATACATATATCAGAAACACAAAAAATCCAGTAAACAAGCAAACCTGGTGATGACGTTCTGCCTCCTCTTTAGCCTTTTTATTGTTCATTTTCTTCCTGAGCTTTGCCTCCTCTTCCTGACGCAAACGTTCTGCCTCCATCCTCTTCTGGTGCTATCAAAAGAAAAAAAATACCCAACATATCAATAAAGCAATGAAGACTCACTTCAAATTCTAGAATAGATAAATTTACTGTCTTAAACATATCTGGCAAGTGCTCTCTGATCTGGGCATATAGTTAGAGAACATACCTATCACCTATATGAGGTCTATAGTGCTGTTTTGCTGCTATTGGTGGTCATGGTTTTGCTGGTGTGTGTGTTGGGTGGGTGGGGGGATATATATGTGCATGCATGTGTGTGTGCCTGCACACTATTGTGCTTGCCTAACTGTACACATATTTCTACATATTTAGCACATATAATGATATATAAAGGAACAAACAGGTCACATGAATTGCAAAATTTTCATCATTAGTGTATATTAATATAGCTCTGTTTATTACACTTTTATTGTGTCTATTTCTTAGCTTTTTAACATGACACAGGAAAATGCATAGGAATTTTCAATTTGAAGACCACCTGCAAAATTGAATTTGTTTTTTTTTTAATATAAAACAAAGAAGAGGTAAACTGCCACTGGTTTTGCCTGGGGATGTCACTAATGTAATGTATTAATATTTTTGTTTCAGGTGGGTATTTTGGCTGGTTTTCAAAAATAATTTGATTTTTTGCCATGGGAAATATTTGTCTCTTCAGACCAGAAGAGAGCCATCTTTTAAGCTGCTTCTTTATCCTTCGTGTTTTTTGCAATAGATGCAACAATAGATGCTGATCGAAATGAAGAACCCAATGCCTTTGAGATATTTCAAAAGTCCTGTGATTTTGATGGCTTGATAGTTCTTGTTGAGCAAAGTGAATTGTACATGTAGCAGAAGGGGATTCCTTTCCAAACTGATGCACAAGAAATCCATGCATTCTTGGGAATGAATTTAGTAATGGGATATCATGTGGTTTCATCCTTGAGAGACTACTGGTCCACTGAGATCTCCAGGTGTCATACGTTGCTAACGTGATGCCTTGGATTTGCTTTGAAGTGATAAAGAATGCTTTACACTTTGCAAACAATGAAAAGATGATTCCAAGAAAAGGTTCAGACCTCGACAAGGTTTTCAAAAATCAGCCTCTGATCACTCATTTTAATTGATGATTCTAAAATGCACGAAACCCAAGCAAACAACAGTCACGATGACATTTAAGGGGCACAACATAATGAACACACAAAAAAGCAAACCAATAAAATGGGGATTCAAGATGTTGTTAAGGTGATTCGAAGACCAGTTACCTGTATCAATTCGACTTGAACACAGGTAAGAAAACTGAATCTAGACTTGGAGAGGGAGTGATTTTTATGCTGACTTAACCTTTTGAACATTTGTTTTGTGATGTTTGCATTGACAACTTCAATTCACCATTGCTTTAAATAAAGTCACAGGAAAAGGAAATATATCTGTGTGTGCTGATAGGAAACACATGCCAAAAAATCTCAAGAAAGACAATGATACGAAACGTGGAGAAAGCAACACATTGTCAGCAAATGATGTTACCTGTGTCGTGGATGGACAACAGATCTGTTGTGCCTTGTCCTGAAATTGACGTTGCCTACAACAAATTTATGGGTGGCATCCATCTCATGGATCAGGGAAAGATTACATATGAAGATGATCGAAGGTCAAAGGTGAAGTACTACTTGCGAATATTTTTCGATTTGTTGGACATACCAGTGAACAATGCTCGCTGTATTGAAACGCAGATGAATCAGGAATTCAATCCTGAATACAAGGAGATATCACAGCTTAAGTATACACAAATGATATCATTGGAAATTACATAAACAGGAAGAGAAGTATTCCATCAGGACTTGTTTGAACCAGCAAAATAGATCATGCCAACCCCATGACCTGACCATAATTTAAGTTGATCAAAGAAGAAAAACGCAAGAGGTGTGCTCAATGTGCAAAGGACAAAATTGAAAACAGGACTGACAATATGTGTGATGTATTCCATGTTCACTTGCACTACACAACACTAAGCTTTGAGAAGTACCATTCATAAATTACATTGCATACATAAAAGATGGATCTTTGTTCTCATCACAGTGCCATATCATTTCTGATGTTCCATAACAGTACGATGGTAGATCACTATTTGGACAATAAAAATATTGATAGAAACCATACCTTGCCTTATTTAGGATACTTTTCCCTTGTCGACCATAGGGACACATTGTCCCATGCTGTATCTTGAAAACTATGTGGAATATTGATTTCAAAGAAACATTTTCGGAATCTATAAGTCATTTAACCCCAAAATATGTCAAAATAACTAAAATTATGTGCATACAATCCTTACGTTCCTGAAAGAGTTAAGTGTATATGAGCAAAATATCATGAACAAATTAAATTAAAAATTATGAGTCAGATAATCTACATAATGTGTTCATGAGCTCCTTACCTCTATTAACAACCGATGAATTCGTAACTGAGCAATGATGGTACGCACAGCTGCTTGAATCTGAACAATTGACAACATGCGCTTTTGCACCCACTGTCGCACCAGATATCCACGACACACTTTCTGCAAAATTAATATGAATAAAGATTAAAATTTACAACCAAAAAAAAGTAAACAGAAAGGCTTTTAAAGTCATTCCATCCTAGTATTTTAAGACCCATGTTCAAAATAACACTATATTTGTGAACATAATAAAGAACTTTATTGACAACTCAATTTATCTTCGTAAATAGAAAAAAAAATCACCCAAAGAAGTACAGTAATGGACAGATGGATGGTTCTCATGGCTGTAGAAGTTGGCTAAAGTAATAATAAAAAAACAATAAAAGTATTTCCGTAGTGCATTTTCTTGCCGGTAGCAAGCTCAATGTGCTTTGACATAAGCAATCAGCTTAACAATATCTCTGTCACACACGTGTAAGTACACACAGCACACAAAAAAACCCAGCATCTAAAAAGGAGTTGAAGGTATTAGGTTAAATGTGCGGCAAATGGGCTATACTACGGTGATTGGTTGTGTGTTTTGCACTGTGCCAGCATATCACAGTGAGAGAAGGTAATAATACGTCAAAAAGGTGAAAAACAAGACCTCCAGGTGATACAATAACAACACCCTTAGCAATAAAAATATAAGAAACAAGAATATTATATAAAAGGATAAGTAATATGTTAAAAAGAAAAGTTACTTCCTAGACCACTTTTAGTACTAAGCCATTTACATAAATAGATCGGTTTGGAAACGCCTTGCAGTTTACAAAAGTGAATGCAGACTTGCTTTGTGGGAGAGAATTTGAAGTCATTTTCTGTTACCCACTTTTGCACACCATTAACTCACAGCTGAAGATAGCATTTGAGACATGCTAGGGTTGGTTGTGTTTTACGTGATGCCAGCAACTAAGGCTACATATGCCGAGAGAAGGTAATGATACATTAAAAAGTTGAAAAACAAAAACTCCCAGGTGATATAATAACAACATCGTTAACAATAAAAACCAGCATAAGGAATAATTGTTTATTAGTGTTTAATGCTATATCACAGTAAGAAAATGTAGTGAGATGTTCAAAGGTTAGGAAACAAAACCCCTAGGTGAAATAGTAACAACTTCCTTATCAATTAAAATCAACATAATGAACAAGAATAACATAAAGTGGTAAGTAACATGTAAAAAAGGAATGTTGTAACCTAAAAAGCCACCTTAAACCAGAATCTAACAGAACATAAAAACATTAAATCCGATGGTAAGACCCTATCTTCTTTAAAAAATGAAAAAATAGCAGCCAATGGGGATGAGCTTAAACAAGAAAACCAAAGAGCCTGCTGTAAAAAAATTGCTGGCAGATACTCTGGAGACCAAGACAAGTAATTAAAACATGCACAACAGTAAACATTTCTGGGCACCAAGGACAAACTGGTAGGGAATCACCTAATAAAAGGTGGGAATGCATGACACAAGTGTGTCCCATTTTAAGTCTGCTAAGTACCACTTCCTCACAGAATGGCACTAAGGTGGGTGGTCAGAAAGACAGAGAAGGGTGGCATGTATGTTTGTTTGTTTGTGTGTAATGCCATGCCAGCAACTAAGGCTATATCACAGCGAGGGTGGCATGTAACTTATTCTGATCCAGGGTATCTCAGTGGTGTTGCCAAAGGGACTGATCATAGGCCGTGAAGACAGACTTACTGTCAGATGACACAAGTGACTGCAATTGACCAGGATACTGGCAAGCTACATGGTCCACTCAAACACTGCCTGGGACACCATTATAGTCAGGGGCCCAAATGAAGACAATATCCTTTTTGCAGCTAAGGAGAGCCACATGAGCTGTATGAAGCTGGACCATAACAGGACAGTCAAAACAACTGGAAAGAAAAGCTTGGAGAGCAGATAGCGAGTCTGAAATAATTAGAAGTTCTGCTCAGAAGAATGGTGAACATGCTTCAAAGCTAGCAAGATGGTATGAAATTCTGCAGAAAAGATAGAGCAACCATCCACAAGTCAAGCTGAAGAGGCCAGTTGCAGCTGGCTATTTGTTTGCTTGTTAGTGTTCTATGCCATGCCTGCAATTAAGGCCATATCATGGTGAGAAAAGGCAGTGATACATTGTATGGTCAGGAAACAAATCCCCTAGGTGATACAGTAACAATGTCCTTATCGCAGAGGTAGAGGGAGAAGGTAGGGGACAGGACAAAAAATGCAAAGAGACACATTGCTCCGCCACATCTATTCCCTGCTCACCAAGGAAGGCAAAACCATTAGAGACAGGGGCAAAATCAGCTGTGGTGGCCCCAGATATGCGATGCTGAGTAGTGAATTTTGCTGGTGATGTTTTTTGTTTATGGCTGTGTGTCTTTCTTGTCTGTCTGAGATGTAGTATGTTTGCTTTCTGGAGATTTTGTACTACACACTTGTGGGCATGTAGTGTTTCTGAGTGGTGTGGGTTGGTGGATTTTGATTCCCTTAGAAGAGTTAAGAGCCTGTGTGTTGTCACCTTAATGGGTCAATCTACACACAGTTTACCATCCCATCGGCAAAGGGCTTCAGAAGCTTTTTGGGTTCTGCACTGGATCAGACATTGTCCAGCATGAGGACACTTTATGAAAGAAAAGCCAGAAGAAATATTTTAAAACCTGATTGACCCCTGCAACAGCCTTCTAACAAAGCTTGGGTAATGAACAACCAGCCGATTGATTGGTGTGGGTCACACACCTCCCATCTAGGGGAAGTTCGGGCCAAAGAGGTGTGTGGGTATGATAGGCTACAACCCATCAGGGACCTCAACCTCCAGGATCCCACCCTCCTCCAACATAGGTCGATCTGTAGAGCAAATGCAGGGGGCCTAATGGAAACCACAGAGAAAAGAGACACATGAAAAAGAAAGCATGATAGAAAATAATGACAGGAGAAAGACCAGTATAATCAGAAGATAGGAAAGATAAAACAGTGGGAAGAGGAGATGAGTTTGTAAGAAAAGAGTACAGGTGAAAGAGCTGATAATGGAGAAAAGGGATGGTAGGAGAGAAAGGGGTGGGCCAGCTTAGTTACCCAGCCAGAGAGAGGCTGCATGTTAACCCCCAGCAAGAGAAGCTGGGCCTTTGCGGGGTGATCCATTTTATGAAGAAGTGCTGTTCTTAACCTTTTGCAAGCAATTCTGTTAGTAAAGTAGTGAATGCATGAAAATGAAGAATAAAAGGGTCACTTCATACCTGCAGATTTATTGTCCAGCTTCTGATCACACAGAAACGTGCTGTAAGAATCCGTGAGCGGATGACAGCCTGAAGTCTCATATACCCTTGTCTCATCTGTAATAAATAAAATTTGCTGTGTTTAGAATCAGATCTTACAACAAGGTACAACAAACAAAACCATCTTCTCACAAATGCAAAATTTGTAATGAAACTGACACTTAATATTCCAACATGCTAATGGCAATGACACAGTTAATAAGCTGTTATTTCTGTGCCCTATTTTCTGTACCTTGATAAAGTGCGTGCGCTCAGCAAATGCACGCCAGCAAGTCTGAAGAATGACAATATTTTTACGCATGCGTAGGAAGCGTCTGCGATAATGCCATGATCGAACAGCATTCTGAATCACAAGAATCTTGCGAGTCAATGCCAGCTCTCTTTGCTGCTCCAAAAATCCATCCTGAGCATCCTGTTGTACACATGGAACCATACCAACGAAAAACACATTAAATTATATATAAATGTACAACAAATATAAATCTTTGTGAAACTAAACATTGCAGATATCTTGTCATTTTTTAAAAGTCGAAGTGGAGTGAAAGATGTGGTTAGGATATGATATTATACACTTTCAAAAAGAGAAAAAAAAATTTACAATGCTCAGCTACAGAAAAAGGGCAAAAGTTTATGTTGTGCAAACAGGAAGTAAACACATGATTAGGCTACAATTCACAAACAGGAATTCCTTCCCCTAAACTACAAATGTGATGACCTTAAAAAAAGTGCTTCTCTATTCCCAGCATACCTAACCACCTACAAAGATGCCAGAAAGTAAAAAAGCATGCTTGAGAAACATGAGAGCTGAAAAGTTCCTTTATATGACAGATTCTGACAAAAGATTTTATGAAGAAATCAAACAAATGGAGATGTTATTGGTGATAATAACGGAGCATTTTCTGCATGGTTAGTTGGTTGGTTGAGTTTTATGCTGTGCCAGCAACTAAGGCTATATCACAGCAAAAAAAAGTAACAATATGTTAAAAGAGTGGAAAAGATTATCCCTAGTTGACACAATAACAAATAACATCCTTAATGAAAGCCAACATAAGGAAAAAGGATAATATAAAATGGGAAGGTAATTTATTAAAAAGGGAGTTGTAGACCAAAAGGCCACCATTAAGCCAGAACCTTAAGCCTCAGTCTAACAAAACATAAAACCTTAATCCTAGGGTATAGCTCTACCATCTTTAAAAATAAAAAATAGCTCCCACTGGGATAGATCTAAACAAAGAGCCAGCTATAAAAAGTGGCTGGCAGACAGTCTGAATGCCAGAAAGGTAATTAAAACATATACAACAGTAAAAAGACCCTGTCACCAAGGTCAAACTGTGTTCACCTCATAAAATTGTTTGTGTTTTATGCCATGCCAGCAGCTAAGGCTATATCATGAAGAAAGATTGTAATGTTATATTAAAACACTGAGAAGCAAAAACCTCCAGATGATATAATAACATTCTTAACAATAAATGCCAACATAATGAACAAGAATAAAATAATATAATAAAGGCATAAAGTAATATGTGAAAAGGGGGTTGTGGCCTAAAAAGCCACCAATAAACCAGAACCTTAAACCAAAATCTAACAACATAAAAACATTAGATCTGATGATAAAGCCCTATCCTCCTATCCTCTTTAAAATTGAAAAAATAGCTGCTGATGGGATGGACCTAAACAAGGAAAACAAAGAGCCTTCTGTAAAAAAAAAAATGGCTGGGGGATACTCTGGAGACCAGGACAAGTAATTAAAATGTATAACAGTAAAAGGACCCTGGTACCAAGGACAAATTGGTTCACATAATAAAAGGTGGAAATGCATGACAGAGGTGTGTCTCATTCTAGGTCTTTTAAGTACCACCTTCTCCTGCCTCACAGAATGGTGAGCGGTCAGAAAGACAGGGAAAGGTGGAATGTAACTTGTTATGGCTCATAGTGTTCAAGTGGCGTTACCACAAGGATTAAACATAGACTGTGAAGAAAGATGACACAAGTGACTGCAATTGACCAGGAGACTGGGAAGCTGCCTTGGCAGCCTGGTCTGCTCGAACACTGCCTGGAATACCAAATGAAGACAATGTCCTTGTTGCGACTAAGGAGAGCCACATGAATTGTATGAAACTGGACCATGAGAGGGCAGTCAAAACAACAGCAAAGAAGAGCTTGGAGAGCAGATAGCAAATCTGAAATGATTAAGAAGAGAAACTGAGATACTAGATGCCAGTCAAGGTGGGTATTCATTATATGTTCTTAAGTTTTGCATTGACAACTAGTGTGAGGGATAGGGCCATAGGAGTTTGGATCAGAGGGATCCTTTCCAGGTTTTGGAATGGGCACAACTGCTTCCCTCCGTGAGGGAAGGAAACAGCCAGACACCCAAATGAAGTTAAAGATGTCTAGAAGGAGAAGGAGGGAGACCTGTGGAAGGTGAGTTAGCAGCTGATAAGGAATGTTGTCTAGGCCAAGTGCACTTCTGAAGGGCTTACTCCAATTCCTTGAGAGAAATATAGATTGTAGTGTTCAGAGTTATCAGAAGAGTCTGAGTCTACAGGCTACCTACTGAGCCAGCCTGAAACTCACTTATCTTCCTCATGGCCGCCCACACCACATGGGAAGTGGTGTGGGAGGATAATAAGGACATAAACCTCTGCTACGCCAGTTTTTTATAACATTAAAAAATATATCAAGCCAGTGCTTGTCTATGTTAATAATTAACTATATTTTCTGGGGTGAGACAGCAGAAGGCAAGGTGCTAAGTCTTCTTACATGTACCCTGAATCATTTGGCACTCCTTTGTAAACCACATGGTGATGTGTCCCTCACCTGGCAATTGT
Source organism: Marisa cornuarietis (assembly GCA_004794655.1). Lineage (NCBI taxonomy): Eukaryota > Metazoa > Mollusca > Gastropoda > Architaenioglossa > Ampullariidae > Marisa > Marisa cornuarietis. Next base: position 142,658 of record SMMW01000634.1, read on the forward strand.
TTCCAAGGCAACTTTAGTTAAAAATATGTAAAAATATCTATAGGATGGTCCTGTAAGGGGGATCACCACTAATATCTTTTATATCTAAAACTAAACCTTGAAAGAAGGCAGGTGGCACAGATTGCCTGAAAAAGCAGGTCAATCTGCCATAGACAGGTTTTATCTGCCCTTGGGGAAAATATTAACCTGCTTCATGGTAGTTAAAAAAAAATTAATTATGAGAAATAATAATAATAATGAAGATTTATATAGCGCTTTTTCAATGATTTGCTCAGAGCACTTTACAGAAATGATATACAATCACCAACAACCATGCACCTATATTCATATATAACAGACAGGCTCACTTCTCCAACAGGCAACCACTCATACTCAAAGTAAATATAGACACACATTATGCACACTCATGGTCAGGACAGGGCCACATTGAAGTCGTCATTCTGAAAAGATGTATCTTAAGTGAAAGTGAAAGAAAAAAGACAGGAGAAAGACCTGAAAAGACAGAAGATAGGAAAAATAAAACTATAAGGTAACAGGGAGAGGGCTGGTTGGAAAAAAGTATAGGTGAAAGGACCAGTATGAGAGAGAAATAATATCTGAAAAGAAATGGGTGAGCCAGCTCAGTCATCCAGCCAGAGAGACACTGGATGTTCACCCCCAGCACAGGAGTGGGTAAAAAGGGAAGAGTTTGTTGGAAAAGAGTACATTTGAAAGTGATAAAAAGAATCGTTGAAGAGAAAAGAGTGGGCCAGGTCCCGTTACCCTGCCACAGCTCAGTCAGAGAGAAGCTGTGTATTCCACCCCCAGCACAAAAGCCGGACCCACAGTGGCCAGTAGCAAGAAAGTCATACAAAAAGACACATGAGACATGAATAAGACAACAGCTGTGATGCTTAAAGTCTGCAAAGCAATGTGCAACAAGATACATTACCACACAGCAGAGCACTTACCTTTAGAAAGACTTTGGTTTTTCCCATCTGATAATCTGCATCCTTCAAAACTTCCTTGCAGATGCGGAGAGCAGCTGCTCTGCAATCTTCCTTGTGAGATGGACCAATCCCATTTACAAGAAGTCGATATCGATCCACAAATTTGTCAAAATGATGTCGAATAGGATATCCTGCACGTCTTATGCGAATAGTCTCCATCATGCCTGAGTAACGCAGTTGTCTACAGCATAATTCTCTGTCAAACATCTGAAAAAGCATGTAAAAAAATGGAGTCTCAAGATTTCCAAAATGTATTTAACAGTAATTAGAAACAGTTGATTCATTGACCAGCTACAGATTAAAAACTGGTAAATCTACCTTATACATGTTCTACGTTTCCCTGCTCAAGAGTATTTACACATTTTTTTGTATAGGAAACCGATTGCTGTTACATAAGGTCATCATGTATGGTCTAGTTGATGTTGAGTAGAAATGTAGGGCTGGTGAATGATAAATCTACCGTCGAAACTGTGTTGCTGTATGGTTGGAAAAAGGGAAAGATCATTTTCCATAAAACAGATCCCAAAAACTACCCTCTGTTGTCAATCAAAACCCCATCCAACAGTGATGGTCCACAATAAAAGCCCCCAAAAGGAGGATGGGAGGAGGAAGATGGGCCAAACGACATTTCAGGTCTTGTCAGGAGATCTAAGCAGAAGGTGGGAGATAGAGTGTTCATAGTTCCAAGAGTGCCCCTCAAACTTCTATATTAAGTTACATGTATTAAAGAAAATCTGAAGACCCAAGAAAAAGATTATTTTACCCTTTTTAGTACATTTCAAATAAAAGTGTGTTTTAAAAAATATTTTTTTACTTATTTTATTTTGAACTTCTTAGTCTTTTTGAATTTTTTTGTCGATCTTTATGATGGCATTCTTCTCATCACAAATGCTTCTCAGCCTCAGTCTCCGATGATAATTTCTCCTAATGCTTTTGCCTTGTCTTTTGTAGGCAACGTTTTCTTTTCATTGTGGTTTCTCTCTCTCTCTCACCAAAGGGTCAAGTGTTGTCACAATGTGAGGGTTGCTAATCTGACTGATTGAGGCACCACATCCTATTTCTACATGCTTTCTGCATGCCAGGGTTTATCGACTTTTTTTTTTTTGTAGTGTAACATGCATGGAAACTTTAACAGCAAACATACACACCCAGGGTTCTGCATGCCAGGGTTTATCGATTTTTTTTTTTTTTAACTTTGAGACTTTATTCCCTTCATATAGGCTAAATTAGGGGAGAGCCTAGTCCTAGAGCAGCAGTTACCTATCGCCCCTAATTCAGCTTACAACATTTAAAAAATATAATTATTTTACTACTTGTGGACTGCTAGAAATGATTTCATATTGCATGGTCACGGGAAATGGGTCACGGGTGAAAATTTTAGATCTCTGGGACGACGGGAAGTGGGTGAAAAATCGATTACAAAATTCAACCAAACACATACATGCATTCATACATACATATATATATATATACATTCATAATGAGTTAAATAAAAGTGTGTAAAAATAGAATGGTTTCATGGTACACACATGGCATGTGTATTTATAAGTGCACTCCATAAAGTCAGGGTCTATCAGATTACTAAAAATTAATGTACAATGACTAAGTAATGTATAATGACTAGTAGGAATGGTTGTGGGAAAAAAGCCCTAAAGTGAATTTATCAGATTATCCAATACAGAAAGTCTACTATAAGCCCTTAGAGAGCTAAGCAATTAAAAAACCAATGAAACCCCACCATAATGACCCTTTAAGTTACCTCACTGTTCTGTGAATAATGAGACATAACATGCTCAACTATAACAGACTGAAAGAACAGCTGCACAATTAGGACATAAATATATAATCAAAATACACATATAAATGAAAACATCAAAAAGGATTAATTCAGTCTTAGGAACTAAAATCTTGTTTGCATTATCAAAATATCAAAAAGAAAAGCTTCACGATTACTGAAATTCTAGAGACCATTGCACATTAAGCTTTTTATGTTTTTCTTTTTTCACAAAGTGATCAAATAAATATCATCTACAAGCACTATACATTGAAAAAGAAATATAATGAAAAAATGATAAAATAGAGGAAAAATAGCTAACCAATGGTTTCTTTAACTCATTTGGTTTGATGCACCGCACAAAAAATGGCTGGCAAAGACTGAGTGTCTTCATCAAAGCATCCAGTGACTTTTTGAACTGAGAAGCAAGTGTTGGGGCCCTCTTCCTGGTGTCTGTTCCCTGCAGTCATTGAAAGAAAATATTATTTTTATATAAAAATTCTTAATACCTTTTTAACAGAGTTCTATATTGAGGAGAACTGTGCTGTTTGGGTTTCTTGATGTCTTCTTTGGAGCCTTGTTGGTAGTCAGATGGCTTTGAAGGATTATGACTGCTGTTCTTCTGGTTGGAATTTGTACAGATCTTTGCACTACACAGTTAAACATAAAAAAGCTTTCTGTGACATGATATTCACTGATAAATTGGGTAGAATCTTTGTGCTGTGGTGTCCTGGAAAGGGATTTCAGAATTTTCCAGGCTTTCTTGTTGTTACCTAATGCTATTCTTTCTTCTAATTTGCGGCACTGCTCTTCAGTCCAGTTTTCCTTGGCTGCCTATACCCCTCCTGATCTTGTTTTTACAACTGTAACCATTGTAGTTTAGTAAAACCTCACTTACTAACCATAAACATCATGTCTGTTACGACATGCTCCTCAAAACAATTAACAACTGAACATTTGTGTTCTGATAACTTTTTGAGAGAATGGCATGCTAAAATAGATTTGAAAGAGACTTGTAGCAGACTATTTGTGTTCTACTGCGAGTGTTTGCAGATTTAAGATGGAATTCATTCATGAAAAGCCACCCACTATGTGACAGCAAGCACCAGTGTAAGAGACTGCATGTATGCGCTGTATGGCTGCCACCTCTTTGCACTTGAGGCAATCTTTAGGCAACATGAGAGCCATCACAGATTGCATTGTACATGTTCAGGTATTTTAAGAAAGAAAATTAAAAAAAACGAGTGTTGGTTGGTTTAATTCTCCCATCCGTTTTCAGTCTCTCAATGAGCCCCTGGAGCACTAGCTCTGAACTAATATCAACTTCAGACATCCCAGCAAGGTCAGGGCAGTCAGCCCCTCTCAACCATCTTCGATATACCATCATCCACCTGGTCTTCACTGTCCAAGGGCTGATTGCTCTCCAGACAGCGTATTTGCTGATTAGGAAATTTTACTGCCAAGTTGTAAGAATAAAGGGTTCGTTCCTCCTGCTACCACTCACCATGGAGCCCATCTAAGGGAGCGATACCAAAACGTGTATTTCCAGGAGGGCTACCAGATTAACCCAGACCACAACTTTTTTTACCAAAACTAGGGCAGTGAACAACTAGATGATTGATTTGACTGAGCCACATCAACCTCACACATAAAAATCCACCAGAAGAAAACTTAACATGATGAGAATGCTGGCTGGCACAGACTGGAGGGTCAATGAGAAAATCCTCAAAACCAATGTGTCAAGGAACTGTAAGACTGCACCTTAAATATGGGTCAAGCACATGGATGATAGCAGCCAAGACACACCAACAGACTCTGGACAAAATCCCAAAACAAGCACTAAGAATAACCACGGAAGCCACGAGAACAACACTGATAGAAAAGATGGAGAGGATAACAGCAATGCCTCCTCTTAGCAAGAGAAGGCAAACCCCTAATACAAGCCACCAAGTCGAAGTATTGTAAAGGGTCCGGGTGCATAAAATGCCACTATCACGCTACCTGGCTGCTAAGTTGAGCAATTTAGCACTCTTGCTAGTTTTAGCCTAGGTGCATGAGTCTTTCTGAGTTTTGGTAGCCAACAGCTAGTTTATCCCTGAAAATCTAGTCTTTTGAGTACCTCTAAGTACTTTAGTAGGCAGCTGGCAATGTCAGCAACCATTTTACTGATTTCTCAATTGAAAAATAAAAGATTGTATCTGTAGCTTGCATGAATATTGCATGTTCCAAACGCAAAGTAGACAGTTGGTAGATGAAAGCTCCTGCTGACTTCAAATGGAATGATAAATTTTTTTCGAGTTAAATATGATTACTATTTGAAACATACATTTAAATTATGATTTTAAGGTGAATGACTCACTATGTAACATCTACTTATTTTATTTCTATGCCAGATTTAAAATCTAAAATATCACCATGTATTATGAAGTATGCCCATGTAACTGATCTCAACATGTTTGCAACATCGATCCTTATGAAGAAAACAAAACAGTGTTCCATTGCTATGTTCGTCACAGGCAGAAAGGGATGAGCATGCTCAGTCACCTAACCAGAGGTGAGGCTGGGTGTTTGCCCTGGCATGATAAGCTGGGCCCATGGGGGGCAACTGCTGCACAAAGCTTTTAGAAAAATTTAATGATTGAGGAACAACTGATGGTGTGTGCTCTACTGTGAAATTGGGAAGGAAACCCCTAAGCAAGGAATGCAATTACGGTCACTGTTTGTATGCTTCTATAGGAGATTATGCTTAATCCCAACAGGGGGTTGTTATATTGCAGGAAAAACTGTTCTTGCTGATACCAAGCATTTATGTTCTCTTCATCTTAGGATCATCATCTTTAAATTCAAGTTCACATGCTCCAAGGGTGCAATCCTGCATTCAAGTTGTGTTGTTCGAGCTCTCCTCCAAATTTAATTTTTCTTACATGCAATGCTCAACATCATCCACCTTTACAACTCTACTATTTCAAGTTAATTGTTAAGGTTCATCTGAGCTACATCGTTTCACGTTGGCTGTAGGGAATTACAACCTTTACCATGGAAAAGAGGCTGAGTAAAAGCTGTGGCAGCAACCACTTAGTTTCTCTTTGGCTCATATCCCTCCATGCAGGATCCTGTTGTCATATTAATTTGCCCATCATTGCCATTTGTTCATTAATTGGTTTTAACAATAAATGTACGAAAAGTTGGTTGGTCCTGTTTGCTGAAAAAGGCAGAAATCTGCACATGTAGTGTCATAAACGTGAGATCCACACAAGCTTTGCAAAGAAAACTTGTTTGAATCCACAAACCATTACTACCCCTCTCCTATTTAATCTTTATTTCTGATATTATGCATAAAAATACATATGAAAAAACAATTGCAGAGATAAAAAATATCAAATTTTGACCTTACTGTCAAATACATAACACCATTAAATACCTCATACATAGATCTTTATATTTATGTTAATATTATATTTTTATCTTCCAGTCCAAATATGTGTATTTTTTAGACAACAATTTTACAAAGTCACAAATAACTCTTCTTTCAAAAGCTATGTTCAAGCCTGCTTTCTATGTGGCATACCTGCCAAATTTTAAGCATTTTCATCTAGCAGTAGCCAAAATACGGGATAAAAATCCCACAAAATGACCTCATAAGTGGCCAAATGTGCTTATCAAAAGGTAGAGATATCATCTTCTTATTCCTTTTCGCCCCCAGTGGAGCATTGGGCCGCAACTACACCACGCCATCTAACCTGGTTCTGGGTGTAAAGAGTTCGTGGCAAGGCGGAGGCAGCTGGAATGACATGGGCCTCCCTCCCCAGTTGGGCCCATGTCATTCCAGCTGCCTCCGCCTTGCCATGGACCGATCTTCTCCATGTCTGTCTGGGTCTCCCAACCCTGCGCCTCCCCTGTGGGTTCCAGTCCAGAGCTTGTCGTGTTAGACTTTCGGCCGGCTTTCGCAGGGTGTGACCGATCCAGCCCCACTTTCGCTTCTTGATGTCTTGGCTGGCAGGTTTTTGGTTGGCTCTCTCCCACAGGTATGCATTGGAGATCTTCTCGGGCCATCTGATGTTGAAAATGTGGCGCAGACATCTGTTGATGAATGTTTGAATCTTCCTGGTGATGGTGTTTGTCACATGCCATGTCTCAGACCCATATAGAAGGACAGATTTTACGTTCGTATGAAAAATGTGGATCGTGGTGTGCTGAGATAATGCCTTGGAATTCCAGATGGGTCGCAGGATGTGGAATGCTTGACTGGCTTTATTTTGCTTCTTACATCTTCATCTGCCCCTCCATCCTTGGTGAATATGCTGCCTAGGTAGATGAAGCCGTCAGTCTCTGCTTGTTGCTGATCCGCATTACCTCTGTCTTCTTGATGTTGATTGTCAGGCCAGTTGTCACTGCTTCTTCTGAGAGCCGGATGAGCTTTGTCTGTGGGAGATATCATACATTTCTGCAAAGATTGTCATGCCCTTCCAGGACATGCAGAACACTACTGCCATACAAAAAGTATGCAGTCTGCAAAGGAATATTTAGAAATTTAATACAAAGCAATAAAATGCAGTAAACCTCAATAATATATAATAATCTTAGTAATTACCATGGAGATATCAGAAGAGAAGAGCATCTGGATGAACTTGTTCCTCGAAGACTGGATTAAATGCACAAGGTCTGCACTGAATGTGTCTCGATTCTTCTCCAAAAATCCTGAAACCACCATATTCATTTACAATTTTTGCCCAAGCATATGCCCTAAGTTCTCTGAAAGCCGATTAAAGTGTGACTCCTGTGTTGCTTTCTGATTTAATAATAATAGTGAAGATTTTTTTAATAATAATAATAATAGTGAAGATTTTTATAGCGCATATTCACACTCATAGAGAGCATGCTCTTAGAGCTTAAAACAGGGAAGAGACGTGGACTAAGTAGATACAGAACAAAGGGGACGAAAGAAAACGACAGTACTGGCGATGAAACAGAAAACAAAAGGCATCAAGTAACAGGAACAGAGAAATATAGTGATTCTGCCAAGAAAGATGGGTAAAGTAGCAAGAGGGAAGGGATGGGGGAGTAAGAAAGACAAGCATTGTGGACTATGTTAGGAGTAATACTCAAGGAAGAGGTGCGTTTTCAGTGCAGATTTGAAAGATTCAATTGTAGGAAGGTGGCGGATATGGAAAGGAAGAGAGTTCCATTGTTTCACTGCACAGTAGCCAAAAGTCCTGTGACCATATGTTGTTGTTCTGGTGACAGGAACAGTTAGGATACGGTTGATTTCTTGCAAGGGGGTGCTAAATCCTTTATGTATCACAATTTAATTTCAAATAATAAATAAATTTATCAAGCAGTACCATCTAGTGTATTTCGAGAAAAGTCGCACCAGGTCTCCTGAAGAAATATATACTCTGACCTAAATAGATGGAGACCAAATTGACTCAGGCTACAGCCTTCTAGCAAAGCTAGGGCATTCCTCATGACTCATTCCTCTCACTCCCTACCCACCATGAAGTCCAAAAAGGGGATGTGGCTGAGCAGTACCACACAGTGTATTTCCAGCAAGACCACACCAGGGATACAGGAGAAATATACTCTGGTCTATACAGGTACAGGCCAGACTATGGTCAACGACATTTCTTCAGTGAATACTTTATCAGGCATGTTCTTCCTTTCAACACTCTTTCTTTTCCTTGATTATTCATGGTTTGCACCGACGTGCAGTTTCAGATTTCTTCATTTTTTGTTATTTCATGACCTTGTTGTTCTTCATAATGGTAATTGGAACTTTAATTGTGAGAGGCAGAGGTACTCTTATTGAAGTAGTATAATTACCATCACAAATATATCTTGAAAGGGCAATATTAATTCCAAACATACGTACCTCGACTATCATAGAAGACCACCCCTGCAAAATGGTTGAGACCAAAAGTCCGGTTGACTTGAGCCTTTGGCTTCATATAGTGTGGATGAGATGCATGATTCAAGTGCAGCTTATCCAGCATGGTCTCATCTGTACCCTAGGTTAAACATAATTTTTATAAAAACTTATGATCACACACACATTTTTTCAGTGTAAGTGATGAAAAGATTGAGTATTTGGTGTAGGACATTCAAATACTTTAAATGTTTCTTTTAGATAATTATTTTGCATTGATATGGACCATTATAAAAGCTTTTTAAAACTTCTATGATCAGTATACCATACGAAAAATTTTTAAATGATCGATAATGTATTTAATGGGACATCAATTGCTCTATTACAACCTTTCTTTCAAGAAGGGCACCAAGATTAACTCTGAAATGGACTGACCCAATGCTCGAGAAGGATAAAGATAATGTAAGTAATAAATCAGTTGAAGTGAATTTGGAACACAATGCAAAAACAGACTTTTACATGTAAGAAGCATATAAATAACTGTATGACTTTGTTGCATGAACAGAGAGAGGCTTATATGCAGTTTACACAGACTTTACAAATTTGGTATTAGCAGAAACAAACACTTATTATGGCTAATTTCCCTGTTCCTATTTCACATCTGCTGTGCTGATTCTGTTTGATAATGTTTATGTTAAGACTTAATTACTAATACAATTTAAGACAGTGCTGCACAAGCCATTATCAATTCACTCATGGACAGTCATTCACCACATGTTTCAGAGAACTGACAAGACAAAGTGGATGAAAGTCCTGAACACTCAAGACAAATAAGCAGTAAGCTTCCTTGTGGATACTAAGGGATGTAAGTGTATGAACAATCTTTGTTAGCTGTTTTGCAGTCACTTTTCATTAGAGCGATTTTGAATCTATATTACATGAGGATTACCAACTTTGTAACAAATGAAGATTTTAACTTTTCAGGTTAACTGTATATGAGCTTTGAAAGCTTTTTTCTCTTATTTGTGAAGGGATATAAGTATTGTGCAGACATTAACTCAAGTCATGCAACAGCAGTAGCTTTCTCATCAAAGGGGCAATAAAGAAATTTATTTTTTGCTGTATTCACCATAATTTTTAACCATTTCAATGTTACTTATTTTGGAAGAAAATAACTTGTGCATTCTATGAAAAGCTTTGGTCAGTCTTTAGCACTTCTAATGTAAAATGCTTATTACAGAAATAAACTACATAAAAATTTCCTAGCAAATTTGTTCTTTTATATCCCTTTGCATAGTCTGTTGCTCAACTGCTCATATTCTGATAATCTTTTTCAGTTATATTTCTTCTGTGATGCTCAATAATATAAGCTACTTAAATAACTGCCACAACCATAGAGTTAGGCAAAATATTATACACATCAACCATCTGTATTTATATACCTAAAACATCAATAATATGCAACAGATAAAGTAAGATTCTAAAATGGTTTTAAAAAACATTTGTGAAAACTAAACATGACATGCTTTGCACATACCTTTGGAAACTTGCTTTCTTCATCAACAAGTGCTAAAATATTCATAGGTTTCACGGCAATCAGATCCAAAGTCTCCTGGTTGTCAACAAATTCAATGTGTTGCCAGTTGATTCCCTCAAGATTATATTCTTGCTGCAAAAAATAAGTAAATGAAGGTAAAGTAAAACCTCCCTATTAAGACTCACTAAAATCCACCAAAATCAGGTTTGTTTGTTAGTGCAACTAAGAATATATCACGGTGAGTAAAGGTAATGTTACATTAAAAAAAAAGACCCCAGGTGACATAACATCCTTAACAGCAAAAGCCAATACAAGGAACAAAATTATAAAACAGTAGAGAATTTGTAAAACAAAAAAAGGAGTGTTATGTCCTAAAAAGCCACCAACAAACCAGAATCAAAAACTAAAAACTAAAAGGACACAAAAAATAAAAGTAATAAATGTTTTTGAAACCCTTAGCAATAGCAAATGGGGAAAGAGACAAGAGGCTCTGTGCCATCCACTACAAGAAAACGGAGCCAGGCCCCCTCAACATTCACTCTCACACTATCCTGCACCTCACTGTCCGAAGACGCATCCTCCTGTATGCATTTCCCAAGTTGTGATTTTTTGGGGGGCCATAATGAAAGGAGTTTGTTTTGCTCTTTCTGTTCCTCACCCACAATGGAGTCCAAAAAGGAATGCGACCAAGCAGTACCACATAGGGCATTTCCAGCAGGGTTGCACCAGGGATACAGAAGGAATATACTCTGGCCTTTGGAAAGGAAAACCAGATTGACCCCAGCCGCAGACTTCTAGCAAAGCCAGGGCAATGCATGACCAGCTAATTGATTGGTGTGAGCCACACCAACCTCCCATCTAGGAAACATTTGGGCTAAAGAGATGTGTTGGTATGATGTCGCAACCCATCTGGGACCTTAACCTCCAGGATCCCATACTCCCCTGACACAATTCGCCCTGCATGGCAAATGCAGGGGGCCTAAACAAGGTCACAAAGAAAATAGGGGATGGGAGATGAATTGTTGTTTTACCCCGAGCCAGCAACTAAGACTATATCATGGCAAGGCAGCCAGCACAACAAACAAATGCCACATGCAGAGAAAGAACAGCATGCCCAAGACAGGAGCTGAACCCAGGACAACCAACCTTCACTATATTGGTGACAGGCACTAGCCATTGCACCACCAAACCACCCTCACAGAGAAAAAAGATACATCAAAAGAAAGGCATGATGGAAAAAGAAGACAGAGAAAGACCAGTGTTGATAGAAGATAGGAAAGATAAAACTGTAGGGTAACAGTGGGAGGGTTTGTTAGATAAAGAGTATAGGTGAAAGGGCCAGTGAGAGAGAAAAAAGAATAAGAGAAAGCGTGGGCCAGATTAGTCACCTAGCCAGAGAGAGGCTGGGTGTTCACCCCTGGTGAAAGGAAAAAGAGGATAGAAGATTGGAAAGATACAACAACGGGGTAAAAGGGGAGGAATTTGGTGGAAAAAATTATAGATGAAAGGCCCAGTAAAAGAGAAAACAAGAAAAATAAGAAAGTGGTGGGCCAGCTCAGTCAACCAGCTAGAGAGAGGCTGGAAGTTTACCCTGGCATAAGAAGCCAGGCCCACAGAGACTGATACTTATAGGGCATAGACAGACTGACAAAGAGTTTTGCTCTTTTTTTGTTTTTAACAACATTTCTAAAGTCTCACCTGCTCAAGCTTGAAAATATGTCTGACAAAGAACTGCTGAAGATTTTCATTGGCAAAGTTGATACACAACTGCTCAAAACTGCAAAAAGATGTTTGAAATAAATAAAAAATTAAGATTTTGGAAGAGAACCTGAAAAATAGTCTGATGCTGTTTATCTATGGTTAAAATTAAAAACCAGTTAAACAAGATCTAGAAACAGAAATGATAGTGCCAATTTGCAGCTCTTAAAATATGTGCTTGTGCAACGCTGTCTCATTATTAAATTTTTCCCATAAACAAATTAACATTTTCTTGTATGAATTAAAAAAAGGTGACTGATAAAAACTATACAATTACAAACACTGTACCACAATACACAGATACAGGGTCATGTGCATTCTTTGATAAAACATAAATGACTGTCTTAAGATTGCCTTGTCCAGACCTGTATATTCTTGCTGGGCCTTAGACAGCACAAGAACAACAAAACATGTACAGTGGTACCTCGAATTACGAGCTGCTCCATATACAAGCATTTCGAGTTACGAGCAGCGGCTCATGCAAAACTTCTGATTGAGTTACAAACGTTGTTCCGAGTTACGAACAGCTGAGCTTCGGGATCCTACCAGTAGTTGGTGCGTCGAGGCTCAGTCCCAGAATCCTTTTGCATCCGCCAGCACGCTCTTCTCACATGTTACAGCGCAGTGTAAAGTCGTATCTCGTTCATTTGAACGTTTTAAACCCTTTTTAGTTATTCGTTGGTTAGGTATTTATTGAAAAGGGAGGCAAGTGAAGATGTTGAACGTGCAGCCAAAAAGGCAAAAACAGATGATTAGTGTAAAATGTATCTGACGTACGTAAATGTTAAGCATAGGTTAAGTTTAAAATTATTTAAAGTAAAGAAAGTGCAATTGTAGTTTTGTTTAAAGTGTAAGAAAGTGCTTTATCTACGCTTCATTCCATGCCAGTATCCCTTTCTCTACCCCCCCCATCTCTCCTCAGCCGCTCTCCGCACTCATTTTTCTTACTGTTTTTGTACATTTTTCTTTTATTTATTTATTTTGTTGTGTAATTTGAAATTTTAGGTGTGTTTTTTTAATTAAAAATACGTATTTTTTCATAATTTAGGAAATTCTGGGGACTTGTCAGAGGGCTGGAAAGGATTCATCCGATTTCCATTATTTTAAATGGGAAAATTTGTTAGAGTGACGAGCATTTTTAGTTACGAGCACGGCTCTGGAGCCAATTAAATTCGTAACTCGAGGTACCACCTCATAACCCAAAGTGATCAGGTTCATGTCTCCCTAGGCACAGAGTTCAAAATAAGAACAAAGCAAACAGGAACTTTCAAAATCGGCAGGCAAACATGTGTTTCTTCATTTGTTGTTTTGTGCTATGCCAGCAATGAGGGCAATATGATGGTATGACAGTCACACTTTATCGAAATGGTTAAAACAAGACTTCTGCATGATATAATAAGAATACAACTAAACAATATGAACTAAAAAAAGGGAAAATAAACAATATAAGTGGGATGGTTGTTTGTTGGATTTTTATGCTGTGCTGGCAATTAAGGCTATATCATGGCGATAGTTTGTTTGTTTGTGTTTAACGCCCTGTCAGCAACTAGGGCTATATCACGGCGGGAACAGTTACTTAGCTTTAAAAAGTTTAGGGACCAAGCCCTTAGTATAATAACCACATCTTAAAAACAAACACAAGGTGCAGGAACAACATAAAAGAAAAGCAGGCCAGTCTGCTCTTGACAGGTTCCACCTGCCCTCGCGGAAAGTAACTTCCTGCTCTAGAGGAGTTAAGAGCTGTAAAACTATTGGGAAGTGGTCGCTGCCACACAGGTCGTCATATACTGTCCAGTTCAAATCGAGTAGTAGTGTGGGGCTGACGACCGACAGATCCACAGCAGAGACAGTGCCACAGGAAGGACGCAAAAGGTGTTTGAGCCGTCGTTTAGAAGGCATAGATCCCTTTCCATAAAAATGGATTCCAACAACTCCCCCCTGGTGTCACCCGATGCCCCACCCCACAGGGGATGGTGTCCGTTGAAGTCCCCCAAAAGAAGGATGGGAGGAGGAAGTTGGGTCAGAAGACCCTCAATGTCTTGTCGGGAGATCCGATGGAGGAAGATAGATACTGCAGACAGTGAAAGTTTTGCCCTGAGTAACCAGGGCAGCAACAGTTTGAAGAGGAGTAGAAAATGGTATCTGGCTATACAGAAGGTGGGAACGAAGGAGAAGAGCAGTCCAACCTGAAGGAATGTCATTCTGCGAGTCCTGACGTAAAATGTAAAAGCCTTTGAAGGTAAAAGGGGTAGAAGGTAGTAGAAGAGTCTCTTGAAGAGCTATGATCTCAAGAGAGAGACGAGATGCTAAGACTCGAAGTTCTTCAAAGTTGGCTCGGATCCCTCGACAGTTCCACTCAAGGATTGTTGACATTCTATTTGTGAGGGAAAGACGCAGAGCGCCTCACAGGAGCAACAGGAGATGGAAAAGGAGAGGGAGAGGGCAGGGGACGGCGGGACAGCGGGACGGAGAAGGCGACGCTAAGCGTCGTTCATCCACGTCCATCCCCTGCTCGCCAAGAGAGGCATAACGATTGGAAACAGGGACTGAAATTTCAGCTGTGGTGGGCCCAGATGTTTTGTGCTGAGTGATGGGTTTTTCTGGTGATTTTGCTTTTGATTTTATGTTCTTGTCTGTTTGCGGTGTGGTGTTCTTGTTCTTTGGTGATTCTGTGTTACGTGTTTGTTGATGTGTAGTGTTCCTGGCTGGTGAAGCTTGTTTGGGCTGTGATGTTTGAGTTGTTTGAGATGCTTGTGTTGACTGGGTGCCACCACTGTTTGCAGGAGGAGGAGGAGGCATAGTTTGACGGACTGGGACTGGGCCCTCAGAAGAGACCCATGTCATGTCCGTCTGGATAGATACAGAAACTAACGGTCGCTTTGCAACAACTGCTGAAAAAGAGGTGGGATCTGATGTAGGAGGGTCCCCCACCACGCGACAGCGTGCATCGGCATACAAAATGTCAGATTCCGCGCGTACACGTTTGATGGTTGCCTCCTCCCTCCACTTCGGGCAGTCTTTTGAAGAGGCAGTGTGTGCACTGTCACAGTTAGCACAGTGTGCGCTTTTGGAACAGTCAGCTGCAGTGTGGCCAACCTCACCGCAGCGGAAGCAGCAGGCTTGGGACTTGCAAGAGCTTGCCCCATGGCCATAATGCTGACAGTTGAAACAGCGCAAAGGAGACGGAATGAAAAGTGAGACCTTGACCCGTAGATACCCGACCAGGATAGATTCGGGTAAATTGGCAAGGCAGAAAGTCAAAAAGAGTGTGTTAGTAGGTATCGAGTTTCCATCCCTCTTGAGGTGGACCCTCTGCACTGCTGTAACCCCCTGGGATGCCAGTTCTGACTTGATGTCAAGTTCCGACATCCCAGCAAGGTCGGGACACCTAATGACCCCCCTGGAGGAGTTGAGGGATCTATGGACAGTCACTTTGATGGGGCGGTCAACAAATTGTTTAGAGTCCCATCAGCAAAGAGCCTCTGATGCCTTCTGAGTGTTGCACTGGACCAGAAATTGTCCAGTGCGAAGTTTCTTTATAGAAACAAAACCAGCCTTGGAGATGTTTTTAAAGCCTTTGTCAATAGCAAAAGGGGAGAGGGACGCGAGTGGCCGAGCCGACTCTGCGCCCTCCACAACAAGAAAACGGGGCCAAACCCCCTCTACAGCCTTACGAACATTCACAAACTCACGCACTTCATCCTTGCTATCAGACGAAAAGACATCCTCTCTACTTCTTTTCCCCAGTTTTGAATTTTTATTTTTTTTGCCATAATGAAATGAAATGAAATGAAATAGGTTTGTTCCTTATGCTCCCCACCCACCACAGAGTCCAAGGGGATGCGACCGAGCGGTACCACTTCGGGCATTTCCAGCAGGGTCGCACCAGGGATACATAAGGAATATACTCTGGCCTACGGAGTGTGTAGACCAGATTGACCCCAGCCGCAGCCTTTTAGCAAAGCTAGGGCAATGCACGACCAGCCGCTTGATTGGTGTGGGCCACACCAACCTCCCGTCTAGGAGAAGTCCGGGCCAAAGAGGTGTGTTGGTATAGTGGGCCGCAGCCCATCAGGGACCTCAACCTCCAGGATCCCATCCTCCCCCGACACGGGTCGCCCTGCACGGCAAACGCAGGGGGCCTAAAGAAGGCAACACAGAGAAAAGAGCTGCATTAAAAGAAAGGCATGATTGGAGAAGAAGACAGGGAAAGGCCAGTGTAGGCAGAAGATAGAGAATACAAAACTGCAGTGTGATAGAGAGATGTTTGTTTAGAAAAAGAATAAAGGTGAAAGGGCCAGTGAGGGAGAAAAGAGAAAAGCCTAAGGGAAAGGGGTGGGCCAGCTTGGTTACCCAGCCAAAGAGAGGCTGGGTGTTCACCCCCGGCACAAGAAGCCAGGCCCACAGGGGCGATTGGCAAGTGGCTTTGGTAGCCTGGTAACATTGTCCGGGATGCCAGCATGGCCAGAAGCCCAAATGAAGGCAATGTCCTTGTTGAGATGAAAAAGTGTGTTGTGGCCTCCCAAAAGGCCATTATTAAAACAGAGGTTGTAAACTGAAACATTAAATCTGATGGTAAAGGTTTATCATCTTTGAAAATGAAAATCAGCTTCTGGTAGAGTGATCGTGAACAAGGCATACAATAAGACAGAAAAAGGTTAGATGCTGGACAAGTAATTACAGCATGCAACAGTAATGTGTCCCTGGAACCAGAGACAAATTGGTGGGGATTTGCCTTGTAAAAGTTGTGGCTTACCCAAGGTCTGCAAAGCTTCTCTTCCTCCCACCGAACAAGACAGCCAAGAGGAGGGCAGTCAGAAAGACAGGGAAGGATGGCATGTAGCTTATTCTGATTAGCAGGCTGCCTTAGCGACATGGTCTGCTCATGTATGAGGCGCTGATATGGCCAAGAGCCCAGATAATGACAATGTCTTTATTGCAACAAAAAATAATTATGCGAATAGTATAGAATAGGAATAAAAAGAGGTGGTCAGACTGGTGAGTAAAAAGAGCTTGCACGGCAGACAATGAGTCAGAAATGATGTGGAGGTTCTGCTCTGGGGAATGGTGTGCATGCTGTAAGGCAAGCAGCCATCCCTGTAAACAAATGCCAGAGAAAGAACAGTGTCCTCGAGAGGAGAGCTGAAGCCAGGACAGCCAATCTCACTGTATTGGGGACAGACACTAACCGTTGCACCACCGGACCATTCAGCAAATGCAGGGGACCTAAAAGAGGCCGAACAGAAGAGAAACCAAAGGAAAAGGTGTGACAGGGACAGGAAGATAGGAGAAAGGCTGGAATAGGCAAAAGATAGGAAAGAAAAAAAAACAGCTGAATAGATGGACGGTTGACCGGAAAAGATAATAAATTAAAGGGCCAGTAAGATAGAAAAAGAAAAGTAAACAAGAAAATGCCGGGCCAGTGGTCACCCAGCCAAAGAAGCCAAGCTCATGTGGGCTTTTCAGAGTGGGATTTTCTACGTAAGTTAACTACAGGTTTCCCTAATTCCTTTCTCCCACCTCCATTGACCAGTGTACCAGATCTGTCAAATTGATAGTGTACAGTCAAACAATAACTCTCAAGTTAAATGAGTCAGCTTTTAAAAGGCCTATTTCTGGCAGTGCTGTGTACATGAAGTACAATGTTTACATTTATATTGATGGCAACTGATCAGTAACAGTATTCCACAATATATCAGGGAGTGAAAATGTTAACTGTAAAACTTTAATATAACTGAATACAATCTGAAAAAGTTTGTAGTTTTATTGCACTTCTGAAGTATCTCAAAGAAATGAATACTGAAAGAAAGGATTTACCTGTTGTGATCAAAGTTTTCGAATCCAAAGATATCCAGAACACCAATTGATCGACGATAGCTACCCGCCTGGACAGGTTTGTAGATAGCTGCATTGATTTTTTCCACGATCCAAACAAACATGCGGCCATATATACCTTTGACAAATGCATCACGTACATCCAGAGCAGCAGTAGTGTCCATGGTTGATGTCACACTTTCGCCTCTTGTGAATATAGTCTTTGTTGTTAATGAATCAATCAAGTCTTGTGAACTCACCTAAGTCAACATACCATAAATTAAAACAAATCCATTCAATAGTTGCGCATATATCTGCAAACAGTTCATCAAACAGACCATCATGACAACCTATGCCAAACACTGACTCATTCACATCACTGCATGGGGCTTTATAGCAGGTTTCAATGAAATGTCATGTTTAAACACAGTTATAACACTACATAAATCAACAAAAATTCACATAACACATTAAAGAGAATTTCTTCAACAAACAAAATTCTAATCAATCTGGATGAAAGAGTATGTGTAAATAGATTCACAATCTGGGGCCATGAAGTTTAAAAAGTGGTTCAGGAAACATTCTAAACCAGCAAATCTTTTGACAATGCAAACAATAGTATAAAAGTATCAATATTTTATTTTTTAAAAATTTACAGAATTCAAATGGTGCTTCAGAAAGCATAGGTTTCAGATGGTAAAGAGAAATAAAAGGTTCACCAGAATCTGCTTACAAACTTTCTACTGGAGTGGTGTGAAATTATTATTGTTTTATGCCACTCCAGCTATGGAGATCATGTCTTGGCAAAAAAAAAAAAAGGTCATTTCATTTACTTGAACTCTGAAAACAAGGATACCTATACTATATTGATACAATCAGAGGTAATTTAACAACATGAATGTAACTGGAAAAAAAGTTGTCCAGAGACTGTGGGCCACCAACAAGGTGACTTTTGATAGTCAAAACCGAAACAGTTTTATGAAACTTACTGGCAACCTAACAAATAAATAAATTATCTATGTAGAAAAAAACTTCTAGCAAATTCTCTGTTGGTTGATTAGTTTTGAGTTGTATGCCATGACAGCAATGAAACCTGAGTGAGTAAGCCCAATGGTAATGCCCTACCATCTTTAAAAATGAAAAAAAGTTGCCAGTGGGATGGACCTAAACAAGGAAAACAAAAAGCCAGCTGTAAAAAATTGCTGGTGGATACTCTTAAGGTGCCAAAACTGGTGGAGATTCACCTCATAAAAGGTAAGAATGCGTGACATAGGTGTCTCCCATTATGTCTACTAAGTACTACCTCCTCCTGCCACACAGAGCAGCTTGAAAGGCGGTCAGAAAGAACGGGAAGGATGGCATGCAGTTTATTCAGGTGCAGAGTATCTCTGAACATAAGCTGTGAAGACAGACTTATATTCAGATGACACCAGTGATGGCAAATGTCCAGGAGACTGGCATGCAGCCTTAGTAGTCTGGTCCTCTTGAACATTGTGTGTGATGCCAGAATGGCCAGGAACCCAAATGAAGATAATGCCCTTGTCGTAACGAAGTAAAGCTGCATGAATGGTATGGAACTGGACAATTAGAGTGTGGTCAAAACAACTAGAAAGAAGACCTTTGAGAGTCTGAGATGATTAAGAGGTTCTGCTCTGAAGATTCGTGAATGTGCTGCAAGGCTAGCAAGATAATATGTATTTCCACAGAAAAGATAGAGCATCCATCGGCTAGTCCCGTTGAAGATGCCTGTTGCAGCTGACAAGACAATACTGCTGCCGCAGCTACATGCCTATCATTTGGAACTTTGACGCCGTTCATTAAGACAGAACAGAATGCAGGACAGAAAGAATGTCCTGCAGGCATTCAGTAATGAGGAGGACACTGGTGTCAGGTTTATTAAATGTTTTAAGATCAAGGCAAATCTCAGGAACAGGAAGAGTTCAAGGAAGAGCTGACAGGAGAGGGAGAGCTTCTACCTGTTGAATATCTGGCAGTCTGTAAATGAGGCACCATATGGAGGGATAATGGTTTATTTATAATAACATACGCTTCTATAGAGCAGAATCCTAGCAAGATAATGGCTCTTCACAATTTACATTACATTATTTACATTAAAAATTTAACTAGACACTACATTTAGTGTTTTCAATGATACTGACCTAAACAATGATCAATACAATTATTATTATACACTGCTTGAAATACTCTTAGCAAAATTAGGATGAAAAAATCCAGTAATTTGTGGTGGTGCTGACAGTTTTATTGATCTTATGCCCCACGGTGATCGTACTCATACACTAACTGGCAGAAATCTGAAATCTGCATCACTATCCAGGTGTACCTAACCATGCTGTTCTAACGAACGTGCTTTGCAATATCTCACTTGATTTGAATCGTCTAGTACTGTTTTTTTAAATTTTATTTTGGTAATTTGATTTACTTTAGTACAATCAGATATTTGCATCCTGGATCAGTTTTTCAAATGATCTGCACACACTGGAGCAGCTTCTTGTTAGATATCATTATCATTCATATTATCTGGCATTTTCTAGACAACAATTTTGCATGTTCTTGCATTTGTCCATATCTGTCTGCAGTGTCTCTTTTTTGTTGTTGTTTTGGTAAACACCATGAGCCTGTCCATGTAACAAAGGTCATTGCATGCTCTGTTGTGCAGTGGATAGCTAAACTGACTCTCATGCCGCACCTCCGTTACAACACACATACACGCATCCACATAATCAATAAAACTAGATCAGTGAGTATAAAATAATAAAAATATAATTAAACAAAAAGAAGCACGAAGAATAAATCCTATATATCAGGACTACACAAACTCTAAAGATTTATCAAAGGAGATTTGGGTAAACTTATCTCCCTGGCTGTCACTGCTGCAGGACCATATCCGTAAGTCTCTCTTCTTGGCGAACAGTTTTCCATAACACATTCACAGTTCAAATAAAATGTACATATAGAAGTACTCCACGTTCCCGGATATACACATAGTCCAATAATCACCCTCAGTTCTGTGGTGAATCACACTTCAAATTTAAACTAAAACTACCTGCACAACAACAGCATATCTCCAACACATACAATTTAACGTCTCCACGAGACGGACCTCCTTTCGCTAACGCGCAGTTTGGAAAAGTGAGTATTTTTCTCACGCAGAGGCCAAGATGCTTCTGGCTCTGCGTGGTGTCTCCAGTCCCCCCTTTGAAGTTGACCGATTCAGGGGAACTGGCTGACACTAGACTTTTTCCCACAGCGTCATGCTTCAAGTCAGCGGGCCAAGCGTCACTGGTCAAGATTTATGGCCACCCGCCTTGACCATCCTTTCATGCTATTAATGGTGGCGGTGGTAACTTGACCAGTGGACCGTTGGTGGTTCCCATGCAACTTACTCAATGTGGAAAATACGTTTTCTACACCATGGGACTGTGGTATGGTGCTAGATAAATTTATTATTATTATTAAACGTAAATGTACTTGTGTAATTCTAAGCTGCCCATGTGGTTGATTGCAAAGTTTTATGTATCTGAGACGTCTCTCCCTAGTTGTGATATAGTCTGGCATATGAAAATAATAATTTAAAAGTGACACTTCTACAGCTATTTTTGCTTAAAGGGTAGCAAGCTCAATGTGCTTCATAAAAGAGAATGACACAAAAAGACATTAATTGGGAGATTTATGATAGTTGTGTGGAGTGAATACAACTGCATCTGATGTGGTTTCTTCAAAGTTCAAGATGTCAGATTTAAATTCTTCAGATCTGTTCTCCATAAAAAGGGGATATCAGGTAGCATCACAAATTTATGTATACATTCAGTAGACTGTTTACTCAAAGACCTAAGAAAGAAAAAAGTTCATATAAAGTAGAATTTGTAACCCCAACACCTAAACAAGACTAGCTGTTCCTAATCTTCAAGATGAAAAATACTTCTTCAGTTTATGTTAACAGGTTTTACAGATTTTCTAACTAAAGAAATTGCATTCACCATCTTTGTACCCCCTGACACCAACACCCCTTCAAAAAATTATCTCACCTCTAGCAGTCGGGCAGCTTTGTTGATATAAGAAATGTCCTTAATTTCTGTTGCATCAATGTTATCCAGCTCGATAGCTGCACATCAGACAATTTTTTTAATATGGTACATCCATCACTCAAGCAATTTATCCCAGTTCAAGATAGATTTATTAATAAAAACAAAAACTTGGACAGCTGTCTCTTTGTGCCATCATCAAAGTGCATGCCTCCACTACCATTAATGACACAGGACACTTTGGGATGGAACTGATAAGGCTCAAGAAAATAAATGGAAGATGAAAACCTGTACTTCTGTAATTTACATAAACAGGCACTGACCAAAACCTTCTAAAACTACATTAAAATATGTAACTCAGAAAGATATCAGAATAAATGTAAAAATACCTGGAATGTCATCCCATTCACAATTCTACTCATCCTCAGTAAGAGATGTGAAAGAGCACAAAACATTATGAAGGGATGAACTAGATTGCTAAAAAGCTATATAATTCTCTTTCTTTCCATGAACAAAACAACTCCTGTCTAACAGTTTTTCTATAATCAACCAAAAAAAAGAGACACCCCACTTACTCTGATATTTTTCTATTAATTCTTTTAGCACAATAAGTCAGTCAGTCAGTCGCCCCTTGACCAGCACGTCATTGGGGGAGCACATGGATAGAAGCGGCAGCTGACAGGGGCCGTCACTCTTGCCTATTTTGGGCAATAGTGAGCAGGTCCTGTCCAGTCTTTGACGTTTATAAGCCAGTTCTTTCTCTAGCCACCACGGTGTCGGCCACCCTCCAAGGTGCCTTGAAGGATAGTCTTTGACAAGGTGTCGTGCCGGGTCATGTGGCCAAAGAAGACCAGCTTACATCACATGACTGTTTATAGTAGAGGTTCCTGGTGTCGCACGAGTGTGGCAATCTTGTTTCTTACAAAGTCGTTGGTTTTATGTTTTTTGTATGAGATCCAGAGCAGCCTCCTCAGGCACTTGTTCTCGAATGACTGGATTCTCCTTTCCATTTCGACGAGCAGAGTCCACGTCCCATCCGTAGAGCAGGATCAACACTACCAGGGATTTGTACAGACTGTACTTGGTAGTGAACCTTATCTTATGGCTATGCCAGATCCTATCTAGCCTAGTCATTGCCGCTGTTGTTTGTGCGATTCTGATGCAGATATCTACCGTAGAGCTGCCGTCCTTGGAGAGGGTGGCTCCCAAGTATTTGAAGCTGCTTACATCTTCGAGCTGTACCCCATTCATATAGATCTTTGCTTTGCTGTTGCCACTGATCATAACTTTTCTCTTTTCAGTGCTGGTCTCCATTCCATATCCATTTGAGCTGTCAGTCTGCTGGTGAGGTCTTGCAGTTCTTTTTTAGTACCTGCTAACAGATCTATGTCATCTGCAAAGCGTAGGTTGCAGATTGGTCTTCTACCAATTGAAATGGAAGTATGATGGTTATGGAGAGCTTCAAGCATGATGTTCTCCAAGAAGATATTAAACAGCACCGATGATAGGGGACATCCCTGACGTACCCCTACTGTGGTGCAAAAGTAAGCTCCTATTTGGTCTTTCAGCAGTACTGTACTCGTTGAGCTATTATACAGCGTTTCAACGACTTGGACAAGGCCTTCCTCGATTAAATTTTCGCATCACATCCCATAGCCCCTTGTGCCAGACTCTGTCAAATGCCTTTTTAAAGTCAATGAAGTTGTGTTAAAGGTCCCGCTGATGCTGAAGATGCCTTTCTATAAGGAGACGACAGTTGACGATCTGCTCAACTGTGCTTCTACATGGTCTGAATCCAGCCTGTTCTTCTGCTAGCAGCTCTTCTGCGGTGATTCTGATGCAGTTCTGTATGACTTTCAGCATGACTTTGCTTGGGTGGGTGATAAGGCTTATTGTTCTGTAGTTCTGGCACTGTTTGCTGTTTCCTTTCTTTGGGAGGGGTATGATTAGTGACTGAGTCCATTCTTTGGGCCATTCTTTGCGCTCCCAGACTCTTTGGCACAGGACAGTCAGGGCCTTTGTAGTTTCTTCCCCACCCTGCTTGAGCAGCTCAGCTGGTACATTATCAATGCCTGTTGACTTTCCTCCCTTCAAACTATGTACAGCTCTTACAACCTCTTCCTGCAGGTTTGCTGTCTCTAGCCTGGTTGTTTTGGAGAATGTTGGCGTCGGTCTTCAGCTGGAAGTTGTACAGGTCCTTGCAGTACTCAGTCCATCGGTTGAGTACAGCATTGCCTTATGTGAGAAGGTGACCACTGCTGTCTTCAATGACTGAGGTCTTCTACTGATCTGTCTTAGTGAGGGTCTTTAGAAATTGGTAGGCCTTTTTGCTGTCACCTCATGCCATTCCATCCTCTATGTCCTGGCATTGATTCTTGATCCAATTAACCCAAGCTGCCTTCATCCCCTTCTTAATGGCACAATTCACTTCTTTGTATTTGGTGGCTGCTTCTGGTTTTTCTTTTCTCTCTTCAAGGCCCTCCTTTGGTCACAGAGGTCTAGAATGTCATTCGTGACCCATGGCTATTTCTTATTCTTATGTCGCCCTAGAACCTCCTGGGCTGTTGACAGTAGCACCTCTCTGATGTTTCCAGAGAGGGTGTCTACCTCACATTCCACCAGGTTCAGTGCGGCAAATTTTCCTCCAACTGTAGCCTTGAAGACTTTTGCAACGTTTGGGTCTTGCAGCTTCTCCAAATCAAAGTGAATTCGGGGGGTGTTTGAGAGTTGCTTCGCTTTCAGCTTCTGGTTTGTTAGAACAAGGTCATGGTCGCTACGTGTCAGCACCTGGGTACGTCCTTGTCTTAGCCTTGTTGATGCTGGATTTGAAGCGTCTCGACAGTAGGATATAGTTGATCTGATTATGGACCAATTCGTCTTGTGAGTGCCACGTGGCCCTCCTTCATTTTTTGTGGGGATGTAAGGTGTTGGCTAAGGTGAATCTCTGGCTCTGCACAAACTCTAGGAGCCTGATGCCCCTTTCGTTGGTTTCACCAAGGCCAAATTTCCCCACTGTTCCTGCCCATTGCTGGTAGGCGTCTGGGCAGACCCTGGTGTTCCAGTCTTCCAGTACAACAAGGATGTCCCTTTTCAGAACTTGGACAATGGTGGCATTGTGGGGCTTAGCTGAGACACGTATCAGCTGGCTGGATACAGATGTACAGCTGATGACAGCTCTGGCCACCTTCCTGTGCAGGCGGAAGTCCACGCCATACTCATGTCTGGCGTCCTTCCCACTGTACTGCAGTTTGTGACCGTCCATTGTTTCACCAAATCCTGCCTCCCCCAGTCCCACAATGACTAGTATCAGTATGATCAGTAGCAAAGTACAAAAGATTATCCTTGAAAATGCCACTACCAAAGATGAGGAGAAAAGCTGACTTTTTCATAATAGCAACAGTTAGAATGCCCAAAAGTTCTCACCATTATAGCGAACATTTCCTAAATGTAACAATGCTGCTAGAATCTTGAAGACCTCCCAGACTTCTGCATCAGAAAACATTAGGACTTTCATGGCTGATCGGATGTCGGCAAAGTCCTTGATATCATCACGTCCTTCGCAGGTTATGCTTCCACCCTGAAAAAAGTGTTTATGTTACTGTTCAATATACTGCCACATATATCTGCTGAAATACCATTATGAAAAGAACCACAGTTGCAGAATGTCAATGTCATGAGATAACTCTAGTGGGTAGATATCGGCCCACTTAGTGTCTAGGGCGTGTTGACAAGCCTGAGGCCCTTTGGCAAGGAAGAAGGGTATTTGTTTGGGTATGGACGCGTAAGTGGCGCGTGGAGCAGACGGCTTTGATTTTGGCGGCCTTGGACGACTGACTGACTGGCTAAACGTCAACAAAGTCTAGGGAGAGAGAGAGGGACACCTCGAGGGTCCGCACCTGTTTGCCGCCAGACCACGTAATTAGACAGGGGAGGGAGGCTTAGCCACCTGACCACGACCACTGGTAGGCGTGGCCAGTGGTCAGAGAGACAGATTTCCTCTTGTCGTATTTGGCTGTACTTGTTGCTGATTGGATGATGAGTGAGTGACCAATGGCATCCCTCGATTGTATTTATCTGTGAGAATGTAGAGATATAAGTAGAGAGACAAGAACACACTTCGCTTACTTTTCGGCAAGATGTCAGATTGGACAGAGCAACGGGTCAGCAGCCGAAGCGACTTCAGCTTCCTAACCCCAGCTACACTTCTGCCTCGAAGACTGAGTCTTAGCCACGAGGGCAAGACTCGGGAGGAAAGAAGTTGGGTTGGAGAACCTTGAGAGAAGGAGGCAAGTCAGTGACGAAGAACTGTCAGGACTGCCTGCTGTCACTGTGGAAAGGAAAGGGCTACGTGACTGTGGGCTCGCTCTACTGGTGTGAGAGGTAGACGTTCAACGTTAAGGCCGCTAGAAGTCGTCGGTTCTCAAGGACTGAGACCGTCTGTGGTGGTGTTCGTTTGGCGGCTGTACGAGGCATTACAGTCGTCGAAGAACCCACGTGTGTGCCCAGGAGAGGCGCAAAGCTCGAATCTGTGTCGCCGGGAGAGCAGTCGTCGCTCTCTGATGTGGTTGGCAGTTCGAGGAGGAAGACGACACGTGTGTGCCCAAGAGTGGGGCAAAGCTCGAATCTGTGTCGCCGGGAGAGCAGTCGTTGCTCTCTGACGTGGTTGGCAGTTCGAAGGAGGAAGATGACCGACCATCAGACAATACTTCGAGGGAAATCGTCAGTGTGTCGTGACAATCAGCAGAAGTATTGGACTCACAACAAACCAGCTGTAACAGAGCTAAGTTGGTGCACTTACGAGTGTGAATGGTAGTTGTAAAGAGAGGTAACAGCACTGTAACATCAGAAGTACGCTTTAGCATGGATAATATTGGGACCCCCCTAGACTAGTCCATTTGATTGTATTCATTGTTTGAAATGCTTTTGTAATGAATAAATCTTTTCTTATTGTTATACATTAAAATCACACGTCGTTGAGTATTGTGTTCGGGGAAGAGCAGGGGTGGGGGCTCGTGAGCCAAGTTGTAAAACTGAATGACCAACGTGTGATTATCGTGTGTGTTTTCACCTGCAGTTTATGTTGACGTGGGCAGCTAGTGTTGAGTAACTAGTGCCCATGTGCCCGTTCCCTGGGCCCAGTATTCACGTTCTGGTTGAGAGACCATGGATACTGTCACAGTCAACACTGTTATTAGCCAGCAACATGCTAAATACAATTTTTGGTTATTAGAGAGAACAGGTCTAATGACTGACTTTTGTAGTCATGTGATGAGTTGTAGTAGGTTTTATACTGTTTCATGTACAAATGGTGTCTTGTGTCTTGTATCTTTGAGTGTTTGCATCATTCAGACGATGTCATTTTGAGAAAAGACATCATGCTGCAGAAATTAAGTAGACAACCATCTGTAAATAACAAAAGAATAAAATTTTGTTACTGCCATCCAGTGGATGAGCAGTGTTGTCACCACCTTGCTGCATCTTCTTTTACAGTGGACCCACAGGAGTTCTAACAAGAACTACCAGCTGACACTCATAGATTTTTTTATGCACCAAATTCTCATGCATGTTCTACTCTTATTATATTTGTTAACAGTACTTGTTTGTTAAGAGTACTTGTTTGAAGTACTGCATGGAAGTTGAAAGGCATCTTGCATGTATACTACCTGACAAAACTAGAGACATTTAGCACCTCCTTTAAAATTACCTCAGGACATCTGTTTCAGTAGCTTTAATTCCCTTATCCTTTGTCTGAATTGAGGTTCTGTTTTGTAATCAGTGGTACTCATATGTGAGCAGGTGTGTGATTGACATTAAAGGTAGTCTAGGGTGCTTG
Organism: Marisa cornuarietis; assembly: GCA_004794655.1. Taxonomy (NCBI): domain Eukaryota; kingdom Metazoa; phylum Mollusca; class Gastropoda; order Architaenioglossa; family Ampullariidae; genus Marisa; species Marisa cornuarietis. Next base: position 170,269 of record SMMW01000634.1, read on the forward strand.
TGTAGCTTATAGGAAAGCCCTTAGTTAACAGTTTCTTACACAAAATTTATAAGCATTTATTAACTCTCTGAGTTCAAAACAGACAACCTCATCTTTATGTTGTCCAGTGTCCCTATGTGTACCTCACTGTCAATTGGTTGTTATGTTCTTTTTATCAAACTATTCTGCGCAGAGAGTGCGATCCATCTTATTCATGATTCTGCGCACTATAAGTTTGCATTATTATTATTATTATTAACCATATCTGGTCTCTTCAGCAACTATTAAATCTGAGCCACCGACCTGTATCTGTCATAGTAAATAACTCTTACATCAAAACAATGTAAAGAAAAATGGATTAAATCTAGTCATTTAAGTAAGCCAATCATATCTGAATAGAGTTACATCCCTTAATGTGGGAACAGGAAGATATTAATTTGAAACTTTTAATTGTTCCATATCTCTCTTTTCAAAAATGATGGTGACATGAGTACAGATGTAAAGACTTCTAACAATTTTTCACTGAAGTGTCGCTCATTCTCTCTCTCTCTGTTTGGTGTTGAAGGTTAACAATGTTGTGAATGGTGCACAGGCGTGACGTAGTACACTGTTAGCGGCACTGTTGATCGCACGTGTGAATCGTAGCAGATAATTAACGGATGGGTTTTGGAGGCTAAAATTTACAGGTTAGTTTTATATCACCTATATTTACCGATATCTGAAAAAATATGCAAACCATTCAGGTTAGTCTTTAAACTATAACCTAAAAAACCCAAAAACCTTAAATCCAATGGTATAAAGTCCTACCATCTTTAAAAATAAAAAATAGCTACCAAAGGGACGGACCTAAACAAGAAAAACACAAAGACCCAGCTGTAAAAAGTTGCTTGCGGATACTTTGAATGCCAGGACAAGTAATTAAAACATGTACAACAGTAAAAAGGCCCTGGCACCAGAGACAAACTGGTAGGTGTTCGCCTCATAAAAAGTGAGAATGTGTGGTATAGGTATTTTCAATCCCAAGTCTACTAAGCACTACCTACTCCCACCACACAGGTGGTCAGAAGGATGGGAAAGGATGACTTGCAACTTATTCTGGCCCAGAGTGTAACTGTGGCAACATAGGCCTGAGTATAGGCCATGAAGATAGACGTACAGTCGGATGAAATTAGTGACTGCAATTAATCAGGAGACAGGCAAGTGGCCTTGGCAGCTTGGTCCACTCGACCATTCTCTGGTATGCCAGCATGGCCAGAGGCCCAAATGAAGACAATGTCCTTGTTGTGATGAAGAAGAGCTGCATGAATGGTATGGAGCTGGACCATGAAAAGGTGGTTAAAAGAAGAGAAGAGCTTGAAGAGCAGATAGCGAGTCTGAAATGATTAAGAAGTTCCACTCTGAAGACCAATGAACGTGCTGCAAGGCTTGCAAGATGGCATGTAGTTCCACAGTGAATATGAAACAATCATTAACAAGATGGGTTGAAGATGCCTGTTGGTTATGCTGTCAAAGTTAAAGGTGCACCATGGAGAACTTTGGAGCCATCTGTAAAGTCAGAATCCATGATAGAGTTTTCTGTAGGCATTGCAGAAAGATGAGGTCACGTGTCACATTTTTAAATGTTGTAAGATCAAGACAAATCTCAGGAACACAAATAGTCAATTTTGTACAGGAAACACAAAACAAATGACTTCTATAAAGCATGGTCACCACCTTTATGGGACACCATGAACACCTTTTCGTGATCATGATAGTTTTTTTTTTAATTCTAGGTGAAGCTGCAAAAAATGTGGTCAAATCTTTGAATACAGAGATATTCCCATGTGGAATATTTACCCCAATAAACACTCCAGCCATTAGTGACAGGCACACAAAAATGTGGTCAAATCTTTGAATACAGAGATATTCCCATGTGGAATATTTACCCCAATAAACACTCCAGCCATTAGTGACAGGCACACAAAACTGGTAAGTCATCAAATTTAAAATGGCTTCAAAAATTGTAATTAAAATTTTATTACTTAATAACTTATTTTGTGATGATCCTAGAAATTTGAGTTTGGCATCATTCAAAATCAGGAAATAAAAGGTCTTAAATGACACAATATTCAAATAGGTTATGAAATCTTATGGGATACCTACTAAATAGTCATAGGTACGTATTTACTTGTATAAGGTAGTAGTAATGTGTTGCTGCTTGAAGTTCCAGTTTCACACAGTCTTCACGAGACAATCCAGCCAGCATGCAGTAGAAGATATGGTAATTGCGTTCATCATGTGCTTGATTGACAATGCGTGACTTCTCCAGAAGATATTGTTCAATTTTGGCTCCTTCTATGACCCCTTTTTGGTTGAAGTGAATGTCAATATATTTGCCAAATCGACTGGAATTGTCATTTCGAATGGTCTTTGCATTGCCAAATGCTGAAAAAAAAATTAACACTGACCAGTGCGTACCATACAAATAGAAATTACAATGTTTCAAAAATCATCTTGTTTTAATCAATAGTAAATGACTGGAGTAAATATAATCATGCTGCATTCAACTTGTGACAGTGATGCAAGTAAAACAAGTTGTTACCATGCTAGAATTTAAAATGTCCACACAATTACAAGTTGCAGTAATGGAGGAAAAATGAGCAAACATTACACTAACAAGATATGTACTATATGATAATAATATATAGAAATATAATAATAAAACATGACATGTATAGTGTGGAATCCCAGCATGCAGCCAAACTCTCCAAGCTTGTCCGGCTATGCATATAAAATAAAATTCACAATTCAAATGTTTGTTCTGTCCTTGCTGTGATGAATGTGTTTGTTAGTGTTTTACACTGTGCTAGCAACTAAGGTTACATCATGGCAAGAAAAGGTAGTGAGACATTCAAAAGTTAGGATTAAAACTCCTAGGTTATACAGTATCAATAAAAACCAACACAAGGAAAAAGGATAATATAAAATGGTAGGTAATGTGTAAAAAGGATATTATTGTGACCTAAAGGGCCACCAACAAACCAGCACCTTAAACCAGAATCTAACAAAACATAAAAACCTTAAATTTGATGGGAAAGAACTATCCTCTATAAAAATTAAAAAATGGTTGCGGATGGGATGGACCTAAACAAGAAAAGCAAAGAGCCAATTGTACAAAATTGCTGGCAGATACTATGAAAGCCAGGACAAGTAATTAAAACATGTACAACAGTAAAACGTCCCTGGCACCAGAGAAAAACTGGTGAGGGTTCGCCATGTAAACGGTGGAAATGCATGACATAGAGTCTATGTCCCATTCTAAGTCTGACAAGTACCACTTCCTCCAGTCTCAAAGAACAGCATGGTGGTGGGTAGTCAGAAAGACTAGGAAGGATGGCATGTAACTTGTTCTGGCCTAGAGTGTCCCAGCTGCATTGTTACAGGGCCTGAGCATAGGCCATGAAGTCAGATGACATTGGTGACTGCAAGCTTCCTTGGCGGCCTGTTCTGCTTGAACATTGCCTAGAAAAACCAGTATGGCCACTGACCCAAATGAAAATAATGTCCTTGTTGCGACAAAGGAGAGCCCCATGTATTGTGTGAAACTGGACCACCAGAGGGAGGTCAAAACAACTGGAAAGAAGAGCTTGGTGAGAAGATAGCAAGTCTGAAATAATTAAGTTCTGCTCCGAAAAACAGAGAACATGTTGCAAGGCTAGCAAGATGGCATGAAGTTATACAGAAACGATAAAGCAATCATCTGCAAGCCTGATGAAGAGGCCTGTTGCAGCTGACAGGATGGAACTACTGCCACAGCTACAGGACCACCATTTGGAACTTTGGACCCGTCTGTAAAGATAGAACAGAATCCAGGATAGTCAGAATTTCCTGAAGTGGTTGGGAAAAAAAAAATGAGTTCACTGGTGTCACCTTTTTCTAAAAGCTGCAAGATCAAGATGAATCTCAAGAACAGGAAGAGTTCAAGGAAGATCTGCGGAGAGAGAGAGACAACACATCAGAACATAGGTGCCTGACAAAAGAAAATCCTGAAGTAATATTTTTATAACCATTGGTTCTTGCAAAAGGGGAGAGGGACGAGAGGGGCAGGGCCAGCTCTGCACCCTCTACTACAAGAAAATGAGGCCTGGCCCCCTCAAAAGACTTATACACTCTCTCTCACTTCATCCTTACTGAAGACAACTCAAAACTTGTTAATGCATTTTCCAAGATGTGATTTTTTTGTTAGTCATAATGAAAAAGATTATCAATTAATTCTTTCCACCCACCATGGATGTAACTGAGTGGCACCACTCGGGGCACTTTCAGCAGGGTCACACCAGGATTACAAAAGGAGTATATTCTGGCCTTCAGAGATATAGACCAGATTAACCCTGGCTGCTACCTTCTAGCAAATCTAGGGAAATACATGACCACCTGATTGATCATGGGGAAGTCCTGGCCAAAGAAGTGCTTGGTATGATGGGCTGCAACCCATCAGGGATCATCCAAGATCCCATCCTCCTCCAACATGGGTCGCCCTGCAAGGCAAATGGAGGGGGCCTAAAGGAGGCCAGAGAGAAATAAAACACATGAAAAAGAAGGCATGACAGAAAAAGAAGACAGGAAAAAGACCAGCATAGACAGAAGATAGATGAAACTGTAACAGAGAGAGGTTTTTTTTAGAAAAAGAGTATAGGTGAAAGGACCAATAAAACAAAAAAAGAATAGTTTAAGAGAAAGGGGTGGGCCAAAGAGAAGCCAGGCACATGGGGGCGTTGTACTGGATGGTAAATGGGGAGATGGTCAGAAAGGCATAGGAGAATGGCATGAAACTTACTGATTTGTATGTGTTTGACATCTTATAATTTTCAAGAAGGAAGATCTCAGCAACTGTGCAACCATTGGTGTAACATTCCTATCCATGCTCATGAAAAACATTTAATAGGATTTCTCTTAAATGAATTAAAAGTATAAAGGAGACAATCAACTATCAGACTAGCAAGGTACCTTATGCAGAGACAGATTCTGTATTGATTAGATTGAAATACAGCAGATCAATGGAGTCAATGAAGTAGAACTCTTGTGAATTTAATTATGAGAAAGCATTTGATAATATGCAAAAAATTATCTGGAAATATGTGTTACAATGATTGATAGTCAAGTATTATCAAAATGATCTGCTGAATTGTTCATGGATGAAAAAATTCAGGTTCTGACTAGGATGCCTACTAGCTACCAGTATGGACTGGTATACTAGGATGTCCACAGTAATAAATTTTAAAGGGTAAAGCCTTCAGCTTCCTAGCAGCAATGACAATTTAGTCTTATTACAGGCAAGATTCCATCCTGAAGAAGCTTACTGAACATAGAAGTGGATCAGCAAACAACAAAACAACAAGGTATGAAAAAATAGAAAAGGGGCATTGTATAAAATGATAAACAGAGGGTGGTGTGTGACAGGTGGGGTAAACCATTTAAAGAAGACTTCAGTCTGTTGCATTCTCTGCATGTTTCAGCTAGAACAGAGGGTTCTACAGCACAGTGGCTCATAGACAGGCGGAATTGTCGACAAGTAGTCTGGAGTAGATTTTCTCATGTGCAGGTCAGTGTGTTACAGGATCGTATTGAAAAAAGCCCTTCCATACTGGTAGCCAATGAAGTGACTGGTGAATAGGAGTGATAAGACCTTAAACAATCTTGGCTATTGTGCTCTGAATCTTCGGATGTCTGCCAATATTTGTAGCAGAATCTTCTGATGTCTGTCAAATATTTATAGCAGGAAGATTCCACAGTGCAATATCTTAATCTACTAGGGAAAAGACTACAGCCAGAACCACAGAGTTGTATACAGCCTGAGTAAGCATGGGACAAAGTTTCCCAAAATTGCACATGTAACAATTCTGAAGGACTGTACTGACGTGCACTGCCATGGTCCATTCAGCATCAAGTACCATCAAAGATCGTGCACAATGTTGAAAAGGCATCTCTAAACTGCATGGTCTTGATGCCAATCAGTTCATGCCTAATTTACAGTGTTATTTAGAAACAAGGCGGTACAGATCTTGAGGTAAGACCAAGAACAGTGACAACATAAGACCAAGAACAGTGACAACATTCTTTCTAGGTAAGAAAGTTCTGGAGGTCTGAAGAACTACATTTGACAAGAGGCAGACTTGCATGAAACACCTGATATAGATCTATTGGCCTTAACCCATCATAGATGTCTCTTGAAAGTATTATTTTGGTGGATTTGTACTTTTGGCTACATAACTTTTATTTTATATGGCATTCTATAGACAACAATTTTGCATGCGCCCGTCTATGTCTGTCTGTCTGGGGTTTTTTTTTCGTTAAAGCACCATGAGTTTGACTATAAGGCCAGGATATGGCACTGTGTAATTTCACTTTAATATTAAAAGCAATGACAAGCATAAAAAAATAATTGGATCACTCCTGCTGTCAAAACAGTTTTCTGAATTTATATCTTCCGAAAATCATTTCATGAAATAACAAAAATGGATTTTAAAAAATTTAGTTAGGATTAAGCAATACCTTCCATTATAGGGTTAGCTTCAAGAATCTGCTGTTCAATCCATGAGTGTTGGCCACTAACAGCAGCCATAAACTGTAAGATCAGTTTTGTGCTCTCTGTCTTGCCTGCTCCGGACTCACCACTGTGCAAGAAGAAAAAGAAAGTGTCACAGCCACTTACATTGAGTAAGTCTGATATGCAGAGTGACTTAATATTTGTCTGGCAAACTAGAAACATAAAACAACGAGAAAACTGTTCGAAGTTTGCACAAAATGGCTGAGAGAGAAAAACTAACCCACACAAGTTGATAAAATCATTTCTTAAATAGGAATCAAACCATAAGTCAACCACCACTTCCTACCTTTGATATTAAACACAAATACCTCGTGAAAACACATTCATTGTAATACACTGTCATTAAATCATTAAAACAGAAAATGTCATGTTACATGGAATGCATGCTTGGTATTTAACCCTTACATCAGCTGTAAGAAATTGGTGAAAGTGGCTCAAATACTAGATGCCTACTTGTAAGAAAAAGGTTTCTTTAGTTTTATATTAAATATTTTAATTTGTATTTATATTCAAATATATCTGAAATCACATATGGACTGTCTAAAGAGATTTCTTAGGCAAAAAGGTGATGCAAGGAATGTTTCTGATGGTAAAGTCAGCAAAATACTAGATACCATGAATAACATAATCTTAGGTAATAGAATGTTGTCAAAGTGGAATATATTGCAAGTTATTTACTTCTGAAATTCAGATGGAGTAAGCAAGTATAACTATCCCAGAGTTGCTGGAAAAGGTGGAATACGAATACAAATCTACATAAGTCAGTTTCTTTTAATTCATGAGCTGTGAAATGTAGAGAAAAAGTCTTCACATGCTTTGTCATTCTCGCTGTATTTCCCTATTCTTTTTTAAAATTAGTAATGTTTTATTTAACTTGTGGCTTACCCATGGCTCTAATAACATGTTACACAAAGCAAACATGCTACAATATATGTAAAGTGATGATTAAAACCTACATTATATTCACTCAGCAATATCTATTACTCAAATTATGCATCATAAATGCATGTAAGCAATGATATGCAATGGTGCACTTTTATGGACATGCAACCTGTAAACAACCAGTAAAATAAATAATACACATTAAATGTACCAAGCCTCTACTTTACCGTTAAATGATACATGTTACCTCACTTACATCTACAGTTATAACTGAAACAAATTAAACCACATGTATATGCAAACACCTGACATAAATAAGATTCCAGGTTTACTCAGTCTTATGCTACTTAGAAAAAAGACCATGAAATGTGTTGAGTGGTCTACATTCATTTTGTACAGCAAAATAACAATTCATGAAAAAGTCTTCTTTCATATAAGGTTTCATCTATTTCTCTTACTGCTAAAATCAGGTATTGCTCATTCAATGTTAGACATTCAAACTGAAGCAAAATCTATGTTACCGTGACTCTCATTGGTTGGTTGGTTTCAATTTTACCCCGTGCCAGCAATGTGACAACACTGTCACATTTTTTCTTTTTTTTTTTTTACATGATGAGAAACAAGACTTCCCGATAATATAGTAATAAAAAAAAACAACTAAATAAGCAATATGATCTAACAAAAAGGTAATAGGAATAATAAAAAAGGGAATTGGTTTTGTTATCAAATATGTTGGGGGCTTCAAACATGCCGTAATTAAAACAAAGGCTGAGAATTAAATTAAAATTATAAATCTGACGGTAGAGTTTTACAGTTTTACAGATCTTATATATTATGTTCAGAACAAACATATAAGGCTTCCAAAAATGGCCATGGCTATGAATTACTGATAGAATGTATCCTTCTACCAGTTTTTAAAACTGATTTAAGCACTTTATCTTTGAAAAACGACTACATATGGTATAACGTTAAATTTTTATGTTTTGGGGCATTGTCTTTTCCCCTGTTTGTGTGTAAATCTATGTCAAAATGTACATTTTGTATGCCCTGCAACTTTATTCTCATTTGTAAAGTTGAAAAAGCACATTGGGGAATGTAACGTTTTGGGTGAAGAGTGCACATAAATGCTTTCGAGCGTGTATGTACATCTACATGTAGCTACGCTCGTGGCACTCTTCTTCCTTTTTCCTGCATAAAGGCCCAGCCAACGATTCCAACATTTAATGTTTTAAAAGAGAGAAAGAAATGAAATGGTAAAAAATAAAGAACTGTCTACAACTGTTTGATGGAAAATTAGAGTCTCCCAAGCAATGTCACCTGGCTGCTTTGTCAATTCGACGGTCAGGTATTCCTGCACAAACAGTCAGATGAGGTATTGTTTGAGAAACAGGAGTTCACTACGTCGGTATAGGAGTCTGCCCGAACCATCATTCTCCTGGTTACACCCAATGCAGGTGAATCGTCCACTCAGGTGTTTTCTTGATCGGCAGGTGAACAGACCACAGACAAGTTCACCTGGATTGATGACTGGCAAACTATATCCAAAACAGGTGTATGATTGCGCAGAAGAAGTCCATCCAAATTTGCAAATCAGAACAATCCATGTGGAACACAACAGTAGATCCCAGCTTGAAGATCAGCCTTGCTGTAGATAATCCTCAGACTATGGCGATTAAGCACTGCCCTTTGGCAGGAGTATTTCAGTGTCTGTAGTTACCGCTGTGAAAGTCCATAGAGTCTCAGAGATCTCTGATGACGGATTGCAGTGAGCATCTGCCGTCTCCGTGTCACCCAGTTCTCGCTGGAGGGTTGCTGCAGCACAGCCTCGCAGAAGTAGAGTCATTGATGGATCCCAGTGAACGTTTGCTGTGTCACTTAATTCTCACTGGAGGGTTGCTGCAGAATGGCCTCTCAGAAGTAAGGTCCCTGACAGATTGCTGTGAGCGTCTGGGGTCTCAGTGTCACCCAGTTCTCGATGGGAGGGTTGCTGGTGAACGGCCTCTCAGAAGTAAGGTTCCTGACAGATTGCTGTGAGCGTCTGTCGTCTCCGTGTCACTCAGTTCTCGCTGGAAGGTTGCTGCAGAATGGCTTCACAAAATTCCCCTATCTCGTCATGGCGTGATGCAATTTGTGGTTTGCGTCACATGGTCACATGGCTTCCTGAGAACGTGCCAGTTATCTACCTATGTTTTGAACAACTAATAAAAATAAAAAGGAGTTTAAGCCGTGAAACATTACAGGGAATGCCCACAGCTGATAAAATGTAAAAATTAACTGCTAATAACCCAGTTCCTTACCCTGTGCAACAGAGTCATGTGGTACCATGTGGGATGACCTTAGACAAACATGGTTTCTTGTTGAACAAACCTTGTCTCTGCCATGCAACTATGGCCATAATTTTTATTAACAAAAGTGATTGCAGGTGATGTAAGTGATTATTTTTAACTAGTAAATTTAAGGTAAAAACAGTTATTTAATAATAATAAAGCATGTTTCTAAAATCCTTGCATTCAGCTTCAACTGTTCTTGACAAATGATAAAGTAATTTGTGGCAGTTGCTCTTGACCTTATGCTCTGCTGTGATCATATTCAGTCTAAACCTGTATCACTATATAACTCTAACTAACCACAGTGTGCCAACAAACCTGTGCCTTGATGACATTCATCACTTTTTATAAAGTTACATCTAATTCATCTAGTACTTATGTTGCTCAAATTGACAATTCTTTCATTTTCTTCATGTTGAATTATTGAAGTACATGTATTGAATTAGGTGATTTACTTTGATACAATCATAAACCTAGTTCCTGAGGTAACATCCTATGCTGAGCTTCCTGTGTAGTCAAAGTTTTATCTGAAACATTTCTCCCTGTAGCAATATGGTCTGGGAAATAGTATAGTAATAACACTAAAAAATAACACTTACATAGCTCATTTTCTCACAGGCCAGCAAGCTCATGTGCTTCACAAAAGAAAATGAAACAAAAGACATTAAACTGGGAATTCAGAGAGGATAGTTACGTGAAATGAAAGGACAATAAATGCCCACAACCTGGTGTTGCGTTTTCACAGTTCAAGAGGTCAGATTTAAGTGGTTCAGATCTGTACTCCATAAAAGAGGTGATATCATCAGGTGACATTACAAATTTACCATTGCATTCAGTGTAAGCAGCCACCACACCTGCAGAAAATGCAGACTTCAAACAGTATATCCAACAGATTCAGTAGGATTTATATGAAGCCCTATCACTCAATCACACACACACACACACACACACAAAGATACAACAAAGTGAAAAAGAAAACTGTGGATCCATGCTGACACCGATGTCTCCAGGTCAAAAGACACTGAAGCCACTTAAATGGAAGAGGACATCACATTAAATGGCCAATGGCAGGTACAACCCAAACACACACGAAAACAAATTCAAGTGATAGAATAACATATCAGGTGAGAGAAAAAAAACAGAGAGCAATCCTCTCAAGCTGTAAAAATTTCTCCGTCTCATAGTTGCAATTAAAGTTATATCACTATTAAAGGCAGAATGTATCATTGTTAATTAAAATAATCCATGAACCGATGAATGTCATCTTTTTAAAAAAGTCTCAACCAGGATTGTTAGCACCCAAATTTGCTGACTAAATATTTTTTGAGGAATTTAAAAGCAAGTCCAGATAGCTAGAACACACACATACACATATATACACACACCTGATGATTATACACTGGTCATGCTGGTACCGCTGCATGTTGTGATATGAATTGTCAGCAATAGCAAAGATGTGTGGTGGCAGCTCTCCAATTTTCCTGTCTCTGTACAGCTGAATCTGTTCAGTTGTGTAGATAGGGAGGATCTCATAAGGATTGACAGCCACAAGTATAGATCCTGTATAGGTCTGAGGAAAAAAGTATAAACATATTAGGTTATTTTGTAATACAATACTTTGTTGCTGTGCTAAAAGAGTAAAATGAAAAAGTGAAATTATTAGCAAGATGCAGTTTTAATGCTTTAAAGCCATATATATATATATAATCTAATGGTTCAAATCCATTTCTTTATCCAATACAAATTTGTCATCAAAATAATATTTCATATTGATTCCTATACATATCCTATGCATTTGAGGGAGATGTCACACTTATGTGGTGTACCTTTATTGCATTTAAGTGCCCAAATATTTTCAAATATTTTACAGTAATGAGGACTGATTATAAATATTTTTAATTTCTTTTTTATTATACTGAATAATGAAAAAATGCTAACTAAAACTTTTAAAAAATCCATAATACACTACTCTTGCTCTTCTTTTGAAAAGTTCACACCTGTGTCAAAGGAATTTGTGTCCTAGATCTTGACAAATACTGTCCAAAAGTCTTATGAGCTGGATCCCATTCCCACCAAGCTGTTGCATGACAACCTTGACATTTTTTGAATAGTGAACCAAAATTACAAACTCTCCTCCTCTTCTCTGACTTCTGGCACTGTCCCTCTAAGACTGTTGTTGTTAGGCCTTTGTTACAGGAACAATCCCTTGATCTCAAGAACTATAGATCAGTGTCAAAACTGCCCTTCACTTTGAAAAGCTGCACTCACTCAAGTGCTTTCTTCATTTAGTATCAAAGACTTTCATGCTGCATACTGTACTGGTCATAGTACTGAGACAGTTTTTCAAATTTTCAATGACGTTTGGTCATCTTCTGATGATAATAAGCTGTCAGTTTTTCTTCTCTTTCTTAGCTGTGTTCAAAATAATCTATTAAGCTGTTCTGAATTCCTGCCTTGAGACTGTATTTAGACTTCATTCAACAACACTGGTACGATAATTTTCAGTATGTGTCTGCTCAACTGCTCCAACTCCAGTTTTATTTGGTGTTCCCCAGTCTTCAATTTTTGGACAACATGTATACTTCAACACTGTTCTACAGCCATTAAACAACATGCAGTTCATCATCAACTCATTTGCAGATGACATACAATGGCAACGGCAACAATCTTGTATGCCCATATACATTCAACATCCTTGACTACAGCAAACCAATCTTGAACTGAAGTACTTCAGCCCCAGTTTTTAGACTCAGTCTCTATGCAATATTGATAAACAAGTTTTTCAAATCACAACTTTAGAGAGCACCGCGCAAGCCAATATCTGTAGATCAACATGAATGTGTCCTGCATTAAGTTATTGATGATCACGCCCTAGAGTCTCAACATCTGATAAGCCAGTCCAAATGTGCACCTTGATATTTGCAGGTCAGTGTCACACTCTGTGACCTGAAGCACACTCATAGGCGAGCAGAGCGTTTGGTTGAAAACTGCACTCACCATCCACAGGGCAATCTATAACACCGTAATATAATGAGTTGCACATAGCCAAAACAACCCCAGACAATCCCAGATAATTAACTGCACTCTTCCAAGAAGCTGTTTGACATATGAACTGCGATGTAGACACCTTCGCTGGAAACATCAAAGAGGTGCTATTTTCCACAACCCATGAAGTGCTAGGATGACAAAGGAAGAAACAATCCTGGTTCATAAACAACATCCTAGATCTTGGTGACCAAATAAATACTTTTAAAAAATAGAACAAAAGCAACCTGAATGCAGCTTTCAAGAATAAAGCAGTGAACTGTGACAACAAGAAAGGGATGAAGGCAATGGGGGAGAACTGGATCAAAGACCAGTGTCAAACCACAGAGGAGGGAATGGCACGAGGTAACAGCATAAAAGCTAAAGACTAAAAACCCTCACCAAGACGGGGTCAACACAAGACCTCAGTCATTAAAGACAGCAATGGCCACCTTCTCAAAGAACAGGCTGTCTTAAGATCAGGTAGAACAACAGTTTAGCAGATTATCAACTGTTGCATCCTGATAGTGATACAAGATATCAGCCAATAACTTGGTTGTAGAATAGCAAAAGGTCTTTGTAAAACATGCAGTGCTGCTTATATGAATTAAAAATTGTATTGATGTCAAATTTAATAATAAAGAGCATTTATAAGGTCCTTTTTTCTACAGTCCCCCGTGGGACCCCGGGGTATGCTTGCCTAGCAAGCATTGTAAGAATAGGGTCCCTGCTGTCCAGCCAGGCATGTTGTAAGAGGCGACTAAGGTGGACACCTCACCTAAAGGTAAATTAAGTTGTGGTAGGGCTAACAACCCCACCATGTAAAAAATGCATGTTACAGAAACCAACACTAGAGCACTCGTTACGGATGGCAAAGGTAATGAAACATACCAGGGAACTGGACTTATGACGGACGACAGTCAAACCCGAGAGGGAGCTGGCGCCCCGATGGTGGATTTACTTAAGCTGAAGCAGAAATTGAGGGTGGGGTGCTGGAACGTCCAGACCTTGAATCAGACTGGCAGGTTGCCCCAACTAGTAATGGAGTTTGACAATTACAACTTGGACATCCTGGGAGTCAGCAAGGTCAGATGGACTGGCACGGGAAAAAGGAGACTAGCGTCAGGACATACTATTCTGTTCTCAGGAAGATCAGATGATCAACACTGAAGGAGTAGCACTACTCCTCAATAGGAAAACTGAAAAGACACTGCTGGAATGGAAGCCTTATGGACCCAGGCTTCTGAGAGCAAGATTCCATTCAAAGTACACCAAGCTGATAGTGCTAGTTTGCTATGCACCAACAGAAGACTCCGAGGCAGAAGACAAGGATGCTTTTTACGATCAGCTCCAGGAAGCCACAGAGAGCGTCCGAGCCCATGATATGTTGCTCATCACCGGCGATCTCAATGCCAAGGTGGGAAGTGACAATACCTGCAGGGAGCACATCATGGGCAAGCATGGAATTGGAACCATCAATGACAACGGAGAGAGACTGGCAGACTTTTGTGAAGAAAACAATCTGCTGATTGGAGGCACACTCTTCCAACACAAAGACATCCACAAGGCAACGTGGACATCACCAGACGGGATCACAAAGAATCAGATAGACCATGTCATCATCAACTGAAGATGGAGGAGCTCACTTCAAGATGTCAGGGAGCAGACGTTGCCAGTGACCACACTCTTGTAATAGCCACAGTTTCTCTGAAGCTACATCGATCACGAGGAAAACAGGCACGTCAGCGGAGAGTTACTCCGGCAGACTGAAAGACCCAGCCACCAAACAGGCGTTTGTAGTGGAAGTAAAGAACAGGTTCCAGGCACTAGGGGACCAACAGGAGATGACCTTAGAGGACTTCAATCAAGTCTTACAGGAAACAGGAGAGAAAATACTGGGCTTCCAACGAAAAAAGAAAGAACAGTGGATCAGTGAAGAGACATGGAAAAGGATAGACGAGAGAAAGTCAACCAAGCAGAAAATCAGCAACACCAGATCTGAACGTCTGAAGGAACAACACAGACAAAGATATAGAGAAATAAACAAAGAGGTAAAGAGGATGACCAAAACTGACAAAAGGGACTACATAGAGAAACTGGCAGATGAAGCAGAAGCAGCAGGAAAAAATGACCTGAAGACACTGTATAAAATCAACAAATAGCTAAACAACAGGTTCAAAAACAGTGAAGTGCCAGTGAAAGACATGAACGGAAATGTTGTCCAGGGAGAGGCAGAAAAACTACAGCGCTGGAGGGAACATTTTGAATCAGTTCTGAACATACCAGACCCCCCTCAGCTCGCAGACATCCAGCCAGCAGATACAGACCTTGACATCTGCACAGACCCACCAAGCCTGGAAGAAGTGACAGCAGCAATCAAGGCAATGAAAAGTGGCAAAGCACCAGGAGCAGATGGAATTACAGCAGAGATGTTGAAAGCAGATGTGAATGTGACAGCTCCCATGTTGACTGAAATTCTCAGGCAAGTTTGGGAATCAGGACAGATCCCCGATGTGTGGAAGACAGGGCTCATTTTCAAGTTACCCAAGAAAGGAGATCTTGGAGACTGCAATAACTGGAGGGGTATAACACTTCTTTCCATCGCCAGCAAGGTCTTCAGCAAGATTGTTTTGACAAGACTGACGGCATCCATTGAGAAAGATCTCCGGCCTCAGCAAGCAGGCTTTCTCCCTGGGCGATCCTGCTCTGAACTCATTTTCACTCTGCGTCAGATTCTGGAGCAGAGCAATGAGTGGAACACACCGCTGTACATCAACTTCATCGACCTGGAGAAGGCTTTTGACAGCATCCACCGCAAGTCCTTATGGAAGATCCTGAGGCATTACAGAGTCCCTGCAAAACTTGTCCAGGTCGTTGCAATGCTGTACAGCGATTTCAAATCTCAGGTGGTCTGTGACACGGAGCTCACAGCCCCCTTCAACATCAGTACTGGGGTGAAGCAGGGCTGCATTCTGTCGCCGTTCCTCTTCATCCTGGCCATGGACTGGATCATGAAGAATTCCACCGACAGAGAGAGGAGAGGGATCAAATGGACCATGACTATGACAGCAACAACAACGCTGGAAGACTTGGAAGATTCTGGAGCAGAGCAATGAGTGGAACACACCGCTGTACATCAACTTCATCGACCTGGAGAAGGCTTTTGACAGCATCCACCGCAAGTCCTTATGGAAGATCCTGAGGCATTACAGAGTCCCTGCAAAACTTGTCCAGGTCGTTGCAATGCTGTACAGCGATTTCAAATCTCAGGTGGTCTGTGACACAGAGCTCACAGCCCCCTTCAACATCAGTACTGGGATGAAGCAGGGCTGCATTCTGTCGCCGTTCCTCTTCATCCTGGCCATGGACTGGATCATGAAGAATTCCACCAACAGAGAGAGGAGAGGGATCAAATGGACCATGACTATGACAGCAACAACAACGCTGGAAGACTTGGACTTTGCTGATGACATTGCCTTGTTGTCACACTGCCACCAAGACATGCAGGAGAAAACAAATGCCTTCTCAGAAACAGCTGGAAACCTTGGCTTGAAGGTCAGCGCAAAGAAAACAAAAAGTATGAGAGTGAACGCCAGAGTCCAAGAAAACATCAAACTAAATGGAGAAGAGATTGAGGAAGTCGACAGTTTTACCTATCTTGGGTCCAAGATGTCAAACACCGGGGATGTGGAGGTGGATATTTGAGCCCGCCAGGCTTTCGCCTCACTCAGGAGCACATGGAAGGCAAAAAACATCAGCCAGAAGACCAAGCTGAGAATCTTCAAGTCAAATGTGATCAGCACCCTCCTTTATGGATCAGAATCATGAAAGATGACCAAAAACATCGGTAACAGGCTTGACATCTTCCAAAACAGATGCCTCAGGTGCATACTTAACATCTTTTGGCCAAACACCATCACCAATGAAGAACTCCACCGAAGAACTGAAACCGAGTGCATCACCACACAGGTTCAACGAAGGCGTTGGCGATGGATTGGACATGTGCTCCGCCAGCAGACCTCTCCAGAATCGCCCTACGATGGACTCCAGACGGCCGAAGAAAACGAGGCCGCCCAAAGGAAACCTGGAGAACAGTGGAAAGGGAGATGAAAGGAAAGGGATGGACATGGGGTCGCCTGGAACGGGTTTCAGCCGATCGACATCAGTGGCAGGCTCTGGTTGAGGCCTTATGTGCAAATAGCACGAAGAGGATTGATTGACTGATTTTTCTACAGTAGGGGTGGAGAACCTTTTTTCCTCCAAGGGCCATTTAAAACATCATTCCCAGGCCATATAAAATTATCTACTTAGAAATGAGATTGTTCTATTTATTCAAGCTGTAGTTTTGCAGAAGTGTTAACACTTTTGCAATGTGTACAATCCCAGGCTGCCTGGGACTGCTGTCCTCTAAGACACCACAATTTGCCTTTTCATAATTAGGTGTGTGAAAAATATGCTCTGCTATTATGATTATGAAAAGCATAGCAAAACAACTGTTTGAATCAATACATGTCTATAATTTACTTTTATAAATTACAGTAAAATAATATCATTTACAGATACAAACACAAAATAATCATTGCCTCAACTTACATAGATGCAATGATCCATGTATCTTATCAGGAGATTCCTGAGGATACCAGCTTCATTAAGGTCACCCAGAGATATCATGTCATCCACTCCATCAACTGAAGTTGGATGCATGTGACGCATCTGTCGTTTTCCATCCAACCAATGCTCTTTGCCATCATCGTCCACCACTTTAATACGGCCATGGTCTGACAGCTGTACTTTTGCGCCAATAGCTACAGCAAACTCTCCAAGCTGTTCTGGGTCAATCCACACAAAATCTCCCTGAAAGATAAAGAAATCTTTTCAGACAGCTGTTGATGTCAAGTATTTATACCATGTGAACGAACATACAAACATCAAAAAATAACAAAGAGGTACATTAAAACAGTATTCAACTATGGCAATGAGAGCAATAAGAAATGAACCTTTCTTTTCTTTAAGAGTATATAGATTTTCTAGTTGTACTATTTCTACCTGTGCAGAAATTAAGTCACCACTGTGAAATGTATGCTTCTACTTTCACAGTACATTTGTATCGAGCTGCCACCCAATTGCCCTCTGGGACAAATAAAGTATTATCTTATCTTATCTTAACAGTTATAACAAGTAAATTAAATAATAAATGAAGTTCAAAATACAAATTTGTCTGATTATTTTATGTTGCACTGAAAAAAGCATCATCATCAGTCCTCATTGTGCTGTCTGGCACGTGAGGCGATAGCTAGGGACCTCCATCTGGTTCTGTCTGCTGCTGTTTTGGGGGCTGTCTCGAGTGATAGGCCTCTGTTCTTGAGGTCCTTTTCGATGGACTTAATTGAAATGCGCTATAAAATTTTTCTTTTTCCCCTTCGTCAGCGTTGTCAATAGGGGCATAGGCTACTACAATGGATAGTTTTGTGAACTTGGAGTTAAACGTCACGTAGAGTAGGCGTTCATTGATGGGCTTCCACTGTAAGATGGCATTTGCATGTTTCCTGCTGATGATAAAGGCGACTCTTTCATGGTGGTGGTTGTCTTGCCTGCCAGACCAGATAATGGTTTCCCCAGAGTTTAGTACCTATTTTCCTGTACCTGTCCATCTAGCCTCTGCCACTGCGAGCATTGTGAGGTTGTAGCTGTTCATTTAACTGTTTGTGATAGTCTTTCTGTCTGGAATAAAGTCCGTACATTCCAGCAGCCAACTCGCATGTGATGTTTTGGTGTCAGGAGCTCTGCTGTCGGGCCAGAGACTTTTTTTTTGGTTTGATCCCTTGCCGTCATAGGGCCAGTTGCCTGGTCTGCTTCACTGAAAAAAAGCAGCAGCCATAAATATGAGGCAACTTGATAGGCACCTGCAACAAAAACGGGGAGCTCTTCACAGACTTCTGCGTTTTCGATGACCACGTCATTGGTGGTACTGTATTCCCACACAAAAATATACACAAAATAACGTGGACTTTCCCAGATGGCCAGAAGGAAAACAGATCGACCATATAACGGTTGGTCGAAAGTGGAGAAGGAGTCTCCAAGATGTCAGAGTGAGAAGAGGAGCAGATGTTGCTTCAGACCACCAGCTCCTAATACCAGTCTTCAAGATCAAGCTGAAATCCTTCATCGATACAGCAGGCAGATCACACCACAAGTTCAATACTCAGTACCTCAAGAACAAGGAGACAAGGGAAATTTTTAACTGTGAAATTAAGAATAAGTATGAGGCCCTCTCAGGACTGACAGAAGAATCAGTGGAAGAACACTGGTCAACACTCAAGAGCATTTGGAAGACAACCTGTACAGAAGTTCTAGGAAAGAGGGAAAGAAAACATAAGGAATGGATGACTCCAGAGACTTGGGCAAAGATTGACTCAAGAAAGGGACTGAAACAGAAGCTCAACCAGTGCCAAGACCAGCAAGAGAAAGAAGGTCTCAGAGCAAAATACTGGGAAGCCAACCGCCAAGTGAAGAGGTTGGTAAGGGAGGACAAGAGACGCTTCACCCATGAACTGACAGAGGAAGCAGAGACAGCAGCCATACAGGAAAATGTGAAACGAATATACGAAATAATACGAACTCTGTCAGGCAGGAGTGTAAACCCAAACAAGCTGGTGAAAGACAAAGTCGGCAAAAGAATAACAAATGATGCAGAACAAAGAGACCGCTGGATGGATCACTTCGAAGAGATGCTGAATCAACCTCATCCACCATCCTTACCTGACATACCACCAGTAACTGCACAACTTCACATCAACACCAGCCCTCCCACTAAGACAGAAATCATCAAAGCTATCAAAAGCATGCAAAATGGCAAAGCAGCAGGCACGGACGGCATACCCCCAGAAGCACTAAAAACAGACCCAGAAACAACAGCAACAATTTTACAGCCCCTCCTACACAAGATCTGGGAACAAAAGCTAGTCCCAGCAGACTGGAAATTAGGTCACCTGGTCAAACTACCAAAGAAAGGAGACCTCCCCCAGCGCAACAACTAGCGGGGGATCATGCTGCTGTCCATCCCCAGCAAAGTCCTGACAAGGATAATACTAGAGAGACTGAAGAAGGCACTAGACAAGAGACTGAGACCAGAACAAGCAGGGTTTCGCCAGGATAAGTCATGCACTGACCACATTGCAACCCTCTCTATCATCATAGAACAGTCCATCGAATGGCAATCCTCCCTTTATATAACTTTTGTGGATTTCAAGAAGGCCTTCGACAGTGTAGACAGGGACGTCATCTGGAAGTTGATGAACCACTATGCCGACTATGGTATTCCACCCAAATTCATAAACATTATCCAGGGATTGTATGAAGACTCATCCTGCCAAAGTTATCCATAACGGCAAACTCACTAAACCTTTTGTAATGAAGACTGGCGTAAGACAGGGTTGCATATTATCACCGACAATCTTCCTGATGGTCGTAGACTGGATTATGCATAAAACAACCCAAGACAACAACACCGGTATCCAGTGGACCTTCACCAAACTGCTAGAGGACCTGGACTTTGCAGATGACATTAGTCTCCTATCTCATCGGCAGCAGCATGCACAAACCAAACTGAGCAAGCTAGCAAAGGAAGCAGTGAAGACCGGCTTAAAGATCAACAGAAAGAAGACTGAAGTGATGAAAATCAACAACAAGCAGGAACTTCCAATCCATCTTCAAGGAGAGAACATCCTAGAAACAGACCGCTTCACATATCTGGGAAGCATCGTTAGCAAGGATGGTGGAGCCGCAGAAGCCACATAAACAAGGCCAGGCATGCTTTTAACACCCTACACCCCATCTGGAACTCCCGAGCATTATCCCTCCGCAATAAGACCCGCATCTTCAACACCAATGTGAAGGCAGCCCTACTGTATGGCTCTGAAACCTGGAGAGTGACAAACACCATCAACAACAAGCTCCAGGCCTTTACCAACCGATGCCTTCGCCATATTTTGGGAATAAGATGGCCTGAAAAGATCTCCAATAGCAGCCTGTGGGAAAGAACTAACCATAATACCACTAGTCAAGACATCAAAAAGTGCAAGTGGGGCTGGATAGGACACACCCTGCGCAAACCAGCTGACACCATTGCCAGGCAGGCACTTGACTGGAACCCTCAGGGAAAGAGGAGAGTTGGGAGGCCAAAACAGACTTGGAGAAAATCAGTAAAGAGAGAGCCAAAGGATGCTGGAACCATATGGGCCCAACTGAGGGGGGCTGCCCAAAACCGGGTCCACTGGCGAGGTGTTGTTGCGGCCCTATGCTCCTCGAGGAGTAGCAAGGAATGATGATGATAGGTACAGCTACTGAATGAGGACAAACACTGACGAAGAATGTTGATTAACAAATTCTGGCTTTCAAACCCCCTGCCTGATAGGGAAAGATCAAATAGGCGTTACGTCAAACATAACCACATAAACTTCCATGTCAAAGGCATTAGGCAAACTGACAAAAGAGATAATGGGTCACAATTTGTGACACACACCCAAAAATCCCCTTTAGCATTTATTGGTGTTTCCAAACAAAAGTGATAAACTTCTAATATTTTCAATAACTGTATTAGAAAACTGACGAATGCTTAACCCGCTGAGTCCGTAGAGCCAGTTTACTGGCTTACCCGGCAGAGAACGAAGAGATTCATGAGACTCCATGATCGTGATTTTCTCTTTGCACGATGGGCCACGATTGTGGCCCTACCGACAGAGCACGATACTTTTGCTATCGTGGCTCGTGCTCCACGATCATGGCTCTGCAGTTTCACTATTGTCTTCAAAATCATAAATTTTTAAGCCCATGTTTTTGAACATAGAAATATTTTTATCCCTGGCTAAGAGTGTTAAAGACAAAACTTCTACCTTCGGATGAGAAAGAAAAGTAGGAGAAGTACAGGCACTCCACCAGGTTCCTGCACAGTGGTGCAGACATTATCAGCACAGGACAAAGCAACAGTGGGAAAGAGTGCTCTTTACTGACATTCCTGCATAAGGGAGCTAAGTCAGCATGGTGGCAGCCCTTTGATGGACTAAGGAGAAATCCCTTTTCATTGCAGAACCGATCTTCATCTCATTCATGGCGATTTGACTTGCATCTAATACAGAAAAGAGATTGTGCAGCTTCTTATGTCAGGGGTCCAGGTTCCATGCAGGATGATGACAACACCACTCATTGTGCTCGTGTAGGTGTAGTGACTGACTTCTTACAGCAGCAGCAAATTCATCAAATTGACTGGCCATCATATTCACCTAACTTAGTTTTGACTGAACACTTATGGGCTATCCAAAGCTGCTATGTTCAGGCCAACCTCACACAGAGAGCTGTTCCACTTCGTGCAGCAGGAGTGGCTGGTCATCCCTTAAGTAACTCCAGATACACTTGTTTGGACTATGCGAGAAAGATCCACTGAAAGTGTGGCAGCAAATGACAGCCTTGCACATTCTTCAGTGGAAAATTGCACTGACAGTTCCTGTGATTTTTGATTCAGGAGTGGGATTGACTGTCCATCTTCAAATGCAATTGGTTGACAATCAAAAATTTCTAAAACTTTACTGACAAATGATGAAATTCAAATACAATATGAATAGTCACATATGGGGTGGTTGATATCTGTGACTTGTTTTTTATTTGGCCCTTAACTTTTATAGAATAGCATAAATATAAGAATATATGCACCTACAGGTCATACCCATGTATCAGCACAGAATCCTCACCCACCATCCCCAATAAATTTCTCCTTTGCTATTCACACTCACCTTTGAAAGTATCACCATTGTAATATAGTCTTGTCAAAATCACACCACCAAGTATTTGATGAAACTGGAACATATGCAAGAAAACTTTGTAAAGATACAAATAACTGTATTCTCTTACTTCATAGTGATCATGTCATGTCCACTGTTACAATTAATTTCAAAAACAGAAAATGCTAACAAGAAATATTAAAATCATATGCACATGGCTTTCAATTTGAGACAGAATTGGTTATTAAAAGCATTAATATTATTATTCATTAAAATGATCATGAACTCAATTCTTTTCATACAGTGCTTGCATGTTAAATTATTCGTTTCAATATGTTTGTTTGCTAACTGTTTGTATGATGCTTCCAAATTGTGTGTGCATGCTTACACTGTAAGTTACAGTAGTTGTTTGTGCCATATAAATGAAAAAAGTATTAAAAATATAATGCCAAAATGTTTGGGTTTCCAGAGGAGCATGCTCAAATTGCCATAATTGTTCAATATGAACTGCAACTACTTTGAGAGTTTCTAACAAAGAGAAAGGTTTGATGAAAACGAAGGAATACTGTAGGCAGTGCTGGGGACAAGCAAATGTGTGTGTAGATCATGAACAATTAAAAGAATTGTAAACAACAGAATGAATTAACGTCAATCAATGAAAATGTCTTTTTATGCACTCTGTCCAAATAAATCAAACATTTCCCACTATGGTTTCGTAGTTCAAAAAAATTATTAGTAAAATATTTCATCATTGTATACAGAATGTCATCTGACTTCAAATACTCTTACAAAAGATGTTTTCATTCATTCCTCCATTTCATTCCTCCCTTGACCAGTACCACTGAGCAGTTTCTATAATAATTATCTCTGTGCATTCCTGTCTTTTGTGCACTCTGTTTTGATCTATTATTTCTTGTTTAGTCATGTTCTTGTGGTTCAGCTGGCTGTTGTCCAATACCCACAGTGTTTCATCGAAACCATGTTTCCTATGACTTTCACACAACCTTGCCAAACTTTCAATATTTGTCAGAATGGCTTTTAGCAACATTCTCATCCACAAGAGTTTGGATAAAGGGTTTAGCACTACCAAGTTTTTAAATAAATAATAGAAAAATTTTAGCAATGGTATATCCATAAGTCAATTTTCATGTACTGAGTTGCTTCAGTTTTATATTTGTTTTTAGAGGACTGGTAGAGGAGTTGACCTGTTTTTGACGTTAAGGAAGGCATCTTATTTTCAAGTAGTAAAAATATTGTGCTGTTTTAGTGTAAATGAAAATCTTATTAGAAACAGATTTCCATTTTTAACTGCAAATTATTTCAAGTGACACATTTTGACAACCCCCTTCTTTCGATATCATATAAATTGACCCTAATAATAATAAATGTGTAATTTATACAGTGCAGAATCACCTTTATACAGGAACATGAACTCAGGGCTTTGACACAAAGATTAGGTAGGTATGAAGTACATGAAGAAACAGATAGATGAACATGAAGACACAGAGGTAACAGATAATAATGATGTAGAGGTACATAAATAAAAAACAAACAGAACAGACTAATGAAGAGATATTAATGTAGTGAGTGAGAGAGAACTAATTAATAGCATTAAATGCTTAGAAGTAGTGAGAATGGAAAAGATGTGTTTTTAATGTGGAGAAGTGGTGGATATAAAAGGGGAGTTTCACTGCCTTGCTGCACCATAGATAAAGAAGCAATGCATCATAGCTTCATACATTGTTTTGGTGACAAGAGAAGATAGCAAATGAAGAGTGAAGTTTTCTGGTTGGGATGTAGGGGAAGAGAAGTTCACAGAAATAGACAGGAGAAGTGCCTTCAAAGAAATTAATGCACAGTACAGACTAACTGTACTAAGTGCAAGCATAAACAGGCAGCCAGTGCATAGAACAAAGGAGACGAATCACATAATCATGTTTCCTTGGTTTGAACACCAGATGTGCAGCAGTTCTGTAGCTCGTGAATGAGGTATGCAGGGCAGCCCAAGAGCAAGAAATTATAGTAAACAAGCCTTAATAAAATGAACATGCAGACAAGAATGTTTAAGTTTGTCAAGAGAGAATGTGGTGGGTGGCACTAATCTTATGAGCTCGTAAAAAGCAGAATTGCAGACAGCTGCAGCTTGTTTGTCAAGGGTCATGTCAGAAGTAATGATGAAGCCAAGATTGTTGCCTTCATCTATTATTTCCCCAAACCATGGCTATCTAACCTCCACCAGTCCTACGATATCCCTATGATAATGTTCTAGCTCATTATTTATTGCTGCAGCAGATAACACTTGTTGTCTATCTTCGCATTCAGCAACTTTTAACAAACTTATGATAGATTTTTCAGTGGTATTACAATCTCAGCATCAGCTTTATTTGTAACAGGAAAGTAAAGTGCTTTTTTTCAATTTAAGTGGCTTACAACATTTTCTATGCTTTGGAGCATATGATTTGGGTAAGGGCTTTGTCTTCTCTTCTTCCTTTCATAATATCTACATCCAGTTGAATAGACATGCCTTAGCTTGTCCCCAAGAGCTACTCTGACACAATCAAGGAGTGAGAGCTGTCATGGTTGGACCATGAAGATACTCAACAACAATCTTGCCAAGAATATTCTGCCCGGCATACTGGAAAAGCAGAATGACAAGCAGATAATGCAACAGTCAAAATATCAAAGTGAGCCCATCTCTGCATCTAGCAGAGGAGAGACCAATACAAAGCACCCTGCCAACTGTACCTTTTAAAGATTACTTTAAACATTACTTCTTCGTTGATGTTTCTCTGCAACCAAACGTGTGACTTTTGTGTAAGTGTCTTCACTAACCCGTTGTAAGTTTCTGATCCCATACAACGTTTTGTCCAAGTTCCTGATAACTTATAACTGCGATGAAACTAAAAAAAAAAAAAGTCATGAACAATTTGCTGATACCATGTCGTTAGGTGCAATGCTAGGAAATCAATTCAACCAAGCAATCAAACTCAAGAATGCAATAATGTTTAAATATTCTTATAGTCCGCATTGATATCTAGCGGAACTTCTAATAAAGTTTGACAACCGTGACATTCGTATATGAACAAAATATCAAGAAATATGATAATTAAGTGTAAATATGTAAGGTTTTATAGTTTTATGTTGATTGCTAGGTTTGCATGCTGCGTGTCTTTATTTCTCACTTCTAATATTGGTAATACTTTTATAGACTAAGTAGAAAGGCCCTATTTCTATCAGCTGTAGAACCGGTTCACGATTTACTTCCACTGACAGTGCGCTTTTAAGTAAATTCACAACCAGCGCTACTAAACTAAACCAGATTTTATTACCTTTAGTTTCGATGAATAGCCATACGCCGCCAATGAATCCCAAGATGTCACTGCTACATTTCTTCCATCTATGACTTCCACCTAAGACTAAGTAGGGTCACACCTGATGTCTATGGGTCACACCCAATAGGTGCCTCACGAGCGTGTCAGATGACGTCATTGCAATGTAAAATTACGGATGTCGCTTGTACACATTTGTAATAACAATAATGTAATTATTAAAAGAACGAAAAAAGAGGTGATGTGTCAGACGCGTTTCTGTCCTTTCTCTCAACAAATCGAGAAATATCTTTTAAAAGAAACATTTTATTTGATAAAAGATGTATTACTCTTAGTGTGCAGACATTCAAACAGGGAGGTGAGGGCGACGCTGGTCTGTCACGTGACGAGTTATTTTTGTTTCATTCAAGCTGGTTGGGCAGGCTAAAGAGACACCTTGAGACTGCTCGGTCTTAGCCTTACGCTGTCTTAGTCTTATTATTCTCTTATACTGCTAGTTTATCACCAAATTTGATCTAATGTTTGGAATACTGTACAAATACAGTTTTGCTGCTTTGCACGCTAACTGCTAAACCATCGATATATTTATCAATACAGTGGCGTAGGAACTGGTGGGGGCAAGGGGGGGCAGCCGCCCCCCCCCCCAAAAGATACTGGGAAGGCAAGAATGTGAACGTCATTCATTGTCACCATCGAGCTGCCCCCCCCCCCCCCAAGCCGAGCATCTTCCTACGCCACTGCAATATCTTTCAGTCGGCACATCAGGTGCATACCTCGATAGGATTGAGCTGTTACATATGTTGCGTATCAAGTGATATGCAAAGGATCAAGGACAAACAACCTATATGTTGCTCAGTATTAACAGTTGATCAGTTTATTTTAGTAGTAAAAGTTAATCTGGTCTAAATCTCATTGACCATCAATTTTTAAAGTGCTCCTGAGATAGTCTGGACTTGCATGCCCCTTTTCCGCGACAACTGGAGAATAGTAAATGCAGTAAATTATACAGTGATCGAGTCGAAGTATTGGCGAAACCATAATTATGCTCGCAAATGGCCATGTAAACTTAAAAGAGTTCTCGGTCCCAACTGCACTAACTCTTGAAAAAAATAGTAACAAGTTATAATTACAATAATGACTTTTGTCGTATCTATTATAAGTCTCCAATTGCTGTGCCTGTGACCAAATGCTTAAATATTGTGGCGGCAACCATCAAAACTCAGTTGTATCTCACTTCAAAAAGAATTTATGTGCGTGAAATATAACACTTCAGTAAACTGCATAAAAAGTAATAACGGGTAATATAACTGTTAAAAAAAATGTACGATCTTTAAATTATTTTAACTCTTTTTTTCGGAATTATCTCCAGACATCCTGAAGGAGACCGGGACCTATCGTGATCGTTCCGGAGGTCTGCCTCGCTTTAATTGTAATTTCAATTATATCGTTTTGAAAACTCTAGGAATTTGTAAAGAATACCCTATATCGTTTCCTGGGAACATTATGATAATAGCTAGAGTTCTGTACACCGTTAGGCGAGAAACGGAAGAGCCCTAAACTGTTCTTAGTAACATGCATGGCTACCGACAGTTAATCGGTTTGCGGATGGGGAAATTACCTGTTATACAGTAAACACTCACTAAACAGTACAACTTTATCAGTGTTTATATTCCGTATTTCCCCAAACATAAGCCCTAGAATGATTTTTCAGTAAGTCGATCCTACCCTAAATATAAGCTCTATAGTTAAGATCGTCAGCCAGATGGACGACTTTGCTGAAACACGCGACGGATGCATATATATTGACTTATAAAGTAATGATATCCATTTATAAATATTATTACAATAAGATGCTTAAAATAAATGATAATATAAATTATCGTGCATAATGATTCAACGGGAAATGGGGTCGTAAGAAATTCTGGTCAGAATTTATAGGGTTTGGGGTGTTATGACAATATTCAAGAAGATCATATATGTGATGACAATGCTTTGTTCCCTCCACCCTGCACCCCCTTCCACCCCCATACTTGGTCACGCGAGTGGCGCATCACGAGGCAGATAGACAACACAGTGGGTGACGTAGTACCCAAATATTTTAATATAAATAGCAGGCCAAAAAATTCAGTTCTTGCACCTTTGGGCGCCCGGTAGAGTAGTGTTGAAAACACTGATCGTTTGTCACCACTGCAGTGAGCGGTTCTGGGCTCAGATCTCGTCTCGGGACACTCTCGATGTATGTGACAGTACCTGTTCGCAGGCCTGGGTGCCGAGGGTTTTCTCCGGGTATTCCGGTTTCCTTCCCCTTCCCCCCAAATCGCCGCTAGGTGGATTAGCACTTTCCTACTAAATAAATCATCCATTCTTGCACCTGTTACCGAAAAGTGACTGGTCCTGTTTGGAAAAGCAGCGAAAGGCCACCCCGAGTACGAGAGAAGTACCATTTCGCCGCAAAGTGCTATATATGGTTCTCCTGGAAAGCGACTCTTGTTACTTAACCATTCCCTATATATGGGGCGCCAAGAGGGGAATTTTCTCAAATTTGCTATTTCTAGCTATACATTGCAATGTATAATTATAGAATGCAATGTATATACATTGCATTTTATACTTATAGATTGCATTTTATATTTATACAATTCATTCTATACTTATAGATTGCATTCTATAGCTATACATTGCATTCTATAAGTATAAAATGCAATGTATAGCTAGAGAGAGAGAGAAAAAACTCGGTAAAAACCGAAGTGTTTTATTTATATTATACTCAGAAGTTACTATCCAATTCATTATATATGTATTTTTCAATTCTTTAGCTATAGAATGCGTTCTAGCTATACATTTGAAATCTATATTTATAGATTGCATTCTATAACTTCTGACTTGAAATGTATACGGAACGAGGCTTGGTCCTTTGCATGTGGAAAAAGAAGGTCAAAGACCAACCAATCAGTGTGATGTAATAATGGCCGACACGGACTAATCAACGTGACGATCCATGTCGGCTACAATTGTACAAAAGTTAATGTAGTCGGTCGGCAGGGATCCCACAGAGCGATTGAGTCGCCAAGCGATTATCCTAGTAACCAAGCGGCTGGGGGCTTGATTGGCTAAAACCTTGAGAGAGAGGGGGGGGGGTAGGCTGGCTAACGATACCTTGGGCATTCGGCGGTAACCACGAGAGAGAGAACAGAGCTATAGACAGAGACGGCAGACATTCACTGAAAACCGTTAGTGACTCCGCTTTGGAGGGAAGATTCTGAGGTAACTCATCAGAGAGCAGCGAGTTATACGGAGACAGCAGACATTTACTGCATTAAACCGTTACTGACTCCACTTCTGAGAGATTGATTTTTTGACAAGCAAGCGGAGAAAACCGACTGATACGGTTTTAGCAAGAGGTTATATTGCAAACCGTCAGTGTATCGACTGTCGAGGATAGATTCTGTGACGAGTCATCAGAGAGAATCGACGTTGACAGCAGAAACTCCTCTGTAAACTAGTAACATCTTGTCTACCAAAGGGTACTCCCTACGAGCCAGGTGTGAGCTGAGGGACAGGAGCAACTGGGCTGAACTCCATATTCCGACCTACGGATGTGTCTAACCTCATAAACATCAATTTGGACGAATTTTGTGTCGTCGTTTCACATTGGACACCTGGTTACCCGTTCCCCCGTGTTTGGATCACCGACTCGTCTGTTCACCCGTTCATCATATCTTCGAATTATTAGACACCGAGTTACCTGGTTGACTATGTTTGAATTATCACATCATCAGTTTAGTGATGCTGTCGCAGAGTTCATAACGTTTATTATCCGTGATTAGTCTCGTGTAATTTATTCCTTTTTTTTTTTTTTTAGACATTAAATGTGGGAATCGTTGGCCGGCCCTTTTTGTTTGAAAAAGGTAGAAGAGTGCCGCGAGCGTAGCTACATGTAAATGTACACACACGCTCGCATCCATTCATAAGAGCACTCTTCACCCAAAACGTTACAGTCAGGGATAACAATTTGTGGTCAATCCTTTTCTCCACAGGAAGCCAGTGTAGGTCACATAATATGGGAGTAATATTTTCAGTCTTTTTCTTTCGTGCAACTATTCTAGCAGCCGTATTTTGCACTCGCTGAAGCCTCAACAACTCACTCTTTGAAATTCCCCAGATGCAGCTGTTTGCATAATCTAATCTTGAATGAATGAGGAACACAGCAACTGCATTTGCAGTCTACTTATTGAGAATGGATCGGAGTCGTCCAAGTGTGCGGATGTGAAAATAACATGCCTTGACCACAGAACTGACATGATCAGACATAGTAAGAAGATTGTCGACATAGAGTCCAAGGTTCCGTACGGAGCTGGAGAGGGGGATTCTAGCTTGACCCACTTGGATGGAGTCTAGAGAGACTTTGCTAGGGCTAAACTTGGAACCACATAGCATCGCCTCTGTCTTCTCGTCATTAAGCTTGAGTTTATTCCTTAGCATCCACGACTTTACCTCTAAACAACACTCTTCTACCGCACAGACTGCCTCACGCACCGACTCACTGTCTGTACTGAAAGAATGATAGAGTTCAGTATCATCTGCAAACATCTTGCGGTTCACATTATGGTTCTCAATGAGGGGACCAAGCTGAGATGTGTAAATAGAAAATAAAACCGGGCCCAAAACAGAGCCCTGCGGGACACCGCGCTGCAATGGAACTGTCACTTAAGAAGCTTGATTGACCATCACCCTTTGTGTACGGTCACTGAGGTAGGAATGAAACCACTGCAAAGCGGAACCACCAATGCCCACCTCCATCTGAACACGAGTTAGTAGAGTGGTGTGATCAAAGGCATCAAAGGCCGCACTCAGATCAAGGAGGACCACAAGAGTCACGTTCCCTGCATCCGCACTGCACAGAAGATCGTTCATAAGACGCAGAAGGGCTGTCTCACAACTGTGCTTGGGTCTGTACGCCGACTGGAATTTATCCAACAAGCTGTAGCGGGCCAGGTGGGGTGTCAACTGCTGAGCAACTACACGCTCCACAAGTTTCGAAACAAAAGGCAAATTTGACAGAGGTCTATAGTTTTTACACAAGCTAGGGTCCAGGTTGTGCTTCTTTAAGACAGGCTTAATCACAGCCGTTTTAAATTGTCTGAGTACAGAGGCAGAGGAAAGGCTAGCATTGACTATGCGCACTATTACAGGAAGCAGAATGTCAAGATGCTGGAGAACAACACTAGTGGGGATGGGATCGTCCACAGACGTGGTAGGGCTACAACGCCTACCTAATTTCAGCAGTTCATCTTCTGTCACTGGTTGAAAGTTAGACAGGGGTGTGCCACAAAACGAGTCACTGGTTTGCTCCACAGTATCACCCGAGTCACTGAAGCTGTCTATTATGGTCTTTATCTTGTCTTCAAAATAATCACTTAATGTACTGGCAGCAGCCTGGTCATCCATCTCTGGAAGATCAGGCGCCGTCGCATCTTTACCCAGGAGACCACTCTGTCGTAACCTAAGGGGCGTTAGGTACGTGTGATAGACGGAGACTCGTAGTTAAACCCTAACTACACTCTCGACGACTCCGTCATCCACGCCGACATAACTTGTGCGCGATGCACTTCCACTAAATTGCTAATTAACAAGAAACATCACACTTGACTCGAGCCCCCAGCGCACACCCCCCAATAAACAAACACAACGCAATTTAGTGGAACACGTTAATTATTAATAATAAAGACTGCCGAGAGTTACACCAATATGTTGATAATAAACAATGTAAGAAATGTAAATTCTGTATCCTGGCTAATAGTCTAAGGCGTCCCGTTAATTCTAACTTCCTATTGCTGATCCAAATAACTAGTGAGTCATAGAAACCCTATCTTTAACTACATACACATCATTCTCTTCACTCGTTCCCGTACACATTCACTCGCTCTATACATCACACATTCATACGCCACTTAGCCTTGCTGTTGCCGCGTGGAATAGAATGGTCCGTTGGTATGAACGATAGTCTTTGTTACACGGGGGCCCTCCCGATGCAACGTAGAGGGGATGGCGATTGATTAGCCTTTGTCCTCCTTGTCTCGGGCGGCTCTCCCTGGCCCCACGACGCAGAAGAGACGGTGGCCGCCTGGCCGTTGTCTTCGTTGTCTTGAGTGGCTCTCTCTGGCACCACGACGCAGAAGAGATGGTGGCCGCCTGGCCGTTGTCTTCGTTGTCTTGAGTGGCTCTGTCTGGCACCACGACGCCGAAGAGATGGTGGCCGGTTGGCCGTTGTCTTCGTTGTCTTGAGTGGCTCTGTCTGGCACCACGACGCAGAAGAGACGGTGGCCGGTTGGCCGTTGTCTTCGCTGTCTGGAACCTCGCACTCGACGACTTGAAAGGAGTTGGAACGAGCGCTCACGCGTACCGTCCCCTTGCACGGGTGTGCACTCCCTTCCCTGTCACCAGTAGGCCTGACGCTTCCACCGATGAGACCAGCGCCTAGCTTGTGACCAGAGTAACTTATCCCCCCTGCCGAGAGTTGCACGGCGACTGCAGGGATAGTGGTTACTCTCCTTGACACTCTGTTTTAAGAGTGGGCTGCACACCTCTTCACAAGTCCCTTTTACCACGTCTCGTGCCTGATGGTCGTAGACAGGTACTAGCTGACTTTACTCAAAGTCTTTCTCTCTCGCGTTGATGCGATCACTTCGAGAGTTTGGTGGCGAAGCCCCGATTCTGGGTTCCACACAAAGTTAAATTGCCGGTTTCGACAATAGCGTGGCACACGATTGGTCAGTCACACTCACAACCACGCTCATAATTCATTTGTCCACTTAAATACAGCCAATCATGCATCACCGCTAGTGCGAGACAATGACAGTCCCCTGCCCAGCCTCTGGAATCTATCCCTACCTGAATTCACAACCCTCGTCCGATTAACAATTGCCAAGGAGTGGACTTGCCGAAATCAGAGAGGCGCTACACCCTCCCTCACCTGGGCTGACCAGCGTCCGCAGGTACTAAAGAGTTGGGTTACGGGAACCAGAGCTGGCGCTACACCCTCCCTCACCTGGGCTGACCAGCGTCCGCAGGTACTAAAGAGTTGGGTTACGGGAACCAGAGCGGGCGCTATACGCCCCTCAATTAACGGACTGTCTTCCCGTCCCACATTCCACGTTCTTTCGTGACACACTCACAACTGAGAACATAATAATAATAATTCTTTATTCGCCAAATGACATAGCACGAGGAACATGTCTTGATGATGGCCACATTTTACCAACAATATCTCTCCCACACACGCAGATGTGCGCACAAGCAGAAACACTCACAAGCACACAATCACTCCCTTGCGTACACTAGATATGCCGGTGGTTGCAAGCAGTCCCACAGTCACATGCAAGAGTGTGTAAGGGTATGCCTGGATGCACACACACCCCGTCCCTACACACTAATCCCCAGACACCAGGGAGCACATTAATCAATCGGGTCTGACTCGGGCCACAGCGGAGTTTAGTGAGGACACTGCCTTGGCAAAGAAGCTGTTTCTCAGGCGGGATGTTCTGGCCCGAAGCTGTCGATATCTGATTCCAGAGGGCATGCGGCAGAAAAGGCCATTTGCCGGGTGGGAAACGTCCGCCACAATCTTAAGCGCCCTGCCTAAGCAGCGCTGGGCGTAGACTGTGCCTACCGATGGTAGACTACAGCCGACAATGCGACTAGCTGCACGTACCACCCGGTCAAGTAGGCCTTTTCTTGCGGGAAACAGAAACTGCAGAGCTTAGAATGTTCATAACAGACCTAGCTTTGACAATGATAGCTGAACACTGGCTCCTTGTATGGCGATAAATCTGACGATCTTCCTCCAGTCTACTCTTACGCCATTTGTTAGCCTGAGTGATGAAGCGGATCGCTTTCTATTGTCTTCAGTCTGGCTACAACTGTATTCAAACAAATGTAGATTTCTGTACATGAAAAATGACATTCCCTGAAAATAATCCCTAATACTTTTATAGTTATTTAGTATAGGACTCGATCTTATTTTGGGGAAAACACGGTATATAACCCACACGACGTCTCCCTTACGTGGCAACATAGTCTCTCCACAAATAATACCGTGTTTACCCAAAAATAAGACATCCCCTGCTAATTATAAGGCAATGAATGTGAATTCTTCTTCATGGAAAAATAAGACCTCCCCTGAAAATAAGACCTAGTGCATCTTTGGGAGCAAAAGACGCTGTTGTATCAAAGATGATACCAAGAGTGACCACTTAGGCGGGAAAATGAAGCCGCGTCGACCAGTATGTGACCACGACCACGCACCCCTGTACCGGAATCAGTGATCACGCCTGGTGTGCTGCGCTGCCCCGAGTTGTCAAGACTCTCGAACTAAAGGTTTTCAGTTGTTCTCTTTTCTGAAAGATGAAGAGATGTGAGCATTTCCTTTAATTCCTTAGTAGCTTTAACAAGTCGCATTTATCTTCGGTTTTGTAACACATGCTGCTGTATTTTCACTAGTCTTGTGTTGTCATTTCCATAGATGTAAGAAGTGGGTGCAGAAGTGCTGGCTGATCTGGTGTGCAGTTCCAACCATCTTTGATGTACCGAATCCACCGAAATACATAGAAGATTTTTTCAGGATGGATAGCAAGAACTGAATCTGAATGGATCCACGCCTCAGAAAATCACCTTTAGTTACCAGGATTTTCAACCCTTCGGGTAAAGTTTGCCTCTCAGGTTGCAGCTGACATCAACGATGGCAACTTTAGAGGTGTTATCAGAAGATGCCTTTGAGACTGCTTTCTTTGTTGAACTCATTGATCAACTTTTTAATGCGTTCAACAGCCTTAGCAAGTTTGGCTAAACGATGCGTGATGCCATCTCGGAAAAGTCATGGCTGTCGACATTTAGAAGCAATTCATCAAGTATGATTGGATGGAAAATTGCTATACAAAGCCTGTTTCAACTCTGGGACGATCTTTGCAAAACGAAAGAGGTTAAATTCTTCCACAATGGCAGATTAAACCAAGACTACGTGGAAAACTTCTTTTCTCTAACACGAGAAAAAGGACATGGAGATAATCCAAGTCCCCAGCTATTTCGGTTCTTTCTGTGCCATGTAATGGTGGTTGTTTTCATCATGCAGTGAAAGAAGCAACTGCATCCAAGATGGAGATGACTGTCTCTTGACACTTAGCAACGTCAGTACTCAGTGCACGCCAGCGATTTCTGATGCAAGATACGAGCTAAGCAAAAGATGTGAAATCTCCTAGTATGTTTTTATCAACTCTGCCGAGGAACTATCGATCACTGAGGACAGTATTTTAACTTACATTGCTGGTTACATCGCCAGAAGGGTACAAAGGAAATTGTGTCCAGAATGATAGAAATTATTACGGGAAAGCAAGAAAGAACTGTAAGGAAGACACAGTTGTCAATTAAGCAGGTACCTCATGCTAACGATAGGTTAGCCGTCGAAACATCTCAGATGGTAACGTTGATGGAGGAACTTGAAATTATATTCAGAAAATCTGAACAGCTCCTCCACATGGACCGAGTGAGAGCTCAATTTCTGGAATGTTTTGAACAGAAATCGAGTTCGCTTATATGTCCCTCCAGCAAATGCAAACCAAGCAGTCTTGCTGCTCAATTATTTTTAAAAATACGGCTGCACTTTCCACTGAAAGAAAACAAAAGACACTTTTCTGCAGCGTCCACAAGGAAAAATAGTAAAATGCTAAAACTGAAACCTCTGTAAATATACGTGTACATATTTTGTATTTTTGCAAAGGCACTGGGTAGACTTGAAACGTTTCTTCTTTTTTCTAAATTATAGAAATTGTCCCTTTGAAATATGTTTTCAAGCTCTATTTCCGAAAAGTATGAAAGCGTGCGCGCCTGTGAGTGTGTGTTGCCAAGACATGATGGTCAAAACAAAGGGGCGAGCAGCTAGCGACGTTTACTACCCTAAAGGGGGAGTGGCTGTGCACGCCATGACCACCCCGTGACTTCAAGCTTTGGTCTTATCTAGTTATCTTCGGGAAAACAGGTTAATACAGTAGGTTTCCTAATAGCTAAGACAATTAAAATCCTCCGTAGAATGGCGGAGAACGAAGCTTATTCACAAGATACAGAAATTTTAATCTGAAGTATAACATCACACACATGGTAGTGTGGAATGTGGCACGTGCGCACACACGCACGCACAGGCGGCATGACCCGGCGACGACCCCGTGACCAATGAGGGGAGAATATCACACACACAGGGACCGGGTGGCGACCCTGTGACGTGCATACAGGTTCCAGAAAAAGTCGCGTGTCAGGGTCGGGCCGAGAGGAAAGAGAGTTAAATAGGAACAGCGTAGAGGTGGGAGGATGACTCTCGACCAAGAAGTTAAAGGATTTGTTCTCTTGTGTATGCTTCGCCTTTGCTGGCACCATCAAGCGGCGTGAGACGTAAAAGAACTGGAAACCCACGACAGTGTTGATTTGTGTTCGTTTAATCGTTATTGTGAGATTGGGCAAGCAACCCCCATCTACCCTGTTATATTTTTGGCGCCCAGTGTGGAACATAGACGAAACTCTGAAAAAAAAATCAAGTGAGCTTAGTGCTACCATGCAGTGGCGTAGGAAGATGCTCGGCTTTAGGGGGGCAAGCTCCATGCTGACAATGAATAACGTTCACATTCTTGCCTTCCCAGCATCTTTATTTGGGGGGGGGCGGCTGCCCCCCTTGCCCCCCCCGGTTCCTACGCCACTGCAATGGAGACAATGGAATTTTCAGCAGAAGAGAAGCGAGTGATAGAGGTAAAGCCCAAAGGACACACCGCTGCCGACTTACAACAGTGGATGACATACTGTGCTGAGACTCGTGAGTTGAAGGGAGCTACATCGTAGAATGCTGTAGTGGGCCGCATATACGACAACTGCCACCCTTCTCGCAGAAGCGACACGGCGCTCCACCTCTGGAGGTATGAACTGATGTACCCGGGGACGATATACTGACGATGTTGTGTTGGAGGCTGTTCGCCGTTCACTAAAAAGGAGAGGCGGCCAGAGTGGCCATGCGTCTGGGCCCGCAAGCGACATCGGACCATTCGGACGAACTGCTAAAAAAGTTTGACAGCATATTTGGTCTAGTGTATATATCAATATATGACCAGGACATACAGGGTGCTTTTTACAAGGAGGCTGGGGAAGATATGTCAGTGGCGGTGTGGCATTTAAGATATACTGACACAAGCCCTGGGTGCGCGCCTTGTTGAGAACCGCATGTACAACGAGTCGCTGTGCTGCAGACTATGGGGTGGTCTACGTCAGCCCCTGAAGGACAGGACTGCCTATAAGTTTGAGATGGAGTCAGACGCCGATACTTTAAGGGGGCCCCGGTAGTGTAGTGGTTAAAACACTCGCTTGTCACCACTGCAGTGAGCGGCTCAGTTTATAAAAATAATCAACTTTTGTATTGTGATAGCCTTGCTTGGAAATCTTTATGAAACAATTGAGCCATTTACAACTGTAAGTCAGAATTTTTAAAAATTTAGTTTTATGCCCTGCTGATCGAAAGAGTGCCCTCACATTATTGTATTCTTGGTAAAATGCTACTTTTCCGAAAAAGAAAGTTAAAAAAAAAGTTACAACTTGTGCACTCCTGGAAATGATTTGATATTGCATTGTCACAGGAGATGAGTAACTGGTGAAAATTTCAGACATCTAGGAGGATAGAAAGTGGATGAAAAACCGATTATGAAGGTCCGTGCTGTGGATGCCTTGCGAGCACGATGTCGTCTGCTCGAAACATTTCACAGACGAGTGGTTCACGATGCAGTATCGTAATCACCAAGGATATCGTAGGATTAGCAGCATATTTTTCACAGTCCTTCTGCCCTGGCCATCCTTCACATTTGCCACACTGACAGATGGGATTAGATCTGACTTATAAATAAAAAGTGAAGAGACAATAATACTGACATATTTGTTTCTGCGCTTTTGTCAGCCAAAATGCATTTCTGAAAATAAAAATGCATTTGTTATATACGTTTTCTTGTATTAAATATGGGTTTCAAATCTTGTTAGCTTTTAAATTGATCTTCCCATAGTTTTGACTTGCAAAGTTAATGACATATAGCACACTAAGCATAAATTTTTTCCACTACTTACCTGCACAAAAAATTAAAAAAAGGTGTGGGTGAGGGGCGGGTAGCGCGAAGGAATCGCGTAGGTGCCTTATTTTCATTTCCTCTAAAAGAAATATCTTCGGAAGGCTCGAGAGAATGCAGACGCTTTTTGAGAATGTCGTCTGCAACGATTGAAGTACTTTTAAATTTGATCGAGCTGCCCAGATCGAGTAGGCGGCCGAGATGACAGAGAACGCGTGGTGCACAAGGCCGAAGCTTGGAGGTATTGAGATGACGTCACGAGAAGTAGTTCCGGTCAAGCGGTCACACACTCTCGTTTTTGCATGATGATGATGATGATGTGCATTTTTAATGCGCAGGTATCCATTCAGAAGAAAAGTACCGATTCAACTTTAAGAACAGCTTTCTTATAGGTGGTTTTACGACGCCATAACAAAAACGGCTTACCTGTAGGCGGAGCTATGCAAATTAGTGACGTCACTATTACGTCACTCATCTTCTGCGCTCTCTCTCTCCTCGCATAGCTCCCCTGATATCGTCTCCTTCATCTTCTTCGAATCCTTCCTCCAATTATTCCGAGAAGTAAAATCCAGAAATGAACAAAATTTTTCCTGAAGTCGCCTTCCCCATCTTCTTCGAATCCTTCCTCCAATTATTCCGAGAAATAATATCCAGAAATGAACAAAATTTTTCCTGAATGTATTCCTCTTCTTCATCAATCCACATTCCTCTAAAAACTCAAAAAACAAATCAAAGTCTTCGACTAAACTCAACACAAACAACCTTGTCACTTCTGCATCCATCCTAAACTTCTTTCTGCTATACTTTCCAGACTCTGCACCTCTCAACCTTTAATTCCTTGAATTCCACAATTGCACCGAAACATGCGTGGCGGACAACTAGCCTCCACAAGCCGTATGCCCAGCGTTGTTTTGATTGGGGTCTGTCCGTTTCGAACCTATAAAAATGGTGAATTTTTGCTGTATCGTTGGCTGCAGTCATCGCAACAAACGAGACAAACATGTAAGATTTTTTCGAATTCCAGTTGTAAAAAAAAATCCAGCGAGGAAGAGAAAAACTTTATTTCAAATCAGCGACTAGAATAGCTTAGTCAGATTCGTAGGAAAGAGATTACAGAAAGCACTGCAAAACCATGGCATCGTGATTGCTCCATTCACTTTCTCTCAGGTCAGTAGTTGTGAATGTGCTTTTTATTTTTCATTTGGCCCAACTTTTTAAAGAAAGGGTAAGGTAATGTTTAATGACGAGAAACATTGACAGTGTGCGCGATAGTGTGTGTGCATGCTAGAAATGAAGACTTCTTCATAAAGTGCTTTTTTATCACTTACAGGAAAACCAGCAAATTCCCATGATCTTACAAATGCTGAATGGAAGCCATGTATTAACTTAGGTAACAAAAAAAAAAAGACAAATCCAGAATAATATCAACGCCTCAGACAGAGGATGAAAAGAAAATGTATGGCAGATTCTTTGGCCAATTTACAGGAGATGGAGACTGAGCAGCGGATTAAGGTGCAATACAAAGAGAAAGAGACACAGACAGATATCACGATGGATTATATTAGCCAACTGAATGATCTCATTAACCAGTATACAACAGAAAATGCTACATTGAAATAGAAAATTTGTGAAAAGATATGCTCACCGAAAATTGTTATCACCAAAACCTGGACAGGGTTAGATTTTACACAGGGTTGCCAAATATGGTTGTGCTCTAAGCTCTTGTAAACATGATTGAAAAAAATGTGAAAGACAATATGCTGTCAAAGTTTTAGCAGGTTTTAACTCTAATGAGATTGGGTCTGAATTTACCTTTTGATTTGTTATCACACTTGTTTTTTATTTCCCAACGTACAGCAGCTGGACTGTTTTACACTGTTCTTGATGTTTTATTTGTGCAATTACAGCCTGTACTGTTTTGGCCTGACAGAGAAAGCTTTCTAGAAAATTTTCAAAGAAAGGTGACTGTAATCATTGATTGCTTTGAGGTGAGATTAGAAAAATCATCAAATCTCCAAGCACACAACCAGAGATTTCTAACTATAAACATGGAAACAATATGAAATTTCTCATTGGTATTGCACCAAAGGGCATGATCACTTTTATTTCCAAGGCATGGGGAGGCAGGACAAGTGACAAACATACAACAGAATTAACTGATAAGTTTTTGGATAATTTGCAGGTAGGCGACCATGTTTTGGCAGATGGAGGGTTTTATATTCATGAAAGTGCAGAGCTAAGGTGTGCAGAAGTTAAAACCCCAGCCTTTACAAGGGGCAAGAAACAACTGTCTTCATTTGAAGTGGAATCAACGAGGAAGTTAGCTAATGTTCATATTTATGTGGAGCGCGTGATTGGTACAGTGAGGCAGAAATACACTATTTTGGATTCCGCATTGTCATTGCCATTATTAAGTCTTGATGAAAATGGTATGACAGATTTAGACAAGGTGGTGTTTGTCTGCTGTGCTCTAGTTAATTTGTGTCCTTCTGTTGTTTTGTCAGGGTTGAGGTAACTGCAGTTCCTGTCATTAGTAATGACATTGAAGGAGAATTAAGTAGAGGGGAAAGGGACTCATAAATATAAAGATGTGTTGTGCAATTTGCAGTTTGAAATGACCCGCTGCAATTTGGCATCAACTTACAGTGATGATTCCATCTAGATTTTGAGTTATGACTTGATGTTTGTTACTT
This sequence comes from Marisa cornuarietis, assembly GCA_004794655.1. Classification (NCBI taxonomy): domain Eukaryota; kingdom Metazoa; phylum Mollusca; class Gastropoda; order Architaenioglossa; family Ampullariidae; genus Marisa; species Marisa cornuarietis. Next base: position 211,002 of record SMMW01000634.1, read on the forward strand.
TAACGTAGGTGATGTTTATGAAATGTTTCATTCTTGCATTTCCATGCTGTTTTCATGCATCCTATGTCCATGTCTTACTTTGTCATTTTGATATTATAAATTTGTCTTAAGTCTGTAAGGTTGGTGAGATGTATATTGAATAAACAATCCTTGCATGTTGTGCTCAGGAAACATAAAAAATAGTCATTCTTATTATCAGTTGGCATCTATGCTAGCATGCACATGCACACACAGTGCCAATATACAAATAAAATATAGCAAATAACCAAAAGCACTATATTTAATACTAATGTGCTCAGGATCAACTATGAACCATGGTTCAAGAGGCTTGTCATTCATGCGTTGAGAGTGGTACACCTGTAAAGTGACATTAAACTGATAATGTTGTGTGATTACAAAATGATAATGACAATAATACACCCACACTGAGGGACTGACATTATTTGAATATAACAAAAGTCCACTACAATCTGCAGAATATGTGGTTTAACTAATACCAATTATTCCAAAAATGTCCTTTCTCTTAGCAAGTAAGCAAGTTTGTTTTAAAAAAATATTGAAAACCCTTAGTCTCAATGTTTTCTTGTATGTTATTTCACAAATTCATTTTGTGCTATTGGACATTGTCATTAAGTACATTCAACTTTTGAATTTCACATTTAACTGACAAACTCCATTGTCTCAAATTTGTGCAAATGAAAAACAGAATGTCACAAAAGTCTTCATAATGATATATCTAAATAATGTCTTATAGTGAAATAAGGAGTTGTCAAATAAACCTTTCCCATCACTATGTGTTTTTAGAACATTGTAGGATGAATGTCTTCAAATCGTGACCAAGTCCCGATGTCACCTGGTGGTAAGCGTGTGTAGACTTGAAAGTCTTATTAAACTCTTTCATCGTATAACTACTTTTCGCGAAAACAAGGTACTCTACAATGTCTTCATTTCTGGTGCACGGCAGATCGTTGTGATCGAACGAAAATAGGTGCTCGGGCAGTTCGTATGGGCCAGCATCAATTGCATCTATTTTTGCTTTATATCTTGACAAAGCTTGCATGTCCAGACTCTGCCTATACGACACCTATTGTTGTGGTACTGATGAATTGTTCATAATGTCGAGAAAATGCCGCCAATACCGACAGCTTCTAATACTTCGCACAATGGCGTGGAGGCTTGTTTGTCCGCCAGCTGAGCCACGCCCCTTAAATTGTGTACCACGTGATACGCATCGTGCCGGAGCCTAATATGAAAGTTCTGCCCAACTTTGTTTTAGCGCATCAAACACACTTCTAGTGACAATCATGTACTAATTCGTCTTCGTAAGGCAAGTAAACAGTTCAAAGTTTATCGTGAGATTGACTATTGTGTGTAGTTTGCTGTTAATACCGAGTGCAAGACGATTTTGCATTCGAAGCGAGCTGTCACTGGACCTATGTAATTTGATGTTGACAGATGCTTTTACCTGACTTGCAATATTTCAGTGTGAGATGTTTAATCACATTATATAATGGGAAAGAATTGCACCCCATGTACTTTTTTTAGCATGTGATTAAAATACTTTTGTAAACAAGATCTGACACACATGGTTATCTCAAGAGAAAACATTATTGCCTCTCAACACAAACCAAAAACAAGAGAAATAACATAGAATGCTGCAGTATGCATTTTCATCATTCATTTAATAATATATTTTAATTTAAATAATGAAAATTTATTACTGTCAAATCTATTCTGATTTTCTATTTAATTTTGCAATATCCTGGTACAAATAATACGCTGCAGCTGTTTATATAGCATATATAGCTTCATGTTATATACAAACATCTACTCAACAGACCGATGGGCAATGGTGTGTAATTAAGGGCAATGGAAAGTAATTAAGGGCAATGGTGAGTATTTAAAGTACAAAAACCAGTAAAGAATCAAAATCAGGTTACTGCAAAATGTTATAGGCCCTATACACAGTAAAAAGTAAAAAAGAAGTCCATATATATATATATACATGCATGAATGCACACAATAACATTCATCGTTCATAACAGAAATTTTCCTTTGTTAGCTGCTCTCAGGTTAGGATTATGGTAAAGTAATAAACTAAATAGTCACACCTCACACACTCATACACTCACACTCCCTGTTAGTGACCAAATACAATGTGGTCTTGCCATGGCACAGTGGCCTCTTCATTCACATAATTTTTTACTTCCTCATGCACAACTCTGGCATCAGTTGAAGACCTGTTCACTGGAGGATGGGTAAGGAAGTGTAGCTGATGTGCATTCTGGCGCCAGTCTCCCTCAATTATATTGTGGGTCTGTTTCTTCCCTGTAAATAAAACAAGGAGGCATACTCCTGGTCCACTTTGTATCGCAAGAAGTTGTAGAGGGCTATACATGCCAGTGTTACTGTTGTGGCTTGTTCTGGGCTATGGGGCATTGGTTTTTGAAGGATGCTAAAGCATGCTGCCAGAATGCCTAACACGTTCTCCCCAATTCTTTGAGCTCTTGACAATCCATAATCAAAATTTTGTTGTCTCCTCCTCAGCACCTTGCAGGTTCTGTATGACCTTTCTGAATGGGAAGGGTAACTTTTTGAGGGGCAGGCATCATCCCCTACAATCAAGTATGGGACAGGTTAAAACGGCCTGGCAGAGGCACTGGCGCTGGAATATTCAGAGTGTTCTTCTTGAGGGCATCAGCTAGGGTACTGTCTCTGAAAACGCCAGCATCACCTGCCCTGCCATTTGCCCCTATGTCAAAATACAGAAATCTGCATCACCAACAGTAAGAAGAATTAAACTGTGAAATTTTAAATGATTAAAATGGGTTGACCCTCCAGGGGACCGAATGGCTACATGCTTGCCATCCATAGCTCCAATGCAGTTTGGCAGATTCCACCATTGTGCAAATTCTTGTGAAATTTGTTGCCATTCTGCCTCAGTACTTGGAACCTGCAACAACAAAACATCTAATTTTAGCATATAAATATATATACACATGTATCTATAGCATATTTGCATGTACTAAGTATATACAATATTTATTGAAACTTATTTTGAGTATTTTATCTAATTTGCAGAGTTCCACATCAGCAAACTGCTCACAATCCTCAGAAGAACTCCTTGTTCCAGAAGAAGAGACAGGAGATATGAGTGTTCTCCTCACTTCCGTGGGGGCTTTCGCAGAAAAAACAGCTGAAGCACCTGCTGCCCCACCCTCACCCAAAGTGTACCAACAAGCACCACCATCAAAGACACCAGACTGTGCAAAAAAGAGGGGGGCAGATAAATTAGACGCCCCCAGTCCAGCTGCTTCCCCACCCTCACCCAATGTGTACCAGCAAACACCATCACCAAAGGCACCAGACTGTGCAAAAAAAGGGAGGAGGGCAGACAACTTAGACACCCCCAGTCCAGCTCAACAGGCTGTGGAGATTCTAAAAAGTTTGCAAAAGACAAGGGAGGAGACAGGAAAGGCAACTCCAAATGAAATGTTCTATCAAATGGTAGCTCGGATAACAGAGAACTTTCCTGAATACATGCAGGATCAACTACATCGTGATATACTTAACATGGTATATGAGACGAAACTAACATTGCAGAATAAAAATTAATTTGAAAAATAAACTTCAAGTATCCCACATTGTCTTAAGCCATTTTGTATTGTTCTGCAACGTCACTAGGAGTCATTTACAATGGAAAGTCATTTTTGTCTTTATGTACTAATAACTTTGAATAAATACCGTAACACTGATTGTTTACAAGGCCTAATGTCTCTGTCAAAGAGACACTCACAGACCACATTACACATTTATTTATCAACAAATTTTGTGACTGACAAGGAGGTTACAATATGATATCACAGCAATCATTTCTTCACCCCAAATAATGGATGTCATTTGTTGGATGCTCCCATGCATTCCCATGTTTCCTACACTTTAACAACAGTGCACCTTCAAATAATCCACCCAAGAATCCTGTACAATGCAGCATAGGTATCCATTACAATGTTGTGGATTGTGTTTCCTAGGATCTGGAAAAGGAACGATAGATCTGCAAATGAATTGCCTGGTAATAAAATCAGATCATGTCTGCTCATGTGGGTTGGCATTCACAAAAAATTACTTCAGCACAACATCTTGACAGTTCATATGGAACAGATACCAATAAGAAATTAATCTGAAGTGTCAAGTAGCTTCAACTAAATTACTGAATGATTCTCCGAGAGTAAGACATGAAAATTATATTACAACTACAGTAAACAATCAACTATGATAGAATGATATCTAACACATACATGCCAAATAAGTTGTTGTTTAAAATGGGATGAAAAGGTAAACAGAAATGTTGAATGGCATGTTATATTTAAAGTAATGGCTAATATAAAAGATATCAAGTTAAAATGGCTTCAAATCAGAGTGCTTCATAGAATTCTGGGGATAAAAGTAATTCTATTCCACATGGGACTAGAAGATGATGATGTCTGTAGCCTTTGCAGAGGTGAAAAAGAAAGTATTCAGCATATATTTTGGAATTGTAAATATGTTAAGGATTTTTGGAGAAACTTACAAAATTGTATATTAGAGAAATGTAAAAGTGCTCCAAATATTATTATCAGTGAACATCTTGTACTTTTTGGAGGCAGTAATGACTTACAGACAGATGTCGTACTTGACTTAATAATAATAATAGTGAAGATTTTTATAGCGCATATTCACACTCATAGAGAGCATGCTCTTAGCGCTTAAAACGAGGAAGAGACGTGGACTAAGTAGATACAGAACAAAGGGGGCGAAAGAAAACGACAGTACTGACGAAACAGAAAACAAAAGGCATCAAGTAACAGGAACAGAGAAATATAGTGATTCTGCGAGAAAGATGGGTAGAGTAGCAAGAGGGAAGGGGGCGGGGTAAAGAAGGACTAGCATTGTGTGGACTGTGTTAGGAGTAATGCTCAAGGAAGAGGTGCGTTTTCAGTGCAGATTTGAAAGACTTAATTATACTACTGGCTAAAGTATACATTTATTCTCGCAGATTAAAAAAACCCATCCCGCTGCAAATGAATTGCCAGTGGTGTGTGTGTGTGTGTGTGTTATGTTGTAGGTGTGTACATTTTTCTATTTGCTCATGTTTTTCACCTGTTTATAACTTTTACACTTGCACCTTGTAAGGAACTTTTGGTTTGGTGGCTGGGGCACCTTTCCTATATTTAAATTGACCATTTAGACTAATAACGTTGGAATGAGCTGGAGATGAACATTTAGTGTTCCATACTTAATACCCTTCTGTACATGAAATCTTTATTCCACGTAGGGGTAAGTCACTCTCGATCACATCAAATCTCATGGGTCAGATAAGGGGAGGCTAAGCGCCCACAATCCTTCACTTGACGTGTACAAGCGCCATTTTGTGTACATGTATTTATCAAAGGACATACATCTCTGGTAAAGACCTTCCGAAAGGGTGCAGGATTTAATATCTTACTTTATAAAGTCACTATTGTGGACATTTGTTTCAACTTCTTTGAAAGAAGACATTCGCATCTGTAAGTATGGCAGTTGTGCATACCTGCCTGGCGATAATGGTTACTTTGGAAACCGTTTCTAGCTTCTATCTTCCCGGATTAGCTCCAGTCACTTACTGCGAAGAAGCCCAAGTAAATTGTCCGGTGAGTAAAAGTAGAAGGCTTTGACTTACTTTTCAATATTTAACGAAGTGCCCTTTTCATGACAACGCAGTGGCCTTTGTCTGTTCGTTTCAGAGTTACTAGTAGGCCTAATATCTATTAGTTGTAACTGCTTTCCCACGGACGTGTATACAATTTCATAGCTCAACTGTTAGCATAAACCAGCGATCTTCACATTTTCATACCTAGATAGATGAGACCTATATCACAATCAGAGTGTTTTTAGAAGATTGAAAATCACTTAAAATTTTCAAAATCCGGTCAAAATTGGATTTTTTCTAAGATTTTGTAAATATTTAATTTTTGTATATTTAGCCTAAATTTCGTACAAAAATCACAACGTCTAAAGCATTGATTTAAAAGACTTATACAAACAAAACATTCTGAATCATAAAACAGGGTTCTCATAGAGAAAAGAAAAAAGCAATTGCTCCTATAATTTAAAGTTTATTTGCATTTGTAAAGGTAGTTAGCAAAGCCAAATTGAAAGAAATTTTGGAAAAAGTAGTCATAGTAAAGACTGACATAAAAAACAGTTTTCTGGTATCAAAAAAATTCTACAACTTATGGAAACTATAATAAAGTTTATGCACAATATCTTAATTGAAATATTTTAAATGTGCAAAATGTCAAAGACACTACCACCTTTCAGACCTTTGTTTAAGATTGTTGCAAGCATCAGTTACTGAGTTCTTATTCTACTGATGTTGACTACACCAAGATGTGGTGCAAAAATCAAGAAAAGGGTGGTTTAATGAATATTTATTAGATTAAGCAAAGCCTAGTGATTACATCCTTTTTATTATCTCTATATAATAATAATTTTCCCAGTGATAAGTGCATGAAGTCACTTCTCAGTTTCAATCTTTCATTCTGTTGAGTATGTCTTGGAGTGCCAGCATAACTTCTCAAGAAACTTTATAAATCCAAAGGGTAAATAAAATATTTACAAGCTTTTAGTTTCGTTATAAACATTATGTTTATAAGTGAAAAGCTTAATAGGCGCGGTGTGGCTAGCAGGTGCTGAGAGCTCGTGTGCCCTGATTTCTGATTGGTTAGAGACTATAGAAGTCTCTCTAAATAAACTATAGTTGCTTCTCTTTTCATCCTTTGCATGCTGTCCAGCTGAGAGCATGCTCCTTGTGAGCATGTTTATGCACTATATAAATCACATTTATTATTATTATCTTGAGGTAATTTGGGACAGTGCTAGTGAATAAGGTGTTGGTGTCAGCAATGGCTGGCAAAATCTTATCAAAATACTTAGCAAGAGGAACCATTGGCAGAGGATCTAGATTACAGGTTTTGATAGTGATCTTGGTGAGAGTTGCTGCATGTAATCCACAGTGATTGGCTGAAAGCATGTCAACCATGATCCAGAGAAGGCAGGGTAGAGTGAAGATGGATAAATGAAGGAGTGTCCAGCTCAGAACACATTTGAATCTGCAGATTTTGACCTTTTGATACCAAATTTGTCTTTGTAGTTACCTAACTGAGCAAACTATATAGGTTTGAAGTGGGTAGCCGGCTGGAGGGGACTAGCTCTCTGTATTTGTATTTGTTGTTGTCTTCGATGACTTGTTGTGAGTTCGTGCCTATTATTTGACACATCCTTCTTCGTCTTTCTGTTCAATGATTTGCTTGTCTGCAGCCACTTTGGTTTCAACTATGGCCTTCTTAGTCAGTCGTCCCTTGCCTGGCACCTGGCGTTGGGGGGAGCACATGGATAGACGCGGCAGCTGACAGGGCCTGCCACTCTTGCCTATTGTGGGCGATAGTGAGCAAGTCCTGTACAGGACGACCAGTCCAGTCTTTGACGTTCATAAGCCATGTTCTTCCTCTGACCACTGCGGCGTCTGCCACCCTCCAAGGTGCCATAAAGGATAGTCTTCGACAGGGTGTCGTGGCGGGTCACATGGCCAAAGAAGACCAGCTTACGTCGCTTGACTGTTGATAGTAGAGGTTCCTGGTGTCCTACGAGTGTGGCAATCTTGTTTCTTACAAAGTCGTTGGTTTTATGTTCTTTGTATGAGATTTAGAGCAGCCTCTTGAGGCACTTGCTCTCGAATGCCTGGATTCTTCTTTCCGTTTCGGCCTTCTGCATTCCCATCGAAAGCCAGCCTGTTCGTGATGATTTCTTGCGCCATTCGTCGCATGATTTTGTTGACTAAAGATCTTTACACTCATATTTTATCCGCTTTGATCACTGCAAATTTGACAATTTCTCATCTCTCAATCGTTTCGCTACATTTTGGCTACTAGATCAACGTGCACCAACAGAGTGGACTGAAAAGAGGTAAAGGTAAAGGTCATCCCATAACCTTTTCAGGTCGTTGGGTAGTGAGGTGTTAGAGACCCCACTTTTCTCGGGGCCAGCTTTTACATGAGGGTGGTGCCAATCTCCTCTCCATCGCTGCCTTACCTTCCCCAACCCTCTATGGAGTCAGATACCCATTGCTGTCAGCTGGGTCGACTGGGGGAAATTTGCTGCGCTTATCGGGAATTGAACCAGCACGCTGTCGGTTCGGACGCCAGCGCTCTAACCACTCGACCATCCGCTTCCCCTGAAACCTTCTCATGTGAACTGTTGTGCACGGCGGACATGGATATACAGTTTGATCTACAACTACAGACTTTGCATTTGCTGCATGGTCATGTAGACCTCAGCTTATCTAGGATGATGTGCTCTATGGACAAGAACTATTTCCAGTTTTATATATATATATATATATTAATCTGCTTTTATCTTGGATTAATAATGACGTTGTGGATCTGCACTACTTTATCTGTACCTCTTTCACATCCTAATATGTGAAAAGATCATCTGTGAAAGCTGACAAACAGTTGAACATCTTGACACTAATATATTGGTAGATTTGCAGTGCTTCTCTTCTGATGACATGTGAACTCATTTTGGATTTTCAAATAGACACTCTGCAGGCAACCTAATGAGCAGCCAAAACTAAAAAAAACAACAAAAAAACCACCCATAATTCTATGACTAGACCTGTGGTGTGAACTGGAACATTTGCAGCCTGGATAAGTTTTTCAAACGATTTGTACACATTGGAGCACCTTCTTGCTAGATATCATTCATACTATCTCATCTCGCCTTCTCTAGACAACAATATTGCATGTTATGTTGCGTGGATCCATGTTTTTTTTGGGGGGTGGGGGGTGGGAGTGTAAAGCGCCATGAGCCTGTTCATAAGACTGGGATATGGCGCTGTACAAATTCACTATATTATTATTATTATTATCCCACAAGGTTTTTTAATACCTTACCCTGTGAAGTAAGTGAACTGCGATGAAAGAGTATCATTTCATTCCAGTCAGCATGCACACTCACAGAAACAACAGAATACTAAATAAATTATCTTCTAGTGTTTATTTTGATGTACTTGTGACAAAAGTGAGCAGAAAATAACATGCATGAAGGAAACAGCGTGCTTTGGCATATCTGAAGGGAGAACTGGTACACAAAGATGAAAAGTACTCCTCATGAAAGCACAACCTTTGTGCCAGTTTGTGTTTGTTCATGCTTATGTCTTGTTCTGTTAATTCACAGTTTCACTTTTATTCAGTAAAAACCCAAAATGTTCAATAACTTGGTCCATGGCTGCTACTTTATCGAAATGATGAATCACAGCTAACCTCCTGGAGGTCACTATAAAATTCTGTGGAAGGGTATGGTTGTCCCATTCAAAACAAACTGTGCTTATTTTCCAGTTTACAGTTTTGTTCACACTGGTGTGTTAACACTTACTGTACACTGTCTTTACCAGTTTATGTATTCCCTATAGGATTTTGTCCATCTCACCATACAGTATTATCTTAATCAGCTGACAGCATATTACTACTGTGCAGCAGCTAAATCAGGGCAGACTGTCTTTTACATTTTCTTGGACAAACTGCTTGATGTTCTGAAACAGGTACTGTTTTTGTTGGCCCTACAGTTCAGGAGGTAGAGAGCTTCATTGGGTTTTGGAGACAGTTTGTTTACTTTGGTCTCTTGTCATCTGGAACTGCTGCTCTGCATCTGCTAGGGTGGTCTAATATAATATGCAGCTAGTCGATAAATGTTAGCCTTGTGTTAGGAAAAAATGGTGTTGATTCACTGACACATTATGTTGTGAGCAGTACAATATTTATAAAAATTATTAGAGTTATAAATTAATAATATTTATCCCAGATAATCTCCTAGTGACATTTACACTCAAGAGTGTACAGATAAAAATGTTTGCTTTGGTTCAAGTTATACATCTTTGCTAGTTTTGATTAAGTGATTAAAAAAAAATTGTCACCAGCTCAATTTTGAATTAATGCTTAGTTCTTTTATGATGTCCCCATAAACTATTTACTGTCAATGATTCCTTGTACTAAAGCTATTTCCTTACAGATTCTAAATAAACATATGGAGGTACAAATTACCAGATGTGAAAATTATGATGATTTAAGACTTTTATATTTTGTTACAGTCTAGTATTGCTGTTTATGTGAATCGCCTGAACTCCATTGAAACTGTAATCCCATATGAATATCACAGGTAAGTATTTCTTAAAGACCTCAATGTAAATTTCACCAGTTGCGGTTAACCATGTGGGGTTTTTTTTTTACTATTAGTAGCTACACCAAAATGATTTTCCTGTTATACACTGGCAGAAGTTAATGACATAGTTCAGTAGATCTTGAAAATCAAAGAACATTAATACCAAGCTTATCAAAGTTGGCTAAATAGAACAGATATAAATTCGTAAAGATTTTAATTTTGGGGCATAACAGCATAGAAATCTGCATTGTACAAATTGCCCAGAATGCCATTTTTGAACACATGAGAGTTCAAAACTACTGCCATCTAAGTTAACTCTTAATGTAAAATCTTTGTCTACAAAGCTGACAAACTTATTTAAAGGCCTGATGGAAAATTAAATTTTATTGAAAAAAGTCACAACTCTTTAAACACACACACACACACACAAAACTCTACACCCATGTTTTATGTATCAACATACAACAGTGAGGAAGATGTGAATTTTAAGATGAAATAAGTTCCAACTTAGGGCAAAACAATTTGTAAAAGTCATTTTGTAAGTGATCTACAGTAATCTCCATAGCTGACCAAACCAGTTTTCCTCATGCACATAATTCATTTTAAGACAATTTCTCTATTAATGAAAGAAACAATTTTAACTACAGCACAACCACCTCCTTAACTCATAGGCGTTGCTTCATAGACCATTGTTACGAAAGCCAGTGTGAGTGCTAGGATCACTGTCTTGCGAAGGCTAGTCAATATTTTTTGTGCAATTGTGTAGGTAGACTGAAGAATGTAACTGCAGATGTTGCTTAAGGATATATTTTTCTGCCGCTGCATTTCTTGGCATTGTTTCGTCTGTTGTTTTCTGGTGGTAATTTAGAATTTTCAAGATCTAGTCACTTCCTTTTGGAAATGGCGAGTCAGAGATCAGAAGTTTCACATCAATTCTCATTGCAAAAAGTACTCAAACTTTATGCATATGCAGCAATTATCTGTATGTTTAGATTCTTTATGGATCATCCAACAGTTATTTTTAATACAAAAACTGGATTTTTGGCAAGATTTGTGGTGATTGGACCCAGTTTGGTATGGTAGTCTACTTCATGACAATCTTTTTTTGATCTCATTTACTTACCTTCCTGAATATTTAGGTGTGGAAAAAAAATCAAGCTTAAAGCTAATTCAGTAAAAATTTGAATTCTACTAATACAGTAAAATTTCACTGTTAAGATTATCTAAAATCCACCAAAATCAGGTCTTAAGTGAGAGTGGTCTTGATCAACCAGTCTGCTTTTATTTCACAAACCACAACTTTAAACACCTGTTGAGGGGCAAGTGAGACAGAATTAAAGGTTTTCCCTAGGATTACAGGTTTTCTTGAGAGAATACATGTTATCTTCCAAATGATAAACAAATCTAAGTACCTAGTATTTTATAAAATCCTACCAGTGTTAAACAGGAAGAAATCACTATGTATGATTAATAAATAGTAGCTTAGCACTCGGTAAAGAATCATTTGATTTCTGTCCTCAAGTTCTCTAGTTCAGTGAGTTAACATGGTGTGTACTGCCTTATTTAAGGTGATATGCCAATCCTTGAAAAAAAATGCATTATTTTGGATTATTGTATTATTCCTGCTGTGTGCTTTGCATCAACATGTACTTATGTATATTGTATATAGACACATACATGACAGTAATAGGAGATGGTGATTGCACACTCCACTTAAAGCAGCTAATGTAAAATGGTTAATCCTAACAGAAGTTTTCAGCTTGTTTTTGTTTTTGTTTTTTTTTTAACTAGCTTTGATTTCTGTACTGATGTGGACGAAACACAGTCTCCTGTTGAAAATTTGGGTCAGGTGGTTTTCGGAGAGCGCATTCGACCATCAAAATATTCTGTAAGTAAAATGATTAGTCACTAAGTAAAGGTTTATATTACTTCACATCTTAACAGCTTTAAAAAGTTAAAGTTTAAGCTGTTACATTCCTTGTTAACATTATTTTACAAGGATGGACCATAAAAGAATCACTTTTAACCTTGTTAAAGGTTTACCAGTGAGGCAGACTCACTTAAACAGGTTTCATGTAAATAATTTACACTTAATAAATCTGGTCAGAACTTCACAAACAACATTGAAGAAAACAGGTTTTACCCTGTCCCAGTGAAAGATACATGACAGGCAGCAAAAATCACTCTCTCCCCTCAATCCTTATCCTTACCATTTATACTAGTAGAGCCCCTCAAAGGGAAAAAAGTGGCCGTCATGAGATACACCCACACTCGTGCCCATTCACACACATCCATGCACTCCCACCACGCAAAACACTTGCCATCCACCACATTTTCTGTTTTCTGTTCTCATTCAAGCAAATAAAAAAAAAAAAACCAAGCAGGTTTGTGACACACTATCAGTATTCTTATCAGACTTCATCTTATTGCTTACTTGACTGAAGTATGCATAAATGTTAAACAGAATAAGAAAATATAAACATGACAGCATGACAAAATCATAATTAAAGTTCAAGGTATGCAAAACTAAACTGTTTCAACCTCATTTTATCTTGAAATAGCATTTTCTTGTATATCTAAAGGAAATTAGGTATATTTAGGCCTACATTTCCAAAAATATTTTTGGAGGCAGGGTTACACAAATGTATTATCAGTGTAATGTCTAATTCTACAGGCAGTGGAGACTAACGATCACATGCCATGTAGAAAGGAAATAACATAACACATTATGTAAGAAGTCAGTTCCAAAATGGTCAAAAATGTCACTATGCAGTGTCAAATCATAAAATAAACCAGTGCAGCTTATTTGTGAATAAAGTGGAGACTTTTTTAAAACTTAGTGGGTACAGCTTATACACAGGAGCACTCAATAGACCGAAATTTATGGTAATGTGAACAGAATTTTCTTTTAAGTAGTGGTCATACAGCGTTCAGTGTTTTTTTTTAAATGAGCTCTATCATGAATAATTGGGAGTGTGTGTCAACATTTTTTCTAAGGATATAGCCTTTTAACTTGCCTTGAGTAATTTTTACTCAGAGGGTACCTTCATCTTGTTGCGTGTTTTATTATTTTTTGTACAAGCCCAAAACTGTTATTTCAAATTTACATAATTTGAACATCAGTTGCAAGTGTGTATTGTAAAAGCTGCAGACTGTGAAGAGCTGATATCATGTATAAGGCATAGTTTCTGGACATTCGCCACTTCACATGTTTCTTTGAATCACTCAGGGTCATACTTTGCTAGTTATTCCTGCAGAATTTGAGTACTAGCATCTTTTAGTGAGTTCAATCAAGTCATTTAAAGAAGAATATTATTGCTCTCTGGTGGTCCTTCAAGTGTGTAAAATATAGCTGTGACATTTTTAATAACCATTTTTATACTTTATCATTTATAATATTGTTTTAACATTTTTTCAGTTAAATATAGCAGTGTCCTTCAAGTGTGTAAAATATAGCTGTGACATTTTTAATAACCATTTTTATATACTTTATCATTTATAATATTGTTTTAACATTTTTTTCAGTTGACATTCAACAAAAACGAGACATGCAAATCAGCCTGTCAGAAGATATACAAGGAGAATAACAAAGATGATGCTTACAAACTCAGTTTTCTGAAGAAAGGCATCAGTCTAAACTACCAGCATCATTGGCAAGTATTTGAAATGGCTACATTTTGAATGTGTGTATGCATACCATGCCTGTTACAGTACTTAGACTGTCCTTTTTCAACTTTTTGGTGACATTCTGTCATCTTTAGATGTGGATGCACTGTCGTTTCTTTTTTTTTTTTCCTTTTCATTTTTGAGGGACTTTTTAAAAACTTTTTTTTTTTTGGAAAATTATGAAAATTATTGCACCTTGAGTCCTGTTCACAAATGGGAATACCTGGAGAAAACCCATGCAGACATTGAATGTGTAAACGTCAAACAGTGTCTTTTTATTATCACCATTATAACAAATTTACAAGTGAGGACTTTATTTTTGTGCAGTTAATATGTCTGTATGTGGTATCTTAAGAAAGTACAGATTAAGAGACCTAGGGAAAGGTAAAAATTATTTTTCTATAGTTGATGCTGCCAGATAGTTTCAGCATATGCAAGTAAGGCAGAATGAAGAGTTTTATTTCTGCAGTATATAGTCAGCCTGCAAGTTTAAATTAAGTTTGAAAGTTAAGTTTTCTTCAGTGGCCCCAAAATCAATAGAAAAATAAGCATTATATTTTAATAAGAAGAAGAAGATTTGTATAGTGTATTTCCCCCACACAAAGGTGAGCTCGATACGCTTCATAAGAGACCAGGGGCAATGAGAAAAAAGGCCATATGATGTAGATGTCACAATCGAGTACAAACAAGCACAACATGTACTAACATGCACCAGTTAGCAATGCAAGAACATGAAGGAACGCAGAGATAGGAGTGTGGAGGAGACAGGACAACAGGATGGACGAGTTATAGTAGATTTTTCAGAAAGAGAAAAACGGTGTGGGCTGAGGGAACTGACCTGCAAGGCTGGTATGGCAACTCAAGCTCAAGCAGATAGACTGGGGCAAGACCATGAACAACACAAAGCATGGTGATCTTGAATTTGATGCGAACCCAAACTGGCAGCCAGTGGAGATCATGCAGAAATGGTGTGGCATGGTCAGCTTTCCACTTACGGAATACAATGCGAGCAACATTGTTCTGGACTCTCTGGAACTTGTCAAGCAGAGACTTTTGTACTCTGGTACAACAGAGTTATTTATCAAGCGTTAACTGGCAGAATTTAATAAACATATAGGTAGATTTTGGGAACAACACTGGCATCAACTGTTTCAAAATAAGCCAAATAATACAGTTTTAAAGTTTTGAATGTCATTTTTCAATGTATGACAGTTCCATTACTTTGATAGGCTACATTTTGGAATTAATATGTTTGGTACATGACCATAGCTCCCCAGCCTGTTTAGCTACCCTTATGTGAAAACAACATTCTTGAGAACAGCCTTTGTTACAGAAATGTTAAATAATTTCTTTTCACTGTGCTTTGTAAATTGTCTAGATTGCTATCATATGCACATGACTCATGGATGCTCAGGTGTCTTTTTTCACTGTATTTTATATGAAAAAATCTGGAAAATACAAAAAGGGATTTTGAACTCTCATTACTAATATTTGGTCACAGCATTTTTTTTTTTTTTATCCCTTTTGTTCGATTAGATCCACTACTGTAAATCAGTGACTCAACAAAGAGTAGAGCGGATACTCAGGTTCCTCTATTCATCAAGCTGTAAACTGTGCCGTTTGTTTCTCCAATACACTCACAAAGCTTTTTCAGAGTTCCTAACAAAGATGCAGTCAGAGGAGCCACACAGATTCACATCTTAAAAGGTTGCATTATTTTGCTGATATGTAAATTAATGGCTAGTTTTATTTTGCTTTCTGCCACCAGTCACACAGATCTTCTGTCAATGCAACCATATATACAACCATAGAATTCTGTCTGATCTTTGCAATGGGGAAGAAGCAAGACACTTTATCAAAGAGAAGGATGATCATGGCCTGACAGACAACAGTATTGAGAAATACTGCACACATCAAAAAAATACTACTTTGTTGTGGCTGTTTACATGAACAGCAAGCTTCCTATAGATGATCTTGTGTTGAAAGCTGAAAAAGCTGACTCGCAGAAGAGGTCTTCAAAATCTGTAGATGGTCTCTGTTTTTGTTTTTTTTCTTAAAGAAGCATCTAATTTTGCTTCCTGCAAATGCAACAGAGGATGCTGTGATTGAAGAATTTGCTATGTTGCGGTCTACTGACGTCCCAGCCACTGCTTCTCCTATGAGAATGGATGTATTTGTTGTGACAATGAGGGACAAATCAGGCACATCATTGTTCCCTTATCTCCTAACAGTCACAAAAGACATCCTCTGTTTGTTTCTTTTTTATACACGCATAAAAACCCATGCAGCAAATCAGTATATATGTTTTTAACAGTATATAATACAGTGCACAAAGGGGAAATTGTCATTGAATAATTGATGCTGTAAAGCATATTAAAAATATGTACAAAAAGGCACAAGGGATTGCTCTATTTTCATTCATTGTTGTTATTCTTGTCTTTTCATGCAAAATAAAAGTTTTGGACAAAAAAACAACAAAAACAAACACATCTTGAAATATGAATTCCTTCCAGAAATGGCGAGCATGTGTTATATAGCTGTAACTCAATATTCACAACCAAACCAACCATGAGTAACAGAAAATTTGAAAGTATTTTTCAAGCACTATTTTATGCATATGAAACATTTTATTTGATGCAAATTGATGTGAAAGATGGCAGAATGAAAGCTTTAAAAACTATAAGCATCCAAGTAAAAGTAAGTCATAAAACACAAAATTAAAATGTAGCTTATGTTTTCAACAAGTGATCTTACGTTTAAAAAAAATTTAAAGGACTGATGGGTTGCAGATTTTTTTCTAATGATTAATACTGGGTTAACACCCTAATTCTGTTCATAAAATGTACACCTACAAACATCACCATGCACAGAAAGAACACCACCACAGATGTCAGGATAATTCACAGATATATTTATGTTATAAAGGCCTCTGCCAGTGTGAGAACTGGAAGCATGCTATTAGGAATATTAAGATATGATTTTGGCCTTTTTTTCTAAATAATGAAATCGTAGAGCTTATGCTGAGACATTTCGTTAAAGTCTTTAAAGCATTCTGTTCATAGAATTATGCTAATTCTTTCCTAGGATTATAGACAACATGCCATTGACCTGGTGCTATCAGGTGGAGGGTGCACAAGTCTACTGCTCGCCAGGTTTTCCAGTGGGCTGCTATGTCACTCCAGAGCAGAGACGAAAAGATGCATGTGTAATTAATGTGAGTTTTTTTTAATTAAATACATGATTGATTGTAGACTTATTTAACTTATTTTTTAAAAATTAAAAAAAAGAATGTAGCTTTATAACATGCTGGAATAAAAAGAATAAAGCAAGATTTAGGATGATCTTAGCCTGTTAGTAGCAGTCAAGTTTGGAAAAGCCTTCAATATACAGACCACAAATAGTGTAAGGACAATTTTGTGTCTGGTAAACTGATTACAGTAGATATTTCCAAAAGAGATAGGTTTTAAGTCCCATATGGAAAGCATATAGCATCTTGAATGTGCTGGGGGACAGAGGCAAGGCATTTCAAATACTGGGGACAGCGAAAGAGAATGAGCGTTGGCAGAACCTGATACGTGGGATGGTGAGAAAACCAGTGTGGGCAGAGCGAACTGACTTGCCAGGCTTGAAGGGGGACAGGATCAGAAACACTGGGGTGAGGCCTTAAATAACACAATAACAAAGTATGGCAATTTTAAACTCGATACGAGCCCAGACTGACAGCCAGTGCAGATCATGCAAAAGTGGTGTGACATGATCAGCTTTCCACTTGAGGAAAACAATGTGAGCAGGCAGTCATGGAGGTTAACAAACAGCGAGTTACACTAGTCAAGCCTGGACATAAGCTGCTTGCTGGAAGCAACAGAGAGGAGATATCTAATGCAGCTGATCGTACGCAGTTCAAGAAAAGTGGACTTGCAGACAGAGTTAACATGATTCTTGAAAGACAATGATGTGTCGAAAATTACTCCAAGGTTGCTGACAGACTGGAAAAGAGTAATGATTGATCCAGAGAAAGTGAGTGATGTGTACGCAGTAGATGTTTAAGCACATGTTCGGAGGCTATCAAGATGACCAGTTTTTTTCGCGTTGTAATTTGTTTAACAACATCCATTTTTTGACAGAATCAAGAGTTTGGTGACTGCTGGCAAGCAATCTGTGTCATCAGCATGCATGTAGTAGGAGCTATGTAAACTTGTCAAGGAAGTCAGGATTATGGAGCCTACTTGACTCACTGAGAGGAGGATAATAGAGGCATAGGAAGGTCACATACTGATAACAGTTCAGTTTAAATGTACAGACTTCAAAGTCTTATAGTCACGATGGGGTTGTGAGCAAGTGAAACAACCTTTCAGAGAATCTCTGAAGAGGACAGCAATCCCACCAGCATGTGGCTGGAAGATAAAACCAGGAGGTATTGAAACTCATCAGCCTAATTGCCAGCAGGTTTCAGCCAAGTTGTGATGAACACAAGATCAGCTTTGGACTCGTGTATAAATCAGAGAGCACAGCTATTGTGACAGGATTGAGCATTGAAATAGAGGATCTTAAACTGATCATGAGGATCCAGCAATGATGGAAAAGAGTTAACTGGGATCAGGTTTACTTTGTTCAAACCAAGCCAGAGAAAAGAATGCTGCAGGCACATGTCAACAGTGCAGGGAAGAGTATTCTTGCAATTAAAATCACTGTGATAACTACATTCATTAGGGATTGGTTCCGATTGAAGTTATGAGCAGAGATTATCACATGAATAGCTCTGTGCAGATTTTGATGAGATCTCTTGTGGCCACCATGAAATAGACCTCGTCGTTTCTTCTTTGATGAGCACAGAATATGGCAGATGTGTATCTCCAAACAGCAAAGTTAATTGCATACAACATAACAAAGTGGAGAGTTTACAACACACAGCAAAGCCTTCGCATTGCTGAACTTATTACCAGGAAAGGGTAAAGAGGGATCAGCGACAGAAAAAGGAAAAGCAGATGGTGGATTTTTTCAAAGGACTCTGTTTACGACCAGCACGGAAGTGGTAGATTCAAGTCTACTGTCTCACTGGGGTATCAGCATACACAGAAAAGGGAAAGTTTCTTCAGAGTGTCGACTAAACAGGCTGGAAGTTTAGTAGTAACAAGTGGATTCAAGTGTATTAACTAAGCTGTCATATAGACAGATTAAACAGTCTGCCATCTTTCACATCAATTTGCATCAACATCCTAGATCAAAGTGTCAGTAAAATGAGAACTACTACACTCATGAAATAAAGGTAGGTAAAAAATTAGAGCAAGACAAGAACAATAATAGTTTTTTTTGAGCAGATGAGAATTGAAGTTAGGGTAAGTTTTAGATAATAGAAGAGACATCTAGGAACATGAGTTAGATATAAACCTATGTGATGGTGGAGAATGGCAATCATTCAAATAAAATCCACAACAAACATAAAATAGGGTAATTACAATCAGTTGATCAAAACAAAAGAAAGCTTAAGAGGAACAATAATGTAGCATGCAACCAAAAGAAACGTATAGGTACGAACAAAGCTGAGATGCTGTGCAAGAAATGAGTGGAGAACAAAGCAACTGTTTTGTTCAGAATGCATTTCTTGAAGAATATATTACACCATAGTTTTAATGGCTACAGCCATTGTAAGCCAAATGTAAGGGGTTATCTGTCTTGAAAGCGTGGCATAGTTTATTGCTCCAAAATTTGATTTAAATGTAAAGTAGATTATGTAAGATTATGTACATATATATAAATAATGTAAAATGATTTCTTCTTTTCCCCCTAGTCTTTATTTACAGAAAAGGATACATACTACCTGTTCAACCACGTGGACTTGCTTATCACCTACCATCCTGGCTCTCTGGAGGACTGGGGGTCTAAGCTTAATGGTATTTATGGACGTATAGTATCGGCCAAAGCTGTGCCTCGAAGGTATGTTGGCATCTAATATTGGTTATTAGATAATTGCTGATCGGTACATTAGCATTGTATTTGTAGGAGGCAGGCCAAAAACTCATTATCCCGAGTGAAGACTGGTGGTAGGGGGGTCTCAAAATCAGAGTAGTTAAAAGAAGTGATATATGAATGATGTTACAGTAAACCTGTGATGTGGGGACACCTTTAACTCAGCTAAGTTTTTGTCCCTGCATGTCAAATGTTAACTTATCAGAGGTTCCCACATTGTCACAGGCAATGTGAGACAAAGAAAAAGAATACATGCAACTTGATTCATTAAACATTAATTTTTATTCAATCACCCCTTGAGGGGGAGGTGTATAGAGAAATTGACGTTTCACACAAATAGCAGTTTGTCCATTCGATTGCCTCATATAGAGCTTGAACAAATGTACTTAGAGATTGGGTAACCGGTCGTTTCGACTAAGGTCGTTTCGACTAGGGTCAGTTGGACTAACGGTCGTTTCGACTAGGGTCAGTTGGACTAACGGTCGTTTCGACTAAGGTCAGTTTGACTAACGGTTGAGTCTATAGGACGCATGAAATGCTATAGGAGGGGGGCCGCTTGATGACAGCCTGCCTCCTCGCAACTCTCACTTTAACTTTAGTTATAAGGTGCATCGGGGATGGGGGTTGTCTTATGTTGTACCCGCCCTATGTATGGTTGCACCCCTGTACGGCGCTGCGCGGGTTTCCATTAATTTATTCATTCTGCAGGGACGTTTATTTGTATGTGTTATCTTGACATTATTTTTGGCAGTGTTCGCCCTTTCTTCTTCTCTCTTACAATTTTCTTCCATCTTTAATAAAAGCGTGTTTTTTACTGTTCCCAGGTGTGCGCGTCAATTTTTAAACTTAGGGACGGTTGGGTGCGTCGCCGGCATTGGGCGTTTGAGTGTTTGTTGAGTCTGTGTGACAATTACCACTATTTACATTAAAGATTTAAAACGTTTATTAACATTCAAATCACTTCAATTTTTTCCATTTCATGCGTCCTATAGATGACTCGGCCGTTAGACGAAACGACTTAGTCGAACCGACCTTAGTCGAACTGACCCATGTCGAAACGACCGTTAGTCGAACTGACCCTAGTCGAAACGATTGGGAACCAGAGATTGAATAAAAGTAAATATAAGACAGAAAGAAAAACATAATAGTGATGCTAAGGATGGCAGTGATGTTAATATTTTAATGTTTGTTCTTAGTCTATAAACATACAACAGCTAAACTTAATAATAATGACTACAAGACCATCAAAGGAAGCTCAAGGCACTTTACAAGAACACACAAAAATTGACGATAATACTTGGAGCTCATCATTTCGAGGCTGTATGCTCAAAAAGTTCTTATCCCTCTCTCATGCATGGATGCAGCCATAAACCTATCAACTAGCAACCAACACATTACAGCACTAAGAACTGTTCTGTGAAAAGAAAAAACCCCAGAATAGTTATGCAGGAAGTCAATGTTTTTACAGTCCAAGATATTTATGACTTTCTAGATATACAGCTTAGACAGCCCATTATTTCCTCAGCAAGAAAAGATAAATCAGTAAACATTTGATTGTAGATTAATAGCTGATTTCATCACTCTGCAGAGATGAAAAACCACACTGCATTAAAATGCAAAAATCATGCAGCTGGTGCATTTAAGGTCGATCTGTTGGTGACTTTCAAAAATGAGGAAACTTGACTGTTAGAGAAGAGGTTGAAGGGAAAATGGAAATCCTTAGAGGAAAAACAGTCCAGTTTGAGGGGAAAGATCCCAGTGAGAAGTGGAGCAGATAATAGGCATGAAAATCAAAACTTAATGCAGAAAAATACAAATAAACAGAGAGCTAGCTCCTTCATACCAGTAAGGCAAAGAGATATTATTTTTAAATTTAATAACAGCATTAACCCTAACTGATGTTGAATTGACATGAAAGTATTTAGAATGTTGAACAGTCCTAATTTTTTTCCCAGCTAAAATCTAAAACACAGCCTAAGAATTCTTTAGTCTGGGGAGGGGGTAGGGAGAAACCCAGAAACAGCCACAAAACATGAACCAACAGCCCTTCAGTCTATCAGAAATATTGGGGGAAAAGCATGGAGATTGGCTCTATCCTCATTCTTTCAAAAATACTTTCAACAACCTATTATAGCAGTTAAACTATTGATGTGTGGTATGAAAAGCATTAAAAGACATTTTACACAACTCTTTGCACACTGAATATATGTATACCTTTACACAGAAAATTGTATGCACAGTTATCTTTGTCAAATGCGCTATCCTTGTATTTCTTTCAAAACATCACTTCCATCTTTTCTTTCATCTTATAAGCTTTTTTTTTAACTTTTTTGGGGTGTACTTCAGATGCTTTCTGCTCTTCCTTTTCCCTTTTTTAGTTAATATTTCAACATCTAGTTTGAAATTTATGACATTCTTTTGACAGACTCTTTGTCATCCCTGCTTGCACTTCACTCTCAGCGTTTGGATCACCCACTGCTGTTTCAATTCTTTGAATTTCTATCATTGCCGTAGGATGACAATTTTGACATTGTCTTTGTTTGGGTTCCTGGCCGTGCGGGTATTCCAGGAAGCACTGGGGCTGATGGGGCAGCGGAGGGGGCCCTTCAGCGGCCACTTGTGGTCCGTACAACATCTGCTTCTGATTGGTACGCTTCTGTTGAGGTATACATCTCACAACTTTGGCGGCTTCATTGGGACTCCATGGGGCGCAGCAGGCTTCACTCTATTTTTCCAGAACTAGCAGACTGTATAATACAGGAGTTTCTGAACCGACGAGAAAAGTGGTTGTGGATAGACTAAGGACTGGACGCTCATTTGTCGCTCGCCGTTTTTTGCTTGCGGGAGAAGGCCCCCCCACTTTGTCCCTGCTGTAAGGACCCCCTGACCGTGGAGCATTTGCTCATCTCCTGTTTAAAGCTAGCTACAATTCGTCTGGGCTGTTTTACAGCACAGACTCTTGCTGACCTTTTTGTCAGACACTCTTTCAGGTCGGTCCTGACGTGTGGGGTCCATTCGGATGTTTCACCTGATGTGGTGGAACTTGTGTGTTTAAAGGCTTATCTTATAGAGCTGAGAAGGGAGAGGTCTTTAGACTTGTGCAATTTCTTTGTGTCAACCTTTGAATAGTCATGTACATTGTTTTTGCCATGAGATAGCCTTAGTTGCTGACTTGGCATAAAACAACAATTAACTAACTAACTTGACATGTTTTGAAATGTATGAAAGTCTGTAAATAATGGATGGGTGTTTAAGAATCTTAACGAGTGACAGTGGCATAGGAAGATGCGTGAGGGTGGGGGGACTCCATGCTTACAGTGAACAACATTCACATTCTTATCCCCTCGGTATCTTTTTTGAGGGGGCGGTTGCCCCTACTCCCCCCCCCACCAGTTCCTGTGCCACTGAGAAAGTTCTGAGAAAATGTCTTTAGTGTTCAATTTTCATTGTTCACAGCATCAAACATCCTACACAGTCTGCAGATACTGCATGTGCTGCAAGTGCCCCAGTATTGGGGTTGAAAGGCAGTACACTGAAGGATGAACTGCGGTTTAACTACACATACTCCGTTTACTGGACTGTAAGTTAAATCAAACATTCTTCTATATTGAATCAGTGCTTGATTGCAAGATTGATTTTGCTTGATGTATTTTTACAGCGAGAAGTAAGATTTTGCAGAAATGACTTTTGAAAAGCCTTGTGCTATGGATTAATGGATGGTTAAAAAAAAAGATTACAAAGACTGAATATTGTAAGACAAAAGTGACAATAATAATAAATATGTGATTTATATAGCACATAATCATGCACACGAAGGAGCATGCTCTTAGAGCTTAAGACAAGTAAAAGACATGGACAGAAGGAGAAACAACTATGCAGACAAGTAATAAAAGACAAACATAGAAGAGACAAAGAGGAATCATGGAACAAACAGTAAGAGTGTCATAAATCTGCAGAGAAAGACTGTGACAGTATCCCTGGTCTTTCAACCAGAACGTGAATACTGGCCCCGGGGAATGGGCACGTGGGCACTAGTTACTCAACACTAGTCGCCCACGTCAACATTAACTGCAGGGGAAAACACACGATAATCACACGTCGGTCATTCAATTACACAACTTGGCTCACGAGCCCCCACCCCTGCTCTTCCCCGAACACAATACTCAACGACGTGTGATTTCAATGGAACAATAAAGAAAAGATTTATTCATACAAAACATTTCAAGCAAAACACAATCAAATGGACTCGTCTAGGGGGGTCCCAGTACTATCTGTGCTAGAGCGTACTTCTGATGTTACAGTGCTGTTGCCTCTCTTTACAAATACCATACACACTCGCAAGCACACCAACTTAGCTCTGTTACAGCTGGTTTGTTGAGAGTCCAATACTTCAGTTGACTGCCACGACACACTGACGATTTCCCTTCGAAGTGATGTCTGATGGTCTGACGTCTTCCTCCCTCGAACTGTCACCACGTCAGAGAGCGACAACTGCTTCTCCCGGTGACCCAGATTCGAGCCTTGTACCACTCGAGGTACACACGTGGGTTCCTCGACGACTGTAATGCCTCGTACAGCCGCCAAGGAAACACCACCACAGACGGTCTCAGTCCTTGAGAACCGACGACTTCTAGCGGCCTCAACGTTGAGCCTCTACCTCTCACACCGGTAGAGCGAGCCCACAGTCACACAGCCCTTTCCTCTCCACGACGACAGCAGGCAGTCTTGACAGTACCTCGTCAATTACTTGCCTCCTTCTCTCAAGGTTCTCTAACCCGACTTCTTTCCTCCCGAGTCTTGCCCTCGTGGCTAAGACTTGGTCCGAGGCAGAAGTGTAGCTGGCGTTAGAAAGCTGAAGCCGCTTTGGCTGATGACCCGTTGCTCCCCCACTCAGACGTTCGCCAAAAAGCAAGTGAAGTGTGTTCTTGTCTCTCTATTTATCTCTCTACATTCTCACAGATACATACATAGGGATGCCATTGGTCAATAACTCATCATCCAATCAGCTACAATTAGAGTCAGCAAACGACAGGAGGAGATCTCTCTCTGACCACAGGCCACGCCTACAGGTGGTTGCGGTCAGGTGGCTAAACCTCCCTCCCCCCTTGTCCTATTACGTGGTCTGACGGCAAAACAGGTGCGCGCCTTCGGGTATCTTTCTCTCCCTCCCTAGACGTTTGTTGACGTTTAGCCAGCCATCGTTCACGCATGGCGGCCGAAATCACTTAGAGCTGTCTGCCCCACGCGTCATTTAGGTGTCCATACCAAAACATACGCCCCCTACTTCCTCGCCAAAGGGCCTCAGGCTTGTCAACAAGGCGCTCTAGACACTAAGTGGGCAGATTGTTACCTACCCCCTCGAGTTATCTCATGACAAAGACGAGCAGGCAGACTAGTCAGTTGGCTATAATTACAACTACTGACAGCTATGTTGATTGGTATAAAGAATAATGTAAAATATAAAAGCACAGTGTGGATTTTGCAGTGTATCTGTAAATATTGCTTCCATAAGTTTTCATACATTTCCAAAGGATTCATCATTGAGAAGACAATGGATCAATTTCGTTCGTGTGTGTGTAGACCTGACTTCACTGCACCTACACAGTACTCTGTCATATGCAAATGCTGCTTTGCTCCTGAACACTACCCAGTAACATGTACGCTGAAGAAGCTAGGGGGTTTTGAAGTATCATGAAAGCGTTGTCTTCCTCGGGTCCATGCCTACTGTACAGAAGCATGCTTTTTCTAGTCCAACAACACAAAATAGCTGTGTACAAACAACCGAAGTTATTTTGATAAATATACTTCAAATTTAACTTTTCAAGCCAAGATATTATAGCTGTGACACAGTATGATGTTAGTAACGTGCACACAGTAAATGGAAAGGAATATCTGCAATAGTGTTCTCGAAAATATATGTCGTCTTTTCCATTTTCTAAACATTTGTGCAGGCAAAAGTCTCTCTTTACTTTTTCTGTACTTTCTGGAGTCTCTGAATGAGGGATGAGGGGCAGCCTGCGAGCAAGGAGTTGCAGTAGTCAAGTCAAGAAAGAACAAATGCACAAAGAGTGTTGGAAGCGCGTGTAGAGAGAAAGTGACAGATGGCACTGATCTTATATAGCTCATAATAGGCAGACTGACAGACATCTGTAACATGTTCATCAAGGGTCATGTCTGCGGTGACAATAAATCCCAGATTCCTAACGGATGATGTGAAGGTGATGTTGGTTTCACCCACCTTGATGTGATTGGGCAGACTAGCGAGTGAAGTTTGATGTCTTCTTCTATGGCACAAGAGGGCTTCTGTTTTATCGTCGTTTAGTTTAAGCTTGTTTTTTACCATCCAGCCCTTGACATCGCTAATACAAGTTTCTAGAGAGCTAATAGCAGAGTGAGACTAAGCCGGTGGAGTGGAACAGTAAAGCTGCGTGTCGTCAGCATAGGACTGATGAGAAACCAGGTGAGACTGGATGCATGATGAAAGTGGTTTAGTGTAGAGGATGAACAGAACTGGGCCAAGTATTTAGCCTTGGGGAACACCACAGAGAAGTGGAGCAGGGCAAGTTTGACCATCAACTAACACAGTCTGGATCCTATCAGTGAGATAGGAACCATGAGAGGGCAGGTCCAGAAATTTCGTAGAGGGTGTGGAGTCTATGAAGGAGAGTGGTCTATAGTGTCGAATGCAGCAGACAGGTCCAGTAGAGTTAAGGGAGAAACATTACCGCTGTAAAGGCAGATAATATGTCTGTCATTACTTTGATAAGTTTAGTCTCAGTGCTGTGAAAGGGTCTATATGCCGACTGAGCTTTTGGGATAAGATGGTGGTCTTGTAGGTAGGCCCAGAGCTGTGTCAAAACTATTTTCTCTATGATCTTAGAGAGAAAAGACAAGTTGGAAACTGGGCGGTAGTTGTTTAGCACATTGACGTCAAGCGTGGATTTTTTAAGAAGTGGCCTCACCAGAGCATTTTTGAACAAAGATGGGACAATACCTGACGACAAGCTGACATTTACAATATGTGTGATGGAAGTAAGTAAAATATCTAGACACTTGAGAAGAAGATTTGTGGGCATTGGATCTAACTCGTGAAACAGGGTAGGCAGTGGGCAGTGGTGTTGCTGTGCGGTCCAGTCATTTTATATGCTTACTGAGACACACATGGACACTACTGGCTGTGATGTTGCATGTTATTCGTGCATGGGAGCGAGATTTTGCAGGATTTGCTGACTATGGGTGCAAATCGCCAACTTTAAAATTAGATAATAAATAAGCCACTGTGCTTCATCTGAAATTTACAGACTATATTTATATTATCTCTACCTGCCAGAATCTGTTTTTAACTCAGACCAATCGGGTAAGTCTTTAAGCGGTAAATTTTTCTTCGTTGGCATTGTTTTGACGATTATTTAATAATAATAATGATGATTTGTATAGCGCCTTTCCAAAGATTTGCTCAGAACGCTTTACATAAATCATACATAGAATAAATCATCAACAACCATTCACCCATATTCACATATAACAGACACGCTCACTTCTACAATATACACCCATTTATAACACAAAGTAAATTACAGACACCATTATGCATGCTCATGTCAGGACAGGGTCACAGTGAAGTCTCTGTTCTGAAAAGATGCATCTTAGGTTTAGACTTTAAGGTGGTTAGAGAATCAGAGTGACAAAGGCTCACAGGTAATCCGTTCCAAGTTGATGGGGCTTGGTAGGAGAATTATTTCCAGGTAGTAATTGTGTAGTAATAGTCACTTTCTTTCAGAAATGATGAGTTGAAGTTAAGAAGCATCATGTCTATTCTCAATGATAAAAAACTTCTATTTCGAGTTGCAGTCTAACAGTCAAGGAGATATACATACTAGTTATACCATAAGTGTTTTTTTTTAATAACTAAAATATCTAAACTGAATTTTCAGCAAGATTTGTGAGGCTTTTTAAATTTAGTTTATCTTCACTGTCACAAAAGATAAGCTTGAAGCAGATTCAGATAAGAAAATTCTAATAAGATTTATCTACAAAGAAAAAAATTAAAACTTTAATCTTTACATATTTTTTCAAACAATGTTTTTTTAAATAATAAAAATTCATGCATCCAGATTGAAAAACCTATGCACAAAGAGTAAGACTTAGTGAGTTAAAATGCTGCAATTTGAAACTCATCTCTCAATTAACTTTCTCTTTTTTCAGTTAAATAGGGATTGTTTAAAACTTTTTTTCCCCTTTCTCTTTCAGCAAAATAAACAAATACGCTGGTCTTCTCGTTGGGACTACATCTTGGAATCCATGCCACACACCAACATCCAATGGTTCAGGTGAGCTGAATTTCTTCTTTATTGTAAACCTCTGTTACCTGACTTCATTGCTTCCTATTCATATTCAGTAACAGTCTTAAGCAAGAATTATGAAATTAAATATGCCTTGAGCTTATGCCACTTCACTTTTGTGAAAAGAGGTTTCTGGTGTCATGAGGATGGCAACCATGCTTTGAACAGAATCATTAATCTTGTGTTCCATGTAGGAGATTTGGTACAGTTTTCTGAGGCTCTTGGTCTTAAATGCCAGAACCCATGTCTCGCATCCATTCAAGGGACAGTAAATGGCTTGTACAACTAGTACCTGGTAGTAAACTTAATGCTGCTGTCTTGCTAGATCCTGTCCATTGCTCCTGCTGCTGTTGCAATCCTAATGTGGACTTAGCCATGCAGCTGCCAACTTTAGAAAGGATGGTTCTCAAATGTTTGAAGCTTTGCACCTCTGTCAGCTGTACTTTATCATCAGTGCAATATGCAGTCAATACACTTACCTGCAATTTCATTTATAGTCACCTTACAACCACACACACACACAAGATTAATTTTACATCACCTCTCATTGTGAATTATGGGTTGGCAGCTTACATACTTATAGGTTTTAGAAATGCATCTGATAAAGCTATAAATTCAGTGAATATTGATATCCTTATACTTTTTGTCTCTCAGTCTTATTTTATATGCTGGATCTTATAATGCATATTAAAAAATTGTAGACATGGGCTGAAAGGGTCTTGCGGGTTGCGGCTGTTAAATATTTTAGTTGTTTCTAGCAAAAATTTCTTTGTATGTGTGTGCTTCAGCATCCTGAACTCTCTGGTGATTGTTGTATTTTTGTCTGGAATGGTTGCAATGATCATGTTGCGCACTCTTCATAAGGACATTGCCCGCTATAATCAGATGGATAGCGCTGTAAGTTATTTTCCTCTCATCCAATATTATGCCAGTCATGTTGAGATGTTTAGAGAGCAAGGCATTGTTGTATATAATGTGGCCAGCTTAACAACAGTCAACAAGATATTGTATAATGAAGTTAATACTTTTTAAACATCTGAAGCATTTATGTGCATTAAATATCATTTTTGAACATATGGCAGTTCAAAAGAAGAAGAAGAATTCATTTACTGACCAAGTGATAGTACACAAAGAAAATTTGATGTGATGGCGGTCCCCAATTATTCGACAAATACCGTCAGTAATTTCACATATTGTAGAAAGACAACCTATTAAGCATTTCATATGCAAGTTAATGGAGTACTGTGAATGATTACGTTGCATAATCAAAGTGTACTATTCTACCCACACCTTAGTTTGCATTTAGTTCATGTTTGCTGGCACTAATATTTCTTGCATTTGCCTGTCTGTTTGTAACCTTTTATGTGCTGTGCATTGAGCTCACATATGTATGTGGGAATTTGCTTTACAAATTTAGTTATTATTCCAAAGGATGATGCACAGGAAGAATTTGGATGGAAGCTGGTACATGGTGATGTTTTTCGTCCCCCACGGAAAGGAATGATGCTGGCTGTTTTAGTTGGCTGTGGTACTCAGATTTTCTTCATGACATTGATTACACTGGGTGAGTAAAGACAAAAGTTCATAAATTTTTTATCAGCAATTAAAAGTCCAATGAATATTATAATGGTGCTCCTTATTATGTCATTATACCTAGGTGTAGTCTACCTAAGACTGCACATTTCAGAAAAGATTTTACATTCATTGCTTGGGTGATGTTACAGTATTTGCCTGCTTGGGTTTCCTGTCTCCTGCAAATCGAGGTGCTCTAATGACTTGTTCTCTGGTATGTGAATTTTAAATCTCTTTAGGCACTTTTTTCTGTATACTGTATTTCAGATGTATATGTTTAGCAGTAGATTAAAACACAAAATAAAGATCCCTGTTGAAGAAGGGTGGTGCGCTTTGAGTGATATCATCCATCCAATAGCTGGCAGGTTCATTGACGTTGCTGCACAGAACTTACATTCTCCATTTTTTATGTTAAGATCACCATAAAGAATTTTGGAATTTTAATTTTATTAATTTTGTTAAGGATTATAAGTTACACTTTTATGAAAAGTCATGGGCCTTAATATAGAAAAGCTGCATCTATCTGCAGCTCTAATCCATGGCTGCTTTGCACCATCCTAATATTTGCTTAATAACTTATGCATTCTGCCCAAATGTGAAAAATTTCCTGATTTTCTGTAAAGTTCTAAAGTTTTTCACGTTCTTTAATGGCAGTACTTTCTAGTTTGGTTTTAAAGCATATGGTTACTGTGTACACTTGCAGGGCTAATTTATGTATACAAGGAATGTTGACCCTGTGGCTTATCCTTACCTAAAATCTTTTTTTTTTAATTATACCCAATGCAAATATGGGTCACTAGACAGGGAATAAAATATCCCAGCGCATAACCATGTTTACTGTCTTACCATACAACTTATTTAACATTGTCATTTCCAGAATCTGTTTTCAGCCTATGGTTATTTTAGACAAAAAATAATTACTAAAATCATCTTTGTATGATGTTATAACATCATTGTCATCATCAAACTATAATATAAAGTTTTTCATCATCTTGGCTGAGAAACAGAAATTGCAGGTTCCTATTAACTCTTTGAGTCCTGGCCGGACAAATATCTCCAGCCCCTTCAGCAACTATTAAGTACGGGCTGCCTACCTGTGTCTGTCATATTCAATAATTTTTCTGCAAAACAGTATGAACAAAAAGGAACAAAATCTAGTCATTTTGCTAGATGAATCACTTTTTGAAAGTGTTACATCCCAACATAGAAACTGGAAGACATTAAAAGAGTTGAATTTTTCCAGATGTACCTTTTTTCTTACTTTCTTTAGCATATCAGGGACCATGCCTGTCAGACTTGAAGCTTTTCTTTTGTGATGAAGAGGACTCTTTTCTTCCAAGTTCTATTTGGTGCTACAGAGCTTCTCTTTCAGTGTGGGTCTTTGAAGCCACAGCTAATCCTTATCTGTCTGTGGGCCAGTCATGCATGGGCAATTTTTGGTGTAAGAAAGCCTCAGGTGGTACATGTGTGCAATGCACAAACAAAAGGTGATGGTCTGTTGGTGTTTTGAACCAAGCATCTGGTTGTCTGATGGCGGGTTGTGTTCACTTGCCCACAGGCCCTTAAAGTGATGCTTAACAAAAAATCTTGGCTTCGCTGTAGAAAATTGCCTGCTTTGGCTGCTCTAGACAGCTGCCAGACCTGCAAGTTTGTCTGCCTCTTTGTTTTCTGACAAGCCAGAGTGTGCTGGAATCCATTGGACAGCACCCTCATGTGCTGAGCTTAGGAGTAGCTGTGTGTCTTGTTTCAGCTGCACAATGGGGGACTGCAAGCTCTGGATGATGGTTCTGCAATCAGTCAGGAAGATGACATGAGAGAAGTGGGTGGGTTTCAATGTTGACAAGTCTTGCAGCTTCACATGGAGTGGTGAGCTCTGATAGTTAGACGATGGAGATCCAGGAGGTAACAGCCTTGAGGTGCTGCATCTATCTGGGTGACATGAAGATTCCACTTCCTCCATTGTGGATAACAGCATCAGAGGACCCATGTATGTAGAAGTGGGTCCACATTGATGCATTAAAGCTCTGATGCAGCATTTTCAGGGTGAATGACAGGAGGAGATTTGGTTGGTCATTTTTGTTGGTTATCCCTGGAGCTTCTGTACAGTAGCAGATATCCTGCAGCTGTGTGTTCCATTGCTCAATATCCTGGAGGAGCTTTTGCTTTTCTAAGGTATTTGCAATAATATCGGTGTGGTTCCTTGTCAGCTTTTTTGTCAAGTGTTTGAAGCTTGCCCCTCTTTAGTCTGCTCTTGGTGGCCTCTTGTAGCTGTTGGTAGGATGTGAGGGAAGCCACTGTAGTTTCTTGTGTTGGATCAGGAACTTCTCTTCTTGTCTCTGGTCCAGGGAAGCAACTTCTGTGGTGGTCTTCAGGAAGTGGATGGATGTAGTCTTTAGTCCACCTAAGATGACTAGCATGCCTGCATTTGGCCCAGGCGGAAGAGTCACACCCCATCACTAGGTGGACATTGCCTGTGCAGACCTGTTTGAGGTTGGTGCTTATGGGTCTAACCCATGTCAGTGACAGGCTGGTGTGTCACGTCATTATCAATAGCCTGAAGATAACTGCCACTCTCTTAAGAGTGACCCTAGGAACATCTGCCTTGGCATCCAGCTAGACCAGGGGTTGGGAACGTCCACATACAGCCCACACGGTCATTTGATTTGGCAGCTACAGGCTAGACTCAAAGTTCAGTAAATCTATGAGCTTGACCAAATAAAGCAGGCTAATTTTAAGTAGATAATTTTGTGGGCCATGAAAGATGTTATAAATATCAAATGGCCATTGGAGGAAAAAAAATGCTCCCTACCCCTGAACTAGACAACAGGCGTACATAGGGTACACACATTCAGGAGATAGATGGGCCATAAGACAGCTGTCCCTGATGAAGAAACTCAGGAACCAAGTGTGGGGAACCAGAAGCACCATTCTCAAACAGGTCTCTTCTAAAGCACAAGTTCACACATTAAGAAGGCTAGTGGTTTGTTTGTGTTTTTTCCCCCATCATTTTAAAGATAAGACTATATGGAAGCAGAACAACTAAACATGAATACCACAACTTATTCATATCCACTCCACCAAATAGACTCTCATACAATCGTGGGTCAAGCTTACATGTAATCTACGTTAGTTCACACACGATAGCATTCAGAAGTCGTACAGCCAGAGCAATGAAGGTACATAGAATCAGTGGCCCATTGGAGCCTGTTTCTGACACTAAAGTTGTTATTCATCATCATACGTTATGTTTATTCATTTCTACATGGTGAGTAGTCATTGAAATCCACTGAATACAGGACTAAACATTGCAGTGATCATCAGTTGTGCCCTAGCCCCTATCAACATTTTCTTTTTGGAAATAAGATTTGATAAATTTAAATTCCTTTGGATTTATGGGAAAAAATGTGTTTCATGATGGAATGAGGTGGTAATGGTTTCTTTCTTCTAACTTTGAACTTAAATTATAAGTTTGATTTATTTTCCTGTCATATGTAGTTTATTATTTTATGATTTTGCAAAAACTTTAAATTTGTACGTACCTAGGGATCAGAATCAGTGCTGAAGGCCAGGACTCGAAGTGTTATTCGTTTGCACTATTATTTTAAAAGAAGAAATTGAGAAGGAACACTGAAAAAATAATTTAGACTGTGCCATCGATAATATAGTATGAACACACAGTTGAGTTAATGTACTTAA
Organism: Marisa cornuarietis; assembly: GCA_004794655.1. Taxonomy (NCBI): domain Eukaryota; kingdom Metazoa; phylum Mollusca; class Gastropoda; order Architaenioglossa; family Ampullariidae; genus Marisa; species Marisa cornuarietis. The sequence goes on from SMMW01000634.1 coordinate 244,481, forward strand.
GACCTGTGTATGTCAGTGTATGCATGTGTGTATTTGTGTGTGTTTTGCAGGTGCTTTATGTCTGCTTGGGAACACCATCTGGATATGTCTCATCAAGACTTTATAAAAGTATCATTTATGTCGTGTATTTTTTTGTGTTTAAAAATGTCTTCAAACCATAGTAGCATACAAAGTGAGAGACTTATGTAATTTATACTTGAAATGCTGAATTCCATCAATTTGATGTGAGGTTTTAAAGGCAGGTTTTTACAAGCCTAAAGTTGAAGCTGAAATATATAGAAAAAGAGAAGTTAATAAAAATGCTTTTGTTTCAGTAAGCTACTATTTTACTTTGCATGGGTCCCCTTTTCTGTTGAGGGGCCTACCCCTGCTTTTGAAAGGAATAGTTTTTGTTACAACAGTTAAAGTTTGAGGTGCCTTTAATCATTTTTCTTTATGCAGCATCATAGAAATATTTTATGCATAACTATACCATAATTCATCTATAAATCTGTTTGCAGTGTTTGATGGCATTTAATTTTTCTCTCCTGTCTTTGCAGTGTTTGGTGGGGAGAAATGGAAGTCCAATGTTCTACTGACTGCTCTTCTCTGTCCTGGGTAAGAATTAGTAATTTTCTTGTTCAGTGATGAATTCTTTTCTCTCATCTGTACATAACTAAGATGTTCCTTAGATGCAGATGTTTTTTCATCTGTTTGATGGCACCATTTTGGAGCTGCCATAACCTTTAGTGGCTGTCATCATCTCTGCCTGGTGGTGATCGCTTTGCTGTCTCCATATAAGAAGAAGAATTCATTTATTTGCCAAGTGGTAGTACAGTATGAATTTGACTTCATGATGGTTGCCAATTATTTGAGAAAACTGATCACACTCTCACTCATACAGACGCTACTGCTTGCACTGTGGTTTATACACCCCCTTAAATTTTCTCCATATGCATATGCACGTACATACAATTTTGCACACCCTGCACAGACAGCACAGAGCGTAGATTGTGCCTACAGGGGGGTAGGTCACAGCCAATACATTGGCTAGTTGTACACACCACCCGGTCCAGTAGGACTTTCTGTTTTTGGGTAGTACTGCCAAATCAGACGGTGACAGAGAATGTCACTACGCTCTCGATCCCCGCCCTTTAAAACTGGGCCAGAATGTCCCATCTTATGCCAGATTTCTTCAGCTAGAAGTAAAAATGATCATGTGTGTGGGCTGTTACAGCTACAGCTACACTCAATAAGTAACCCATCACGTTATGTCCACTCACTGTTATACATATTAGAGCTACACTCAGTAAGTAACCTATCATATTATGCCCACCCACTGTTATCCATGTGCAAAGAAGAGAAAAACTGCACAATTTCAGAATCTGTAATGTCAGTGTGTAGGAGATAAATGCTAATGTAAATCTAGTGCAAACATATGCTTGAATGTTGTGGCCATGTTTAAAAGATGGATAAAACAAATGGATAAAGTAAAAGATATGAAAACAAAGGTATTTAGTGTAAGTGGTAAAAAAAGTGGAATGAATAGGTTCAAGAATTGTCTAGCCAAAAAAGCATTATTTGCAGTACAAACTCAGTACAATGTTATAATTCATAGGAGTTCAAGCACTATCAAGAAAATATATACAGATACGTGATATGGCACCATATCAACCGTAGACCCTGGCAAGTGGTACCCTTATGAAAAGATTCCAAGGTGACAAAGTGCACTTCCTTCTTTTCATGCATAGAGCTACCAAACCAGTATTTACAAATCATATTGATTACAGTTCACCAAAAAATTGTACCAGTTGAGGAACATAAAATAACAATGAAGTTTGTGATATCTGCACAGTGCAGTGAAACAAATGAGACAAAACAAACATTAATGCATGGAACAAATAGGATGGTTAGGGAGACAGCTATGTTGGTGAAGCATACTAAGCAGAGATCAGACAAAATGTGTTGTACATGCAGTATCCAACATTGGTAAGGATCAATAAGAAACGGTAGGCTTTTCAGGCTGAGTTTCTCAGTGTTTTTTTGTTTTTTTGTTGTTGTTTTTTTATCCAATTCTGTCTGCACCGGTACATATGTTATAACTGATATAGCTGTCAGTACTGCTAAAGCTGCAATAAAGGCAGTGAAAATAATAAATAATAATTATAATAATAAAATACATATAGCACATTTCTCAGCTTTACTTGAACAAAACCAAAATGAGAGCAAATGCAGTAGCACAGTTTTCTAACGACAAAACTGAAGGGGTAGGAGATAAAGTAAAAGCCAGTGAGAAATAGGGGTGTACCACCACCTGTTAAGGTATTCATAAATAAGAACAATTATTTCTTGACAGGCAAAGGAAAAAAAACACCATACAGTTGCACACTCTACAATGTGTGTCCAGAGATTTTTTAAAGGATGTGGCCATATGCAAAATTTCACTGCAGAGAGACTGCAAAAGAACCATAGCTGCATCCATATAATATTGACAGTGCTCATGCATTTTTTTCAGAGGATTGTTGATTGTTAACAGGTAACCTCTGTTGCAGGGTTGTATTTGGAGTGTTTTTTGTACTGAACCTGGTGTTGTGGATCAATGGATCAAGTGCTGCCATTCCTTTTACTACATTGCTGGCTCTCCTTGCCCTGTGGTTTGGCATCTCTGTGCCACTGACCTTCGTTGGTGCCTACTTTGGATTTCGCAGAAGGGTAACACTTGTAGCTCACATTTACAGATACCAATGAAAACATATAAAATAATTTGTAAATTATTTAATTTAAAAGTTTTATGTGGACGTCTGTTTATTTGTTAGGTAAATTATCAAGTTTGTTAATGAATTATGTTAAACTGGCATTTCAGTGAGTCACGTTGAGTATAAACTAACATTCATCAAAAATCATAAAATTTATTGGCAAGAGTAGATAAGAAAAACTTTAATGTCAAGGCCAGAGTTACTGAAGTAGAAACATTAAACTGTCTGGGTTTGTACAGAGTTTTAACTCTTTCCTTACTGATCGCCCTCATAGGGGCGATCACGTTATCTTCGCCTGAACCCGGTTCGCACCCTATGGTGTGATGCAGGTTTTAAATGTTGTTACTCTTAAACATCGTTTTTTTAAGAAGAAAAACTTAATAAATAAGATAGCTTATTCATTCTTGAACACAATTGTCTTTCCTAAAAAATGTAGGAAGTAAGTTTTAACAGGAAGTCTTTGCATTTTCCCACGCTACCTGTCTTTCTGTTTGGTAAAAGGCTAGGAAATTCCCGGTATTGAAATTTCGACCGGCAGCTTTGAAAATTTATATTTATTAATCTACAGTAAAGATAACCATCTGTAATACACCGTTTTAAAGAGCTTTTTTAAAACATTCACTTGGTTTAAATTTTAAGATACATAGGTTTTGTCTTCGAGTATTAAAATCAAATGAACTGTATGTGTTTTAGAACACTTGAAGGTAAATTTCAGAAAATAACAAAAAAATTATTTACTTAATATATACAGACATAACGTACCAAACAAACATATGTTTTATTAGAATATACATTAGAATTTAAATATTACATTCTATTTTCTTCTTCTTTGGGGTTGTTGAAGTACAAATCCATGTCAAATTGAGTAAACCGCAACGTACTTTCGATAATTCAAAATGGCGCTCGACCATTTGTTTACATTTTTCCCTCTTACAAACGAATTTTTTGATTGGCTGGACTAGTTTTTAAAGGGAGGGAATCATGGAGGACTATTTCCGAAAGATTTCAGTAGTTTCTTACCTTATGTTATTTTCATTTACATTGCGGGAGTTTTTTTGAGCTCATTATGATGGCATTTTCTGTTGGGAATACTATAAAAGTGTGTTTTCAAGCAAACACTAGGTTAGGCTGTTCCTTTTCTCTACATTTTGATCTATCATTATCAATTTGAGTTCTTCTTCTACCTCTTTTAGTTAATTTTTTATGATTTTTTGAAAAAGGGGTAAATACATCCCTCCAAGGGTTCGGAACTGCCGCTTAGACTTCCATAGTGTTCAGTAAAGATTGAGTTAAAATATTTTCATAAAGTCTGTTGCAAAATGATTTTTGTAAACAACAAAAATAAAAGCAGTGAAATGAAATTAATTTTGAAAACAACACAGTGCTTTTACCAAAACAAAATTAAAATATGATGAGATGATGCACAGCATTTTTTGTGGTCCGTCTGTAAATCTAGTAAGGGGGAGAAGGAAGTGCATTACCTTTCCAACAAATTAGCTCAGGAGAGTTGTCAGTTACTTGAAAAACTTTGTTCTGTTCTTTTTTCAGCCCATTGAACATCCTGTGCGTACTAATCAGATTCCACGTCAGATCCCTGAGCAGTCTATGTATACACGACCAGTGCCTGGTATTGTCATGGGAGGAGTTCTTCCTTTTGGATGTATCTTTATTCAACTGTTTTTCATTCTCACCAGCATTTGGTAGGTTTGGATTGTATAGTTGTTATTGTCAGAATGATGAGAATTAAAAAAGAAGGCAAATGAATAAGATTTAACCAGCACAGTAAAGATTCAAGTAAAAATGGTCTTAGGGCATGAATAGGACACACACATTTTTACATAATAAATACCTGATAATACACTAATTCAGTATTTTGTTAAAAAAAATGGTAATTTAGATTTAGCTTTGGTATTTCAAAAGATTATTGTAGGCTGCAGTCCTGCAGGATTTCTGTAAAGTGTGCTGGAAGGGTGCATTATTTGAAAGCCCATATAGCCCAACTCCCACAAAAATACATAGCTGGTGTGCATTTGAACTTGTGCCGCTTCAAGCATAATTTTTGGCATTTTTCATGCTGATTTGGAACCCAACATTTAGAATTGATAATTACAACTAGATACCTTTTAAATCAGCCAACTGTGGTCCCAGACCAGTTTTGAACCCGAAGGAGGTCACTTGGTAAAGCATTATTAGCACTTGTGACTGTGACCTGTCACCATCCTCAAGAGGTCATAGAAAGTTCACTTATATAGTACCATATTCCAGCCCTATAGGAAAGCTCAGGGCACTTCACAAATCGTAGTAGCAGACAATGAGAAATGAAGATCAAGGATGAAGACTGAGCAATGACTGTGAACCCAAAATAAGGTGACAACATAACAAAATGACATAGGTACGAGAATTGTTCTACTTCTGCCCGGACTCGGCAATAAAGTGAACCTGGAAAATTTTTTAACATTTTTTTTCTTATTCTTCAACTCTTATGAAACTTTTTCAACATAGTCGCCGCCAATTGCAAGACATTTTTCAGCCCTATGGATCCATTTTTGAAAACACTCCAAAAACGCCAATTTTGGCATCAATTTCAGTGGTTCCCTCACTCCAGCAAATCCTCAACTGGGCCTTGGTTTCAGGGTCCAAATTGTAGAACCAACATTCATTACCTGCGGTGATGTGCTTGAATCCAGAAGAACACCCCTGATTGAATGTTTCCAAGAATTCGTTGCACCAGTCCACATGGTATTTCTTTTGCTCGTCTGTCTGCAACATGGCACCCAGCGTGCTGACTTCTTGCTGAAGCCCAAATCGTGGTGGATGATCCTGTGAAGACTTATTCAAGGAATTCCCAGCTCCATCTCCATCTTCCTGATGGTCACATGCCCATCACTTTCCAGGAATTCACGAACTTTGTTGACATTGTCTGGGTCTTTTGACATTCTAGGCTTTGATTCAGGATGCTTGTCATCACAGCTGAAATGACCACTGCGAAATTGCCGAAACCAGTCTGTGACAGTCGTTTTAGATGGAGCATCATCACCATAAGTTTCTTTCAGCTGGAATGACAAATGAGCCCCAAAACGTGAAAATCCACTGAGCAGCAAAGATTAAACAGAATTGAAGCCTACAGTACTGCATCGATCAGAAGTTTTCTTGTCAAAAAGAAAACAAAGCCACTAACACAGGTATACTACATTCCAAACACAGTGGCAGGCAATTCAAAAACACACTGTCCAGTACGAACATGTCAGATGAGACAAATGTTCGACAGAGACCAGCCCCTTCCAGCCAGTTAGGTGAAGTGGCATCATGCTCATTTCATAAGAGTGGGTCTTATCTCTAAGCACTTAAGTTTTACCCTATGGAACTAGGGTGTTTCTGTGAGGTACGAGATCAAAGGCTTCAACAAAAGCAGCCCCAGGAAGTTAAGGGATGGAAGGTGGATTTACCTAAAGGGGTGAAAATCACAAAATAACAAGGCTACAGGAGATACAGCTGCCATGTCTCAGTCATTAATTTAAAGAAAGTACAACTAAACTGAATAAGCGGAATAATGTGGAATGTTGCTAATGAAACTTAATGTAACTTGGTTTGATAGTGTTTTAGTGATAGTGTTTTGGTGAGAGTAATCACAACTTTTTGTATAAGAGTATGGACAATTTTCATAATCATGTAATATTTAAAAAATAATAAAACAGGCTCATAGCTTTGTTTGCTCATGCAGGGTATTTCAAATAAAGCTGATACCAGACTGGGAAGGGACAGTAGTTAAATTTAATGAAATATGTTTCATAAGCAATATTGTCAGATAATAACTGGTAAGTAAATGCATTTTTATCACTAAAACTTCCTCAGATTAATGACTTATTGTCCACAAGATGGGTGCCTGATTAATTTTGTCTACATCTTAAAAGTATTTTGCACTGTTTTCTGATAAACATTTAAATAGAAGAGTGAAATTGCAGATTGAGAATACTCTAGGGTAACCAGGCCTGTGAAATCAATGAAATTTTCTTTAAGAATATCGTGTTTTATTAAATATAAGTTTCAGGTGCTTTTTGCTGATTAATATAAATTAGGCATGTGTATACATTTAATTATCATTTGAGAGAAAATTAATATTACCCTTCAAATGTTTGAAAAATACTATTTATGATTTCAGTTTATGAGATTTTTATTTGCTTTTGATTATGAGTGAAAGAAGAAAATTTTAGGATTATTTTCTAATTACAGGTCTCATCAGATGTACTACATGTTTGGCTTCCTCTTCCTAGTGTTTATTATTCTTCTCATCACTTGCTCAGAGGCAACTATTCTGCTTTGCTACTTCCATTTGTGTGCAGAGGTAGGACATACTTGCATGTTTATGTCACTGGCTTATTTTCTTAGAGCACAAATACTGCACCTATGAGCATCTGGACCAGAACTTAACATGTTTATAACTGGAATGTACTTATAAAGAATGCCTGGAAATTGTGCAGATTAGTTCATTTGGAAAAAAATGTATTGCACCTGTTTAGGTCTTTGAAGAGCCCACCTATGCTACATCCTTTCAGTCTTTCTGAGTTGCCTTGTCAGTGTTCTGGGACCAGTTGCACAACGCGTTTCTTAACCTTAAAAGTGTTCTAAAGAAGCAAAATCTCTTCTTAGCCATTTAGATGCATTGCAGAAAAACATACAAAAAATTGTACGGACAGGACGGAAAGTCAGACTTAAACAACTTTATCTTACTTAAAGCAGTTTTAGTTTCAAAAATTCTAAAATTGTGGTGTGAACTTTAAACTAATTATCTAAATAGAGTTAAGGCCTAAAAGTGTTTAAAATTAGAAATGTGTTGTGCAACTGGCCCCAGGACTTTAAGCCTTGTACTTCAATATAGGTGATGTTTAGGCTGCATGCATTCGGTAGAGTTAGTGCTTCATGATTTGAGGATCGCAGTTATGCCAGCAAATCAGTCAATCAATCCTCTTCGTGCTAGTTGCACATAAGGCCTCTACCAGAGCCCGCCACTGATGTCGATCGGCTGAAACTCGCTCCAGGCGACCCCATGTCCAGCCCTTTCCTTTCATCTCCCTTTCCACTGTTAGTTATGCCAGCGTTTTTGTCTAATTGTAAATCTTTTGGCTGGATACCTACTCTTGACAGGAATTAACTAGTAGAATGGTAACAGAATTAAGTCTCCACAAAAAATAAAGTCATGTACTGCCTGAGCTTAATCATATGGCTATGAAACATGTAAATAATACTGTTGATTAAATTGTTATTGCAAACAATTATCACTGAAAGGTAAAGAAAACTCAGTGCAGTCAGTTCTTCGCACACTTAACAGTTCAAAGTAAACATTGTTTTTTTAAATCAAATAGAAACAGTTTTTTCCTTTCAGCTATTGCTTACATATTTTTCTTTTAACAGGATTATCATTGGTGGTGGCGTTCTTTCCTTACCAGTGGCTTCACAGCTGTCTACTTGTTTATCTACTGTATTCACTTCTATGTGACCAAGCTGGAGATTCAGGGTGCTGCTAGCACCTTTTTGTATTTTGGTTACACCTTTCTCATAGTCTTTCTTTTTTTTCTTTTGACAGGTAAGTGATGCTTTTTATAAGTATATTAGCACCTATATAGACACCTTTGTGAAGACATCAAGCTAATTAAGAGTTTAACTGTATGTGAAATGTCACTATATGAAATTCCCCCACTACCTCCACCCCTATTGAGTTCTCTTGTTATTGCAGGTATTTGCATATAAATGTTCATTATTATTGAGATAAGTGTTCACCTTTTTATGAAGAGTATTAGTAATAATCAGGGTATTTATTTGACATAGTACCAACCAAAGAAGACATTTAAAAAGTTAACAATTGCAAAACAGTGATAATGCATATATATATATATATATTTGTATATCAGACTCTACCAAACACACAGACACACATAAATGCATGTGCAGGCACACATGCACATACACATTGAGTGTGCTCAGTTGAATCACCATCAGTGAAAACTCCCAGCATAGCAAGTAACAACAGAGTTGAAAATAAGAGCAAGTGAACATATTTGTGTAGCATGATTTGAAGTCCAGAATGCTAAGAATAGCATAAATAAGTAGTTCAGACCAAGCTGATCACAAAATCAGATCTCAAATCTGAAGAAGCAGTCCACAATGATAAATACAATAGTGTAGAAAGAAGTCACACCAAGTATGGTGATTTAATATTGCTTTATGATTAATACTGTAAAAACAAGCACTGAAGCCTGATGCCCACCTGAAGTAGCATATTACTGCAAGATTAATAATATATTTTTGCATTTTTCCCCAGGAACAATAGGCTTTTTTGCCTGCTTCTTCTTTGTCACAAAAATCTACAGTGTTGTCAAAGTGGACTGAGCTGCTAACATTGGAAAGGCAGTGTATGCAGTGGCGACTACTGAAAAGAAAGGATGCAAAATGAAATGTATATGATAGAATGCATATTGCATATAGATGCATGACTGTAACATAAGGGAACTGTAATAAGGGATCAAAACATTTCTCATCAGTAATTTACAAGTTTTAAATCTACCTGCAGTTAGATCATAAATGACATCATTTGGAGAGAAGCTTTGTAATGTATTTAAATGTTGCAAGTTTTTTCTTATATGTTTCTACCATTGTTTTGTTGGGCTTGACATCTTCAGTTAATCTGAAAGATTGGTAGTCTGGCAGCTGTATATAGAGTGTTTCATTTTCTGTAGGTATAATATACAAAATATAGACTCAGAAAGCACAGTACAAAGATTAGAATATGCAGTCGACGACTGCAATTAATCAACCAGAAATTTTAACTGCAGAAGTAAATAAAACTGCTTGCACACTTTGTCACATTATTTCTTTTGCCAGACCTTTCTGTACTTCTTCTGGACAAAGTGCATTCCTCTTTAAGGACTAGTTGGGCACACATTTTTCTTATGATAATTAAATAAAGTTTAGTGCAAAGATACTATTCTCACAAATCTGGGTGAACACCACCCCCACCCGCCATTCTTGGTATGCATGCCTAAATATATCACAATGCACAGAAAGAGGTCAACAACACAGATGTCAGGAGAATGTATGGATATTTCTGTTTTATAAAGGTTGCAGCTAATGCAAGAGCATATTGTGATATCACAGTTTTGACTTGTACATGGTTAATATTGAAGTCTTATATCTTGAGAAAGGAATTTGGGTATTCATCCAGATTTGGCAAAATAGTATTGTACTGAGGATTACACAATCACGTATTCTAGTGCATTAAAGGTGTGATCCTAGCAACACAGAGCATAATAAGCACATAAACAAGTGTACATTCATCCATGCATGATACTACCACCCTAAGATTATTCATATAATGCTAGCATCTGTGCAGGTATAGTCATCACTTGTGCCTGAATACTACTTAGGAGAAATGTGTCATAGAAATGTGCACTGCAGTAAGTTTTATAACGGAGATCTTCCAGGTCTCAATTCAGTTGCATTAGGCAGTGGTATTTAGCATTGCTTACATAGCTTCCTCCATTTTTTTTGTGAAAGATTACTGTCACTTAGTGACATTAAGGATGTTGGGTGCATAGAATTTGTTTCTGCAGTAAATTTTCTCCCAAAATCATTTTTCATTTGCCTAATATTTAATTCAGTTTTTCTTTCATTTGCAACAACAAAATTTTTAGTTTATTTAATTGAGATATTATTTGTATGCACAAGCTTGTTACCCTAAATACCATTTGTAATAGATGGCCTTGTTTTGCATTTAATGGAATGTACCAGTATACTGTTGCTCACATTTCATAAATGTTTGAAGAAAGTTGAGAAAGTTATGCCATTTATGCAAGCCACATCTCCAAAAAGATAACCAGTGGTGTTTGATTTTGGCTGTTGACATTTTTTGATCATACACACCAGTTGGTATTTTCATTTTGGCAATTTCAGAAACTTTATTGATGGAGGGAATGAGCATCAAGTAATGAATATTGTTTTGTTCAATGACTAGGTTGCATGGGTGGTCACATCTCTTCTTTACAGAAATTTACTACATGGCCCACATAGCTTTTGAGATTTACAGACACTCATATGTAGTATGCTCTCTTGCCGTCTCCACTTCAAAGCAGAAGCTCACCAGGCCTTTGACAGGAAAGTTTTCCCTGGCCATCCAGCACACAGGTATCCGATTTATCATTGAAGCTAAAAGCTGGTAGAAGGAGATTGGGCTTTGCCTTCTTGCCTTTATGGCATGCCTCTGACATGGTAAACCACTTACAGCTTACTGCCAACCATTTATTTTAACCCTGTTTTTCTGAATGTAAAGAAAGGATTAATACCTCATGCACCCTAGTTCAACTGTATTCTGCTGCTGGTGATTTCCATTACAAATACTTGGCAAATCCAGATACATATTTACACTTTTTATTTCATAGTAAAAATGTATGATAACACCCATTGTAAATATTTTGATTGATGTCAAGTCCTGGACGTGTGGATCATATTTCTTAAGTATTGTAATATTTAGTCTTTGAGGTGTATAATTTTCCATTTTGCCAACTAAAGTGTTACATATGTTGTTATGTTTTCTTATATATCAAATATTCATTGACTGAGTGAAATGTATAAAGGAGGGAAGCAAGGAACATCAGAGGTAAGTAAATTATGGGGGAATGCTTGTTGCTGTCTGCGGTCTGTGTAATAGGAGGGAAACTTTCAAGGGTGCAACTGAGGGATGGAGAACTTAAATTTTAGCTTACTGTGGAATGCAGTTGTATGGTGCTTCAGAGCCCTGTCAGATACTTTCTATTGCTTTGGATATGTGTGCTTTGTGATCAGTTTTCCACATATCCAGAATGTTAATTTCAGATTTATGTTTTCATTTTTGCAAGCATGCATATGTGCAAATACATCCCTGTCCACAAATTGTAGAGGAAGACAAGTTAATTTTTCTTTATTGTTCTATAGTTCTTTTTTCATTTTATTTACTGTTATGTTGGATATACAGACTGGTGACTGCAAAAGGATGTCCATTGTTAATTAAAAATACATTCCCTTTTGTGGACCACCATCTATTCTGTCAGTTATGACTCTTCATACCAGTGAAATAGTATTGAGGATGTTAATCAGGGTTTGTATTCTGTTTTTTTTTCCAAGAAAATTATTGGTTGTTCATATCACATTCTGAAATCTTTAGCATGCTCTATTTTCAAGACTGCAAGCAGTCTCAGACCAATGGCTGTACTTGTAAAATGACTTAGGTTTCAAATTCTGTTGATGCTAACACCCCAAGTTGTTCCATGACTTTAGATCAGCAATAGTCAACATTACTGTATGGGATATTGATGCACAAATGATGTCCATAATTCTAATTTTATATTAACACAACTGTGATCATTTTTCAAAGAGAAATTAGCTGTACAATTATACTCCACATACATGCATTTCACTTATGCATTTTTGGTTGTTGGTGTTTTTGTTTTTTTTGCACATGTAGTTTGAAAATACTTGTGAGGGTAATTTGAAGATTTTTTTTTTAATCACTCCTTGTTTGTGCACGCCATGCCATGTTTGGCTGTGTGTGGGCTGACCTTGAGAGTGCCTTTCTGTTTTAACCAGTTACACTGCATCACTCAACAGTGCAAACATCACATGCTTTACTATGCTACATTTCATATCATTTTCACATCATCAAATCTTTGTTCGAGTTATAATGGAAAAAGTACTGGGAATAATAATCCTTCTCAACCTAAGAAGTAGCATAGTGAACTTAAACTTAACTTTTGAAATGTGATACACCATGATATATGTAGCATACTGACTAGATGCAATTTCTGAAGTATGCATCCCCCTCAGAAGTGGAGGTACAATTACATAACTCAATAGTATAACATAGAACAGTGAAGCAAAACATTCACTGAATGCAGATAAAATTTTCCAGCATGTCTGCTTTGCTTGTGATTGTAAACGATACTGTTGACTTCTCAGAGAATGAACAGTCTTGAATTGAAAAGTTGTGAACCTCTGACAAGCGAAAACTAAAAAAAAAAAAACTACATTCTTTAAACCATTTTACTTTAGAGCTTTTATGAACATATACATCAGTTGTGTATTCTTTATATTTCCAGTGTATGTCAGGTTAAACGCGATTTGGAAAATGTGAGCACAGTAATAATATCAGAAAACATTATGCACCCTTTGTAACAGGGATTATAACACATTGCAATTGTATTAAAAAGAAGTGGAAGTGTTATTATTAAGAATGCATGTATATACATTAAAAAGGATGTACAATATGGTTAAATTTGATGCCATTTAATGTTGTACTGCTATTCACATGATCAGGTGACAGGTTGATCACTTCCAACAACAATTTTCCACAGCTTTTTTTTTCAGCAATCTACGAAATGAAAATCTGAGAATACGTTGTATATTTGGTTTTGTCCAACTTACTTAATCTGATGTTGGAAGTGTATGATGTTACCTTTGAGGTTTCCATGTACGAAACATGTTTAGAAGTGACTATTGATAGCAGTAAAACTATTTTTGTACTGTAGCTATTTTTGCTTAAATCACCAGCAAATATTGATGGCAGATATAGAAGAATTTAAGTTAAATTAGAGGGAATTAAGTCTTGAATTTCTTTTAAGAACTACTCTTCACATACGAATGCTTGGTTGCAATTTTATAGATCCTTACTTGCAATCTTTGTCTGCCATTTTTAACAGGAAGATGTGTCATCTCTGTCAGATATGGAATAGATGGACAAACATTCGTTGCATAAGTTGCATGAATGTTCTGCTTCTTGTTATGTAATAATGCTGATATGGTCTGCTTATCCTCTACAAATTATAATTCAGCCACTTTGGTGAAAGGGGGATGTGAACACTAATCCAACCCATTTTGCAATCATTTGGGACTTTTTTTTCTATTTTTTTCTAACGTCAACTTTTTATAATATATATCTGTGCATTGCATTCAAATTTGTTTTTCATTACCATCAAGTTTTTTTGCATCTCTATCTCTTGAAAATGAAAAATCCTAAATGACAATTAACATGTTCTTATCTTCATATTGATTGAAAAAATGAGCTGTAGTTCTTATCAAAACTGCCCATCCACCTCCCTACAAAACAAAAATTCCTGTGACTTAAAGTGATTTGCAAATATGTAGTGGTTTAGAGCAAAAATGTTGACATTATTGTGCATAAAGTTTTGAAGTTTTAAATTACAAGATTTGTCTATTTTTTCAAGACTTGGAGTTTCTGTAGAATTGGTGCCATACTTTTGCCTGAATATAATAAAGCTTTGAGGGTGAGCCATTTTAGTTGCTTTTAGCACAAGTTGATCATATTGTTGAAGTCCATAGGCTATCATTGCCTTTATTACAGTGATGACAATATATGTTCATTTGTTATAATAAGACTAGAATGTGGGGAGCTAAACTGTTCCACATCCATTGGGTAGAGTTGACTTTCTTGGGTCAGGTCCATGATATGTTGCTAGGCTCTACCTGAATTGTTAATGTATAACAGCTTCATGTTAACTATCCAGCTAGCATCTAGTGGCATGGCAGATTGATTACCCTTGATTGTCAATTATTGTTTTAAATTTTGGTTTACTATTTTTTGGCTTAGTTGTATTTGCATTACAGTATAATCTGTGGGAATAAATTTTTGCAATGTTTGATGCTGCTAAATTATTTTACACAGTCCATAAAACTGGATGTTTCATGTCCACTATGAAGATTAAACAAAACTTACAAATATACAAGTCGACTTCCACACATTTGCATAGTTTCTACATTTTTTTTTTTTCACTTTTCCCAATCCTATGGCCCAGTCGATTTAAAGAAATTTTTTTGCCCCTTTTTTGATAGCATGGATTTCTTCTTTGGCCAAAGCTGATAGTTTAAGATGGTATGGAGTGTAAACATTACTCCTAGATCTTATTGTCTGAGCTATGAGGCCTGTAATGTCTTCTCACCAATACTCAACTCAGATTGTAACATATGTACATAACATTTATTAGGATGCAAAGTTCATCTACTGCACTGCTACTCATCTTCTAACTATTCAACTGACTCCCCCGCCCCTCCTCCTTCCTACCTCAGTCTCTCCCTACAAATCCAGACACATTCAGGTTCATATAGCTCACCACTCACTAGACTGTCTAAATATAGTACTTTCTCTAGGATACCACAAGGCCATTTAATATTTCCAGTTTTAACCACTTTTTGTGATAGTGCCAAAAGGAATTACATCTCCAACAAAAAAAATATGACACAGCACAAAATTGAGTGAGAACGTGATAAAGATTTTGAAGGATTTTGCAAGTCTCATGTAATACCAATAAGTTCATCTTTTGCAAAGCAGGCCATCAAAATTTTAAAGCTGCAACTTCTAGTTCCTTTGATCTAATATGACACTTTCAAAGTGCAGTGCACAAAAAATTTAAAGAGATTCGAGTAACACAAGGCACTTGACTGGCAGTTCTATTGAAAGCACGAAATGCAAGCAAAAAGTTCCTTGTAAGTTCATTTACAAACTACATTTGATGACTGCTTCAGTTGTTCAGAAAATGCTTTTTGGCCTTGCTGCTTAAAGAGATGAGAAAACAATGAAATGCACTTAGTACAATAATGGTTTATTTTAACTTTAAAAATGTTTTTAACACACCGAGTAATAACCTTGTGTGCAAACAATTTGATAGCCACCGTGTACTAAACTTCCTTCTTTTCTAAGTATACTTAAATATATTAAGTGCATACACTGCAAAACAAATGTATTAGATCTGATTCTTTATCTCGCTTTCCTGTTGCTTGTTCTGTTTATCCTTCTCTGAAGTTAGCTCAACTTTAAATCCTTATCAGTTTTAATATCTTTTATCATTTTCGTCTTATTGTATTTTTTTGAACTCGTGCTGCATTTTATTTTATGTCATAGAATTATGACAAGACAGTTTGTCTACTCGACAACTCAATTATCATTATTGAATCCCCTTGCAACTCTTCCACTTCCAGCCTGCTTAGTTGACACTTTGAGAAGATTTTCCCTTTACTATGATTCTATAAATGTTGACTGCCCATTGAAACAACAGATTCGAATCCGTCGCTATCGTGCTGGTCGCCGTAAACAGCGTCCTTTGAAAAAATCCATCACCTGCTCTGCTACTCGTAGTTATTCTGTCTCGTGCCCCCCTTCACCTGATTCTGAGTCTGACTCCGGTTTCGTGAAAGCTTCGCTGTGTCAACTCTCTGCTGAATCATGTTTGCCCTACACAGCAGCATCAGCATCAGCGTGGACGTGATGAGAGTGAACCAGTTGGGTTGAATACCTTTACACCAAACCAACATGGTCGTCTGAGAACAGGAGACTGCCAAGTTTCCCGCACACAACTGAACACTCGCCTCCACGGTGGGCTTTTCAACGCCCAGTCTGTATCGTCTGCACAACAGTCACTGAAGCGAGCTGAAATCGTAGAATTTGTCATAGACCGCCGCCTTGATATTTTCATCATCACTGAGACGTGGCTTAAACAACATGGTGACGAGAGCGTGTGTGTCGATCTTACTCCAGTGGGCTACTGCCTGAAATCTTTCCCCCGCCCTACACGTGGTGGTGGTATTGCTATAATCTACAGATCATCACTTGCCAAGTACCTGTCTTTTACTACTGCAGTATCATTGCTCCATGCACCTGCTCTGCATCTACAGACCTCCTCCTAGCGCCAGGAACAAACTTACAGCCTCTACATTTTTCTCAGAATTCCATGATCTCTTGGATTATAGCAATGCACTAATTGGACCCGCAATTCTCCTCGGAGATGTTAATGTACACTTCGACAACAGTTCTCACCCTGACACTGTCAAACTGTCCGAAATGTTGCACACCATTCGTTTCGTCCAGTCCGTGTCGCAACCAACCCACAAAAGAGATCACATCCTGGACTGGGTCATACATCGACCTGATGACCACTTAGTCCAGTCAGTTGATGTTTCTCACGATCTTTCATCTGACCACTACTCAGTACTAATCGAACTGGATCGCAAATGCCCATCATCGGCGCCAGTTTTCAGACACTCGGTCATTACAAAATGTGGATAGACTGGCATTCAAAGCACAGCTGCAGATGGCGCTCCTCCAACCACCCTCTGCCGAGCAACTTGACTGTGTTTTGCGCCGAGTAGTTGATGACCATGCCCCAGTGTTTCGACGTCTGATGCGCCAGTCTAAATGTGCGCCTTGGTATTCACTGATCCGTGTCGAACTCCGTGACCTGAAGCGCACGCGCCGGCGAGCTGAACGTGTTTGGCGGAAGACTGGACTCGTCATCCACAAAGAAATTTATAATGCTGCAAAGCGAAGCGTTGCAAAATGCATTTATGAGGCTAAAACATCATATCTTCAGGGCCAAATAATTCACTGCACCTCCTCCAAAAAGCTCTTTGCCATCTGCAATCAGGGCCGGCGCAAGGCTGTGTTGCGACCTAGGCGAAAGACAAATACTGCGCCCCCCTCTCCCACCACCCCCCCAAAAAAAGAAATCAGTTACCCCCTCCCCCCCAAAAAAAAAGTTGTACATTTAGGCTTAACTCTGTTTTCTTAACTGAAATTTTAAACAACAAACCCAGGCTTACAATAAAGACCACAAGGCTGTAAGGGACCCGTTTGTGCAATGAAGTTTTGCAAAAGGTTGTACCACCACTATCACAACCCTTTGCATCCACACAATCAAAATAAGCATGATAAGAAATGAGGAAATAAAATGAAGGTAAAGAAAGAGACAAATTGTGTTAATAAAATATATACAGTGTATAAAAATCATGCGAACTTATCTTTACAAACTCTCATGATTTCGGGGCAGTAGGACAGTATGCACTGTTCACTCTTGTACGGCTAAATCCAGTTCACAAATATATTCTTATAGAACAGTTCAGTTTACAAATAAAGTCTTATAAAACAGTTCAGTTCACAGATATAGTCTTATAAAACAGTTCAGTTCACAAATCTTCTATTAGACCTTTTACTGATTCAGCTTTGGAAGGATGATAGCGCCCAGCGCCCTAACAGACCATTACACAGTAAACAGCAGCACGAGATGTCTGCAGCCGCTCAGTAAAGTGAGGTTTTTACAACATCCTGTGGGTTTTAAGTTACAATTAAGACTACCTTTCCCTCCCCCCCCCCCTGAAATCTGACAATAAAAATAGATATACCATTGGACTTCAATTAAGTGACTCTGATATTTGTTTGCTAAAGGCTTTAATACTCTTATTAACTAAGAATTCGATCGTAACATTAGCTAAGCTCCCTGGGGTTCAAAGTTCGTAACAAATATTGAGGATAAAACAGTTGTCATAACCAAAAAGAAACTTGTGTAACAAACTCAAGTCAGTGCTGTTGTCCCTGATCTCAGCTGCGGCGTTTTTAATGTGTGAGTGCGGAACGTCTTCCAAAGTAGGATAGAAGAGAGAAAGGTGAGGTTGGTATCAATGGAATGTGGTCCCATCCATTGTAGGGGTCCACCCTGACCAGGCCCCATCCACCAACGCCGCCTTTCCCCCGCCCCTCCGCTATCTATACACCGCCCCATCCGCCCTCTTCTCTCTCCTCCCCACTGGTTAGCTGGTCACTTCAAGAGCGCCCTTTAATAATGGGTTTTCCTACAATACATGAGCTGAGAAACTCGCGTGGTGAAGTCAACCTACAAGCAGAGGAAAGGTGTCCTGCTAAAGTCATTCTTTGAAAATATTTTTCCCTAACACTTTTCATCACTTAAAAAAACGAAACAGCAGGCCATTTTTGCGCCCCCTCTCCATGACTGCGCCACCACCCCCTTTGCCATCCACCAACGCCGCCCCGAACCTCCGCCCTTCCCCGCCCCTCTGCCGCCCCCTCTCCGCCCTCTACTTCCCTGCTGGTTAGCTGGTCACTGCAAGTGCGCCCAGGAATGGGATTTTCCTGTAATACATGTACTGAGAAACTAGCGTGGTGGTCAGTCTACAAGCAGAGGAAAGGTGTCCCGCTAATGTCAATCTGTGAAAATGATATTTTCCCTAAATTTATTAATTAAAAAAAAACAGCAGGCCATTTTTGCGCCCCTTTCCTGGCTGCGCCCTAGGCAACTGCCTAGGCTCGCCTTATAGGTAGAACCGGCCCTGTCTGCAATCAAATGACTGGATCTCGTACAGCAACACCACTGCCTACTGCCTACCCTGCTTCACTGCTGCCGCAAGTTTTTAGTGATTATTTCACCAGCAAGATATCGGACATTCGATCATCTTTAGACTCGGCGTCGGCGCTTGACAGCATCTCCTGTGATGTCCTTCCAGGATACTCCATGTCCAAGTTCCTACCAGTCTCTGAGACCGATGTGAAAGCGGTTATTCTAAAAGCTAAACCAACAACTTGCGAGTTAGATCCGATGCCCACAAGCCTTCTGCTCGAGTGCCTAGATACTCTACTTCCTGCCATCACAAATATTGTAAATGTCAGCCTGTCGTCAGGTGTTTTCCCATCTTTGTTTAAAAATGCGGTGGTGAGGCCACTTCTAAAGAAATCCACGCTTGACGTCAATGTCCTGAACAACTACCGTCCAGTTTCCAACTTGTCTTTTCTCTCTAAGATCATAGAGAAAATAGTTTTGACACAGCTCTGGGCCTATTTACAAGACCACCATCTTCTTCCACAAGCTCAGTCGGCGTATAGACCTTTCCACAGCACCGAGACCACTCTTTTTAAAGTAACAACAGACATATATTATCTGCTCTTGACAGTGGTGACGTCTCTCCATTAACCCTACTGGACCTGTCTGCTGCATTTGACACTATAGACCACTCTCTGCTTCTTCACAGACTCCACACCCTCTACGGGATTTCTGGACCTGCGCTCTCATGGTTCAACTCCTATCTCACTGATAGGACCCAGACTGTGTTAGTTGATGGTCAGATATCTCGCCCTACTTCACTTTTCTGTGGTGTTCCCCAAGGCTCAGTACTTGGCCCAGTTCTGTTCATCCTGTATACTAAGCCCCTTTCATCATGCATCCGGTCTCACCATGTTTCTCATCAATCCTATGCTGATGACACGCAGCTTTACTGTTCCACTCCGCTGGCTGAGTCTCACTCTGCTATTAGCTCTATAGAAGCTTGTATCAGCGATGTCAAGGGCTGGATGGTAAAAAACAAGCTTAAACTAAATGATAAAACGGAAGCCCTCTTGTGCCATAGAAGAAGACATCAACCTTCACTCGTCAGTCTGCCCAATCACATCAAGGTGGGCGACAGCAACATCACCTTCACGTCATCCGTTAGGAATCTGGGATTTATTGTCACTGATGACATGACACTCGATAGACATGTAGCAGGTGTCTGTCGGTCTGCCTATTATGAGATTCGTAAGATCAGTGCCATCCGTCACTTTCTCTCTACACGTGCTACCAACACTCTTGTCTGTGCGTTTGTTCTTTCTCGACTTGACTACTGCAACTCCTTGCTGGCAGGCTGCCCTGACTACCTCATTCAGAAACTCCAGAGAGTACAGAACTCTGCTGCGCGTCTGGTGCTTAGAGCAAGGAAACGGGACCATGTCACTCCTCTCCTTCGTTTTCTACACTGGCTACCCATCCGTTCTCGCATTCAGTACAAACTGTCTGTGCTGTGTTTTAATTTCTTTGCTGGCTCCTGTCCTGACTATTTCACTGAACTTCTCATCCCTTACTCTCCGTCCAGACAACTCCGCTCTTCGTCTGACGACCGTATTCTAACTGTTCCTGTCACCAGAACAACAACATATGGTCACAGGACTTTTGGCTACTGTGCTGCAAAACAATGGAACTCTCTTCCTTTCCATATCCGCCACCTTCCTACAACTGAATCTTTCAAATCTGCACTGAAAACGCACCTTTTCCTTGAGCATTACTCCTAACACAGTCCACACAATGCTAGTCCTTCTTACCCTCCCCCTTGCTACTTTACCCATCTTTCTCGCAGAATCACTATATTTCTCTGTTCCTGTTACTTGATGCCTTTTGTTTTCTGTTTCGTCAGTACTGTCGTTTTCTTTCGTCCCCTTTGTTCTGTGTCTACTTAGTCCACGTCTCTTCCTCGTTTTAAGCGCTAAGAGCATGCTCTCTATGAGTGTGAATATGCGCTATAAAAATCTTCACTATTATTATTATTATTATTATTATTCCACTATTCTATCATATATTTCCTTTAACTTTCATCTTGTAATTATTAGAAATTAATATTTTTAGATGAAACAAATTAAGAACAAATTTCTTCCAAATGTCAGTTTTGTAGGGTTTTATTTAACATGTTTTAAGCAATTCCTCAAATCCTATTGGTTTTTGCAAAAATTCTATGATTCCTACAAAAGAATTTTACATATAGATACTTAGCAGTAACAAGAAAGAATTTGCTCCTCTCCCATGCTGTATTGTGTTCGTCCACCTCAACTCCCCATTCCCAACAGCTGGGTTGACTCAAGTCGAAGTTTGCTGCACCACATAGGTATCAAACCAGTCTGCTTCTGGATTCAGACGTTGGTGTTATAACTACTTGCCTATCTGTTTTATTTATCACACATGGTGAGACAGAGAAAGAAAAGCACAATTGACACATCATGCGTTAATCCATTTATGCTGGATGTTGAAATTTTTGAATTTGTGCATGAATTTCTGTGTGACCTACAGATATTCAAGAAACAAGAATCTGCCGAGAAAAAATAAATTATTTTGTTCCATTAATAAAACACGAGGCATAAAAGGGTTAATTGCAAAAGAAGCACCAGCAGAATTTATACATCATTCCCACAAACAACACACTACAATTAACAATTTTGGATTTATTAAGCAAGCATAGTTATCAATGCACACAGTAGTAAACAAGCATGAAGATGCACGCATTCACCACATTTCAATTTCACACAAAAAGAACTGGGTCAAGGAGAAAATATCAAAAATAAGTTCACAACCACAAGAACATGATCAAACCCTCAAGCACTGTTGACAGTTTGGAAAATAATATGTTTAAAGTGCAGATTTTAAATATTAACTTTCAAGAAGCACTTTTCATCATACTTATCAATCTATATACCAGTCAGCGTGTGTACGGTCCTCGTAAGGGTGCTTATAAGTTTGTACATTTGGGGGGTGGCAAAATAGGCCTTTAAAAGTGCTTATTCTTTTAGCAAAAAGGGTCCTGATAAATTGAGGTCAGGACCTTATTAGTGCTTTTTGTGTTGACATTCTTTGCGTGCTCCACAGTTTAAAAACTCGTTTTAAAGTAGTGCTGTCAGAATCTATGGGAGATTACTATTGCACCTTTTAAAGCCCAAACTTTCGCTGTCCTGCATGAAAGAATAGGTTACACTCGGTGGATGGGGTTGAGGATACCTTGCTTGGGGAACACTGACATTTTTTGCATTACAATCCTAGCCAAGAAAAAATGGCTCCACTGCCTTGGGGGAAATCTTGGGAAAGATAAAAGCTTATAGAGTAAACCCCTATTAAAAAAATGATGCTAACAGTATCAGAAGGCAAAGACTTTCGAAAGTACCGGCCAGGATCCAGTGACCACGTTCATGATCAGGATGACCCACTGGCCATGGTCCACCAAGAGAAGATTGGTGCTTCC
The DNA here is from genome assembly GCA_004794655.1 of Marisa cornuarietis. Taxonomy (NCBI): domain Eukaryota; kingdom Metazoa; phylum Mollusca; class Gastropoda; order Architaenioglossa; family Ampullariidae; genus Marisa; species Marisa cornuarietis. The sequence goes on from SMMW01000634.1 coordinate 266,848, forward strand.
AAGTGTATAATGCTCACTGTTAGGGCCATGGAAGTGTGCTGTAGATGAGACACAATGCCGGATCAGTCAAGGCCCAGATCAACGATCAAAGGGATGAAGACAGCTAAGGAGAACTGGATTGCCCCCTCTCACACTTACACATGAACCTTCGCAGGAACAAGAGTACATCGGGACAGGCCCGGTTGCCCAATATGTGGACCAAAAGCTGGGCATCGCACAGTCGTGTGACGCGAAGTACTGCTTTAAGTAAGAGTAAGAGCAGTTGCTGACAGGAGCCCCCCGCCCAGGGCAAGGCGGCGGGACTTCGACGTAAGATCAGGCAAGACACAAACAGCACAAGGGAGAGCACTGACCCAGTGACTACGCGACGCGAGGCCGCAGCACCGGGTGTCCGTGCTAATGGTCAACAGGACACAGCACGGGACTCACCCGTGAAAATAGCTCACATCTTGAACTGGAACATAGAAGGTCTGCTCACGAAAATAAATGATCCTGACTTTATACAATACATCAACAGGTTTGATATTGTGTGTTTTACAGAGACATTTCTTGAATTTAGCAGTAGACTGGAGTGCTTCTCTAACTTCGAACAACACTTCAGTCCCGCCTCTAGACTTACATCGCAGGGAAGAGCCTCTGGAGGTATCCTTGTTTTAGTTTAAAATGTATTTGCTGAGTTTGTACATAGACTGCAATGTACGGTTGACAATCTGGTTTTATTGAAATTTGATAAAGTAGCTTTTGGTAGTGATAGAGATGTTGTATTTTGTGGCGATTATGTGCCACCGTATGATTCGCCCTACTATAACCAGAGACATGTTCAGGTCAAGTCGAATATATGCCTTATTGAACAGTGCATTCTAGATTGTATCCGAAATCTTGAGCAACACTGTTGGTACCTACTGGGAGGCGATTTTAATGCTAGAACGGGAAACTATAATTCAGCATTAATTGATAATGATCGAAGTTGATATAGAGATCGCTGTTCGTTCAGATTTGTACGAACATCGAGAATCTGAAGATAAGACTGTTTCACCTTTTGGGAGGTTGCTACTACAATTTTGTAATACCTGTGATTTAACGATCTTGAATGGTACCTGCGCAGGAGATGAAAAGGGCCGATATACTTACATAAGCACTATGGGCAGTAGCACAATTGATTATTTCATTTGCTCTAGAGAAATTAGGCATGGTCAGTTTAGTCTAGAGGTAGCGGAGCGATTCGAATCGAAGCATCTGCCCTTGCAGCTGACCTTAGACCGAGACATAGTGATAGCAGAGACAGAACCAGTAATTGTAGAGAAAATTATCTGGGATAATAATAAATGCCAGTCTTTTATGTCCAATATGAAAACCGAAAAAGTCGGCAAGAAATTAAGTGACGCTTTCGATATGCTAGACGTCTCTGTGGAACAGTCAATAGAACTTTTTAATGCTGGCATTCTAAACGCGGCCCATTGTATGAGGCGGAAAATCTGGACGGGGCAGAGAAAGAGCAGGTGGTTTGATCTAGATTGTGTACAAGCTAAACGTGAAACGAAAAGGTGTCTAAGGAAATTTAGACGTACGGCTAACAGTAACGACAGACAAAAATACGTAGAAAGCAGGAGTCGGTATCGAAACCTTATACAAAGCAAACGAAAGCAATTTAATAGTTATCGGCTGGGAAAGCTGTCCACCAACACTGGCAACCCACAAGCTTTTTGGAAAGAAGTAAAAGCAATCTGCAGACAGTCCAACCCGGAATGTACTATAGACAATAGAACATGGTATGAACACTTTAAAAATGTTTTTCAATGTGACATAGTAGATGGTAGGTGGGATAATGAGGAACAGGAAAGTGAAATATGCCCAGCAGGGATTGATGACCTAGATCAGCCAATAACCACGGAAGAAGTGATAAAAGCTATAAATCATCTAAAACTAAATAAGGCTCCCGGGCCTGATGAAATACTTGCAGAAATGTTAAAGGCCTGTCCGGATCATATACTAAGGTACCTAGTAACTTTATTTAACAAAATTTTTGACAACGGGGAATACCCTAAAGCCTGGAGTGGCGCGACAATTGTCCCATTATTCAAAACAGGGAACCGAGATTGCCCGGACAATTATAGAGGGATATCGCTAACTAGCACAGTAAGTAAAATGTTTGCATATATCCTGAACTTGAGACTAACAAGATGGGCAGAGGAAAATAGTAAGATAGCTGAAGAGCAGAGTGGTTTTAGGGAAGGACATTCCACCACAGATAATGTTTTCATACTGTATGCTATCATACAACGCTATTTACTCAAACGATCGGGTAAGGTGTACATATGTTTTGTAGATTTCAGAAAGGCATTCGATATGGTTGATAGAAACAAACTATGGCATGTTCTACATAACCTGGGAGTTGGAGGCAAGATGCTCACCATTTTACAAAGTATGTACCAGAATATCAAAGCCTGTGTAAGGTGTAGTAACGGACACACAGAGTATTTTAATTGTCCGACCGGAGTAAGGCAAGGATGCGTTTTGTCACCCATTCTCTTTACGTTTTTTATAAATCAGTTAGCTGTAGACGTGTCCCAGAACGGTATTCATGGCATCCAACTAGTCCCAGATATAATACAGATACTCCTACTGCTCTTTGCGGATGATGTTGTATTGGCATCATATTCTGTTGCTGGCCTCCAAAAGCAGCTTGATATTTTAAAAAATTATGCTGATGGTTTTGGAATGAATGTGAACCTCGGAAAAACCAAAGTCATCGTGTTTAGGAAAGGCGGATGTCTAGCATCAAAGGAATGTTGGTATTATGGCACAGAAAGGATAGAGGTTGTTAACATGTATAAGTATCTAGGTCTCTGTTTCACAACTAAGCTCTCCCTCTCCATAGCTGTCGATGATCTTGCAGCTAAGGCCAAAATCAGATCCTGCCAGCTATTAAAATGTTTATGGAAACTTGGAGACATACCAAGAAGCGTATTTTTTAAGATGCTCGATTCCCAGATTGTACCGATACTTACCTACGGGTCGGAAATTTGGGGTTTTCAAAGATATGAGACCGTTGAGAAGGTACAAATGTTCAGCTGCAAACGCTTCCTAAATGTAGGTTTTCAAACACCAAACAAAATGATCTATGGTGACCTAGGGCGTTATCCAATAGTGGTGACTACAAAAATTAGATGTATTAAATACTGGCTTCGACTCATTCATATGAACGACACTAGACTCCCCAGAAAAGCATACAATATGCTATATTATTTACAAGAAAACGGTAAACGTACTTGGGCTTTCTTTATAAAAGAACTTCTCTGTATCAATGGCTTTGGATTTGTTTGGCTTCAGCAAGGTGTTGGTAACAAGAACATGTTCTTAAGAACCTATAGACAAAGACTTATAGACTGTTTCCAACAAGAATGGCACAATGATATATGCAATAGTGAAAGACTTGAGCTGTATTCTAGTTTTAAGAGCTACGTACAACCTGAGAGATATTTAAATGTACTGAGAATGTGCTGTTTCAGAGAAACATATATTAAGTTTAGATTCGGAATATCACCCATCAATGTACATCGATATCGCTATAAAAGTGATGTATCCCCCAGTCACTTAAACTGCCCCCGATGCAAGCATGAGATTGAAGATGAAGTGCACGTGTTGTTTGACTGCCCTGCCTATAACAGCTATAGAATGAAAGTTGATGTTTTAAAATATACAACACCATATAAACAGGGCAGAGACGGAATCACGCAAGTCTTTATAGATAATTCGGAAACTACTATGAAACAAATCTCAATATACTTGTACCAAGTATTCAAACACAGAAATGAAATGAGTACATTGTAAAAAACATAAAGAAATGTTAATATGCATAGATAATGCTATTAGGAATATTGATGCTGTTCTATTTTCTGTAATTTCCCCCTTGAAACAAACCAAAAGGTTTGGTCAATAAAGAATTCGTTCGTTCGAACCTTCTAAAAGGTAAGATGGTAAGCCTAAAAGTCATTGTGCCTTTAATTTAGGATGGTGACTGCTGCTGGCATGAAGGACCTCTGGTAAGCAGTTTTTCGCACCTGCCTGAGGTCAGCTGAAATTTGTGATGGAGAGGGTGTGTTCGGTCTGAAATGATGTTTTATGTCATCTTTCTGACTGCATGAAGGTCCAAGTCAGAAAGTGGCAGCTGTGATTTTGCGATAATTCTATTTGCCTGGTGGATGACTCTGGCCAGCCTTGCTTCGTCTTTGATGAGGAGGTGACCATACCAGGCGGCAATGTTAAATATGAAAATGCTCTCAACAAGGGACATGTACACAGTCTCTAGTGCAGCACCCCAGAGCTGACGCTGAAACTGCAGTTTCCTCAACAGGTGCAGTCTTCCGCACCTGCTGTCATTTGATTTGAATTGGTGGGGAGAGAGAGGTACTGCCATCTCCTTCATCATGTGGTCTTCCAAAGGCCATCTCCTCCATTGTTTCAATGTTCAGCTCCAGAAAGCTGCTGTCAAACCAGTCCCCCAGTTCCCCTATGTAGGCCAGGGACTGCTCATCCTTGAGGCAGGCCACAAGAGCCCTGTCATCTGCATGTTTTACAAGTTTGAGAGTAGCATTGTTAATGGCAATCTCATTTGTATATTTAGAGAATAGGATGGGGTAAAGCACATACCCCTGAGGGGTACTTGTGTTGAGATTTCATTCGTGGACAAATCTACTCTTTCAGATGACCCGGACCCTACAGTAATTGTCGGGGGAACTCTGACACCCACCCTTTGTGGTCGGTCCTTCAGGAATGATCATATCCATAGAACTAGACTGGTATTTACATCAGGTCTAGTAGGCCATTTACAAGGTGTGGCTGGACCGGGTTAAAGGCGCTAGGAAAAAATCCATGAACAGGAACTGAACATAGGTGCCAGAGCAGTTTGACGCAGCCACAGATGGTAAAATATGGTGAAATAACCTATTAATCTCTTTCTTCCCTCTTCTGAGGTAGAAAATAGCGTAAAGAGTAAGCATTTTCACAAATTTCATTTGGGTCTTATTCAAACACAAAGGCTAAAGTGAGAATTTTATTAACTTTGCTTTAGAAACACGCGAACACAAACATTATTCACATAAAAATGCCAAAGTCTGCTTTCCTCACACATAGACTTTACGGATGAATAATCCGTCAATCGGACATGGGGGCGACTGCATGCTCATTTTGGATTAGGTGTTTAAAGCTTAACAGACGGTCACTGGATTCATTACACGTTTGAACAAAACAAAACAACACATTCTGCGACCAAAACTTTTTTGTCTCTACAATCCCATGCAGACGACTCTCGGCCAATTTTACGAGCGCACTGATTGGTTGGTCTTTGACCTTCTTTTCCCATATGCAAATGAACCAGCCTCGTTCCGAATACATTTCAAGTCAGAAGTTATAGAATGCAATCTATAAATATAGATTTCGAATGTATAGCTAGAATGCATTCTATAGCTAAAGAATTGAAAGGTATATATAAAATGAATTGGATAGCAGCTTCTTCTGAGTATAATATAAATGAAACACTTCGGTTTTTACCGAGTTTTCTCTCTCTAGCTATACATTGCAATATATAATTATACATTGCAATGTATAGCTATAGAATGCAATCTATAAGTATAGAATGAATTGTATAAATATAAAATGCAATCTATAAGTATAAAATGCAATGTATTCAATTCATTCTATACTTATAGATTGCATAGCTATACATTGCATTCTATAATTATACATTGCAATGTATAGCTAGAAATAGCAAATTTGAGAAAATTCCCCTCTTGGCGCCCCATACGCAACAACATCTCGCCAGCGGACTCCGTTTTGGGTAGCCCCCATCATTTGGGCACTAGACAATTGCCATTAAGAGATTGAGACCAGAACAAGCAGGGTTTCGCCAGGATAAGTCAGGCACTGACCACATTGCAACCCTCCGTATCATCATAGAACAGTCTATCGAATGGCAATCCTCCCTTTATATAACTTTTGTGGATTTGAGAAGGCCTTCGACAGTGTGGACAAGGACGTCACCTGTAGGCTGATGAACCACTATGGTATTCCGCCTAAATTTATCCAGGGATTGTATGAAGACTCGTCCTGCCAAGTTATCCATAACGGCAAACTCACTTAACCTTTTGTACCCCCCCTCCCTCTTGCTACTTTACCCATCTTTCTCGGCAGAATCACTATATTTCTCTGTTCCTGTTACTTGATGCCTTTTATTTTCTGTTTCGTCGTCAGTACTGTCGTTTTCTTTCGTCCCATTTGTTCTGTATCTACTTAGTCCACGTCTCTTCCCCGTTTTAAGCGCTAAGAGTATGCTCTCTATGAGTGTGAATATGCGCTATAAAAATCTTCTCTATTATTATTATTAATGAAGACTGGCGTATGACAGGTTGCATATTATCGCCGACAATCTTCCTGATGGTCATGGACTGGATTATGCGTAAGATAACCCAAGAGTAAGACAACAACACCGGTATCACTTGCCACTTCAGCTGATTTGCCACTTTCATGAGGAGTCTGATATTCCAGGTCTCTATCCTGGTCATCAGAAGATGAGTCGGCGAGTTGGCTTCCCTAGGGCTTTCACAGCCTGCGTCATAAGCTTTTCTAGAGAGGAATCTTCCCGACCAGGCCCCTGTTGTGATACTGTTGTGGTTTCTGTAACAGCTTGTGTTTTACATGAATGGGTTGTTAGCACAAAGCAAAACCCCTAACCTGGTGGCGCAAGGTGCAACATTTTAGTCTGGCCTCTACCATCCCAGACCTGTTCGGCATGGTTGGACCTGCCAGGAGCACAAGGCTCCAGCCGACATAGCTTTGTGTGTCAACAAGGCACACAAGCCACTACACCACTACAAGGTAAGCTGCACCAATTGATGGTGGAGAGTTGTATTGATAAAACGATATTTCTGACTGCAAAAGCTAGGCCACTGCACCTAATGTCATAATAACTTCCAGCTACTTTTCAAAGTAGCATCAACTTCTCAAAGAATCCATTTAAATGCAAAGCTGCTATGTTGATGGCATTCACCTTCTTCTTAATATGAGTATCTATTGGGACTGCAATGAACGCTTTACTTTGAGACTAGCTATCATTATTATTATGTCTTTTTTATTTTTTGTTAAGCACTTTGAGCCAGCCTTCGATGGTAGGGTAAAAGTGCTGTATAATTTTTATCTGATCGGCCCAAAACAATGAAAAACTGTCAACATACGCTTCTCGGCCATTTACTCCTTTTCTCAGTCAAGCTTATATGAAGTGAAAAACACTAGCAGTACACAGATCAATTTAATGGAACATTTGTATTGTGCAGCATCACAGTGAAACAGGTTGCACTCTCTGCACTGACCCACAATAAATAAAAACACAAGAAAATTAAATAGAAAAAGAACACTAAGCATGAAATCATCGTCACCTTGATGATTTCATGTTCACTGTTCTTTTTCTGTTTAATTTAAAGGCATATATGGGAAATAAGAAAAGAAAGAAAATGTAGTAAAAAACACTTGACTAACAAAAAATACTGTTATAAAAAGGAACTACTGTGGAACTCAAGATAGCTGATATAAAAAGACAAAAATCAAGCAAAGAAAGTTAATAGCCAGTGTTTAAATGCAGACATTAAGTCTGAATCATGAGGTATCCAGCAGGAGTGTAGATAGACAAGCAATCAGAAAAAAACCTCCTACATTAAGTAAATAATACAAAGCTCTTGAAGCTCTATTATATCAATTTCTTTGAGCTGCCAACAATTTATTCTTATAATTTGCCTTAAGGCATAAATAAAATACATCATAGGCCACATGAATTCTTTCACCATCATACATGTATTTAAAAACAGGCAATTTACACACGTTGCCTTCTGAGAATAATTTGTGTTTTCATAACATTTACAGGTAAATGCCATATGCTGCAATAATGTGACATGCAAATAAGTGCTTCCAGGTTTTTTCCAGATTCTGAACAAATTGCTGTGTCATCAGCATTCGACTAAAGCACCAGGCAGTCGATGCTTACAGTTTTTAAAAGAAAATGTTAGGAATATTTTATACATTTGATTTAATGTCTTTAAGGTTATAAAAAGACTTTAAAACTATTATTAACTATATTATGGTGGATGAAAAGTGAAGATTGTCTGATGGAATCTTATTGTATGCTCAGAAAACAACAGCAATAGCTGGTGGCATAATGCCAGAATGTAGCACCACTTTCCCATGCCTGAGTAGGATTCTGCACGATGTTTTACTGTGCAACCAGATATTTTATAAATGACTGCACTGTGATTTAAATAATGTATATTTTGCCAATGTCTATCAATATCTGTACAAATCGCAAACTATTTTTATGGTTCATTTCAGTACTTCATTAAGGTATAATGTTTATATGTGCATGTAATATCTGTGGCCAAACTGGTGCCAAATGACAGGACGAGCCATGTCAAAAGGTGTGCACTATTGCTGTGTGTACGGCTGTTATCTTCTTAAAAAACATTAGTGGCAACATTTTAAAGTTTCTTTAAATTGTTTTGCAGCAAAAAAAAAGAAAAGAGAATGCTGTCTGGACAATTAAGGCATCTAGCTTTCCAATAAAACAGTCATCTGGAAAAGGAGATCCTAATTGACCATCCATATATATATATATATTATTATACAGTGCACTCTGTTTATTAACATGATACTAAGGCATTTCTAGACCTAATGTTCATGGTTGAAGCATGCTTGTAAAAAAAAAATTGAAGCGCCAAATGGAAACAACATAGTCATGTAGCACATTCATTCGTCCAAGCAGCACATTAACCTTCTGTGCTTTCGTTTTAGTTGATGGTTTTCAAAAATCTTTGTTTTTAATATCTGATATTTGACTAGAATGCATGCCAGAAGAACAGAACATAGTAATATTCTCATATTTATTACAAGACAGATTCTTAAAAGAGAATCAGATCACCTTGATAATGTCAACTCATTCAGCCCTGGGACAAAGCTTTATGTTTACTTAATAATACAGTCTCTTTACATAAAGTGCTGTATTCAGACATGGCAAAAAAGCAGCCAGTGTTGTTGCCTTATTTTAATTTAATTTGCAGATGACCTGTATTTGAGTGACAAAAAGAATAATGAAAGCAACGACAGGATATAGCCCAACACAGACTAGGATCATCATATGGAGTTGTTACATTTGCTGATATGCAACAGACATTAGAACAGCATGTGAGTACAGCTGGAATGTATGCTTAATGCTAGGACTTTTAAATAGAGCTGGCAAACAATGAGGTGGCTATAATTAAAAAGTGTGACCTATATAATAATCGTACTTAAAAGTAAACTGAGATGCAATTATGAAGCCAGCACAATATCCATCCAATATTGAACTGCACAGTGTCAAATTTTGTAACACATCAAACACTTGTTTATTGTGTATACAATTTCATATAATTATCTCTGCAACTAGAAGAAAAGCAGCAAAATTGCTAAATAAAATTTTATCTCATGCTTTTTGCTCTAGATTCTGAAAGGACAGTAATAACAATCTGAATAAATTTCACAGATCACCTTTATAACTTTTTTCACCACAACAAAGCCTTGCTGGCATGGCATAAAATACAACCAACCAACCCTGTAACTTTATTCATTCCATTAAAGAAATTTATTGGAGGATAAAGAACTTATTTTATCTTTCAGTCTGGAAAAGTTCTACAACTCCCTCATGGAAGATATCTTCATAATTTTATCTCTTGACAGCAGAATGCTAACAAGTGATCAGTACAGGGCTCTCACTTCCTCTTCTTCAAGGCTTGTGCTGTTTAGATCCTGCTCCTCATCTGTGTCAAGAAACTGGTTATCTCTGCAATAAATTTGCCAGACATGATGTATCAGTGCAGTCAGCCAGGAAACTGAACAGAATTATTAAGAAATATTAAATATGAAGAATGGTGGAAGATGGTGAGGGAAATTAGAACTCAAAGGATTGATGGTTTACAAAACTCTCATAGATTTCATGTCAGTGATTTTACATAACTAACTCCTGGGTGATGTGCACTGAATATGCCAGTCACTCAGCTTATATAATTTAGTTGCTGATGAAGGTGTGTGGATACATGCTCCAGCTAGTGCTACCTTTTTTCTTGAGTGTAAAGGTTTAGGTTTCCTTCATCTACTATCTTGGTTTCTTAAAACTTTGCCATTCACACTTTCCCAATTTTTACTGTATCCTTATCTGTAAGTGGGAAGTATGTGACAATTTATGATCCATAGCTACCACCTTGTTATGCTGCCTTCATGACAGCCCAGCTTTCTAAATCTGTAACAATGGACTCAAACACCTCTAGGTTATCAACTAAACTCCACAAACGAACTTGTTTCCAGCTTTGCTTCTATAATACAACTTTATTTGTCTCAAAATGCATTTAAGCAACTCGCACAACTATAAAATAATTATATGTGCACAGACCAACACAAATAGATAATTACACACTCATACCCCATCATATAGATCAACACAAATCAGACCCACATACAATGGTAACATACAATCACAGCTTAGAGACTGGTTGTACCTCAGTGTTTCAAACGAGGCTGTCAAGCCTTTGCTGAAGAAGCGAAATCTGAATCCAACAATACATAAACATTTTCATCCAGTCTTCTATCTTCCTTAGGTGTCAAAACAGCTTGAGAGAGCCATAACTGATCTACACATGCCTCACATGAACTTGCATGACTACAGACCAGGGTTTAGTACAGAGACACCACCACTGGGAGTAATGAGTGATGTATTTTGCAGTGTGCATGCAGGAAACCTTTCACTCTCACTGTTATCAGGTTTGAGAGCTGGGTTTCTTATACTTAACATTGATTTGCTGATTTGGAAGTGGTCATCTCAGGAAGGCCTTAAAGACACTTCATTCTCTTCTTACTTTGGTGGTTGCTTTCAGAGAGTTCTGGTTGGTGGTGCCTCTTCTGTCAGTGCCTTTGATATGAGGAGTCCCTCAGGGCGGTCCGATGGCGCAACGGTTAGCGCCTGTCACCAATACAGTGAAGGTTGGCTGTCCTGGGTTCAGTTCTCGGGCACGCTGTTCTTTCTCTGCATGTGGCATCTGTTTACAGGGCTAGCTGCCTTGCCGTGATATAGCCTTAGTTGCTGGCTCGGCGTAAAACACCAATTCCATCCCCCCTCAAGGATCCATTTTAGGATCATGTTTTTTTCATGTTTAGGATCATTGTACAAGCTAGCTGATTGTCTACATTCAGGCCTCACAGTCCCAATTTTGTCTACTTTCCCCAGGAGACACCAACAAAAAGCATCTGGGGGCCAAAATGCAACTCCTGTGCTATGAAACGATCTGCTGAAGCATGCTGTCGGCAGCAGTCTTCTGCAAGCAGTTGAAGACTCAGCTCTCTATCAGCTAACCTGTCAATCATCAACCCTACCTGCACCATTCTTTTATTTCCTTTTCATCCTATGCTCTCTTCTCCCTTTCACTGTCCTGTTTTGGTTGTTTATCCAGTTTCTTCCCATGTACAATGAGCATCTGTGTGATGGATACCTGCACTTTACAAGATTCCATCATCACCAGTACACAAGGCTGTAATAATGAAGGACAGCCTTTCTTGTATGAACTACTTACAGGTACACAGAATTGATGATCTGAAAGGAGCCATCAGAACTTGCCTGACAGAATATGTTTAACTTCACGGATAACTGTTGCAGCATATCTGTAGGTCACTTTGATTCTCTGTCATGACCTTGGCACAAGTTCTCACTATATGACCCAAATGGCAATACACTATCAAAATGAGTTACATTGTACCCAGGTGTACATTAGGCGCTTACTTTAGATCATTTTCATCTGTCAGCACCATATTTAGTTATGTTGTTCCATGTCAGCTTTTACTCCCTCATTTCTTTCTTGCGTGATCTTCACCAGGTAATTTTGTGGTCAGCTACATTTCCTCAGCTGTCTAAAAAAGGGCTATTTTGGGTGGTGCATCTGTTTTCATTCTGTGTACATGCCTTATCCATTTTATTAGTACTACACTACTACAATTTTATGTGGGCTTCACTCACTCAATCACCCATAAAAGCTTTCCTAATAATTATGAATAGTTTCCATGAGCCAGTTGCACAACACGTTTCTAAACCTTAAAACTGTTCTAAAGAAGCAAAATCTCTTCTCTGCCATTTAGATGCATTGCACAAGAACATAAAAAAATTGTACTGACAGGACGGAAAGTCAGACCTAAACAACTTTATCTTACTTAAAGCAGTTTTAGTTTTAAAAATTCTAAAATTGTGGTGTGCACTTTAAACTGATTATCTAAAATGATTTAAGGCCTAAAAGTGTTTAAATTTAGAAATGTGTTGTGCAACTGGCCCCAGGTTTGTAGCAAAACATGATGCAGATTTGCTGACTTACTTGCTCTGTCATTGTGAATGTGATGGTCACATAGTACACAAGCGCACTCAACAGTGACTGGAGAGTGACTATTCATGCATGTGCAATAAGGTTCCTCTGACTGACAGACAAGTTATATAATGGACATGTCATCGATTCCCAAACTTTTCAAAATGGCCGGATACTTTTTGGACAGACCCTGTCTGTTTTCCTATGTAATTAGATGTTTACTTCAAAAGCATTTTTTCTCCTGTCATTGGTTTTGGGTAATACATTAAAAAAAGTTAAGATGAGCCACATTACTCACTGTAATTTGGTGTTGATATCATAAGCCTGATCATAACTCATGTGCACACTGCTGCTGATGGAATAACTGCTAATGTCATGATCCTCCCCGTCATGCAGACTTAGTCGAGAGATTGTCTCCCCTGCTGAAACATACATCTAGGTTAAATATTCTTTTCCAAGTAATTAAGCATTTAACATAACTATACATGTTACATCCTTAAATTTGGCACAGTGACTAAAAGCATGAAGTGATCGAGATTTTACTCTAAAAACTGATGGTTACGTTAAATGACTTGTGAGAACGTAAAGGATTTAAATAAATGGCTTTGTGTTATATTGTACAGTTAATACATTCATGTTTTTAAGTCCTCTTTCCTTTGTGAGATTACAATGCATAGTTGAAAGGGCAAGTTAGTCTAGCAGTTTTAATTTTAGCTGGATATATATATATATACACACACACATATGCATATACAAGCATATCTGATGGACGAAAGCATTATAAGACTCTGTGCACCTTGTTCTCCCTGGGTTAAGCTCATCTGTGTTTACATGAACTGGTATAAAAATGTACTTTGTCTTTTTTAAGTAAACTTAAGCATCTGCAGGTCAGAACTGCTGATAACTATTTCAGAGGCAAAATTGAAAACAAATCCTGATGGACCATACAGAAAGGCTTTTCAGAAAGAGTGAATATGGCTGCTACTCTTTTTTTAATGACAGAATGCAGAAAAATAAGCTGTTTTGATCATGATTTGGTTGCACCAGTCATGCTGTGTGTATTCTACCTTGCAATGATTACAGAAACTAATCATCCTACCATTGTTGTTTCCTATCAAAGAGCTCAAAATAACTGCAAAACATTATTTTTTGTGGAAAATAAATGATGTTTTACTTATTTGCTTTGATTGAGTAGCATACAGAAGGTACTGGGAGCCACTATATATTCTGACTGGTGAAAATTGATGTGCAGAATAAAAAAGAAAAATAGCATGTTTCTGATGATCAATTGTGTCACTAAATAAAAAAGTAAATAGTAAATCAAACTATGATTCAAACAAAGTTTTATTCCATATTATTTGGAGCTTAGTTTCTGGATGATCTGAATGTGTCTCTGCTGTTTCTATACACATACTAAAGCATGATCAACAAGCCCATGCCACTCAGCATCCTGGTGTAAAATGTTGCCACTTTCCTCCCCTTCAGTTTTGTCAATTTTTAAAACATCTTTTTGCACCGGTCACAAGGCCGTTTTTAATAAGCTGTGGCACAAACATATTTCAAATGGTGGGCAAGATTCCATTTCAGTGAAGATTTTGTTTTGGTTGTATACTTACCCCACTCAGAACAAAATTACATGAAATGGATGTTAACTAAGGTAACTCCAATTGATAAAGAATGTCAAGCGAGCTCATCTACTTAATGCCCTTAATGTGGATCCATGTACATCTGAGATACCAGCATGCAAGTCCTATGCATTTTGTGGAGTACAAATTTCCTACAGATTTTAATATTTTTCTATGTTGCCTACAGATGGTTCACATTGCATATTTTTTCTTTGAATCAAGAGTTTCCAATCCCATGGACTCTAAATATTACTCCTGATTTATATTTCCAGTCAGAGACAAAGCAGTTTCACATTTCAAGTCCTTCATGTGCACCAGTTCTCTTCTTTTATGATGGAGCCTACATTAAAATGAACACCACCCCCAATATAAAAGAAGTCTGTTTAAACAGGAAAGTGACAAGGATTCTGAGGACTTGGTGAAGGCCTTATTTGATGGCCCACTTCACGTTTGAAAAGTATGCAAACAAAATGTACATGAAAGCCACTGTAATACCAGTAATACTTGTATGTGAATACAGTAACGGATACAAGTCTTATATTTATTTTTCTTGTTCTTTAATATAACTCTACTTAAGTATATCCTAAAAATGTAACTTCTATGGTTTTACTGTAGCTTTCCCTCAAAATTTTTGAGGTTCATCTTTTAAATATTATTAATAAATATTACTAATGAGAATTTAAAAAAAGCAACAAATCATTACAATAAGGCTGTTAAACCTGTTATCTGACCAGTCACTGATGCCAGCTCCCACTCCAAACCGTCCAGTGTCTCCATATCGTCTGCATTCTGGGTGAATCTATCATGGATGCTATCGTCATCATACTTGCTTAGGTCCTCCCCATCCATGACTAGAGCAATAAGTAATAAAAAATAGAATCCTGAAATGTGGCTTGTACCAAAAGATTCTGACATAAAGAATAAAAAAAAATGGAAGCACATGCCCATGAATTGACCTAGTCATTCTAAAAATACATGTGGACTAAAAACAATAAAAGGTGAAGTAAACATAAAATATTAACTGTAAAAACAATATTCATATCCCAAATTTTAAAAATTATTTAAAGCTGAAATGAACCGAGATGACTCCCTGCATAGTTTCGGAGGGTTCTAACATGATTAATTTTTGAAGAATAAAATGCAAAAGTCACACTGTTTTGACTCTTCCTACAACACTGCAAGTAGAAGAGAATCCCTCAGATAAATGTTACTATATAACTTTTCAATTTGTATTTAATGTGCATTTTACAGCAGTGTTGGTATCAGAAAACAAAATGTTAGTTCCAATAGTTCATCATCATCATCATCATCCATCATCAATCAATCGTCGTCGTCATAATAATAAGCTTGTATTGTGAAATACTCGTATCTCAAAACTAATTTCCCCATTTAAAATAATGGAAATCAATTAATCCATTCCGCACCCCAAAAATATCAATATAAAAATCAATCAGCATGTTATTTTATTAAGAATTAAAGTAATTTTTCTAACAAATAACAATGATAAATAATCTACTGTACTTTAACTTTATGAAGAGTCATGGCTGGCTTGAGGGAGACGGTGGGGAGGTGGGGAGGAGGAGAGAGGTTACTGTGGGGAAGGAGGATCCCCCTCTGATTCAGGAGGGCTCTCTCTTCTTGGGAATGTTGCCCTACTGGGACCAGGTTGTGATTCAGGATCACTTGACTTTTAGATAGATTTACCAAGAACTTATCTAATGACACTTGCTTCTGTCTTCATTTTAGGATGCCCCTAAAATGAGACATTGCATTGTCATTAAGTTCATAAGTTCATGCACCGCCCAGACACTGCTTCATTAGGATGATGTTTTTCAATGAAATTTTACACTTTTCTCACATTATCAACACTTCTTTAATCTCACTGGAAGAGAGGCCATCCTCCCCTATCTCCTACTCCATTGACGAAAGCTCTTCTATCACCGTTTGCTGCTGCTCCTTGTGAAGTTTCATAAGTTTGTTGGTCATAAGTTCTTCGTTGTGATCCTGCACTAGCTCCTCCACATCAGCACGATCCACTTCCAGACCCAAAGTTTGCCCCAGAGAGACAATTTCATCAACTAGCTGCACTGTCAGGTCCACAGGGTAGAAACATTCCAAGTCTCAGTCAACAACACTTTCAGGCCACAGTTTCTTGCATGCAGAATTCATCCCATCTCTATTGCACTGGCGATGTTTATATTCCGTTTGTAGTTTCAGCGCAAAACTTAGGTTTCATGATGGCTGCCGATATGTCTCTTGACACTCAGGTTTTTAACCTCTGTCGTGCTGCTTACTATGAACTCTGCAAGATCAGCTCCATTCACCATACTCTATTAATCTATACTACCAAGATTCTTATTTGTTCTTGAAATATATCTAAATTAGACTACATCAACTCTCTTGTTACTGGCTGTTCACAATGCTCAATTCATAAGCTTCAAAAAGTCTAAAATCTGGCTGCTTGTCTATTATCCAGACTTGCAAATCTGAACATGCTACTTCTGCATTCTTCAGTGGCTCCAAATTAAAATAAAAATTCACGATTATAATCAACTCTCTGCTATGGATTCTTTACTGGGTCCTCCCCTCTCTATTTTTCTGATCTTGTTTGTCCCCACTCTCGTTCGGAACCTCTGCTCCTCATCTAACTCTCGCATGCTATCCATTCCTCCTTCAAAGACAGTCACATATAAGCAATGTATGCTTTCCTTCTGTGTTTCTTGACAGTTGAACTCTTTTCTGTACCACATTCCTACTCTTCTCTATAGCAGTATTCAAATGCTCACTGAAAACACATCTGTTTAAAAATATTATGATTAAAATATTATGCATTAGCACAATTTTGTTCTACAAAGTATTTTATTTGTTATATGTATTTTGTACACTTAATGTCTCACTCTCTGTGTTCTTTAACCTGCAGCTCAGTGGCTAAATGTGTTTGGTGTCAGCATGTTATCTATGCAGTTATCTGTTTATCCAGTGTGTTTAATGTCATTTCTTTCAATTACCATTGGTGAGCACAGAGAGTGCAGCCTGCTTTGGTTGTGATGCTGCACAATATAAGTGCTCAGTCATTATCATGATCATTCCTTTCTTGATGTTGCTGTTATCTTTTCTGTATTTTAGCTGCCTTGGGGTTGCTTTCTCTCTCTTTCTTCAAGGCCCTCCTCTGATCACAAAGAGCTAGACATCATTTGTGATCCAACTTGTTTCTTCTTCTTTTGCCTCCAGAATGCCTTTTTGGCTGTTGATGCTAGTACTTCTTTGATGTTTCCAATGAGGGTGTCTACATCACAGGCCATACTGAGGCTGGCATATCTGCCTCCAGCTTGGGTCTTGAAGATTTCTGCAATATTATGCTTCTCTGAGTCAAAGTGAATTGTGGGGTTGTGTGCCATTTTGCCTTCAGCTTCAACTTCAGGCATGTTAAGACAAGGTTGTGGGTGATGCTTATGTCCACACTTAGATATGACCTCACTTTGGCATTGCTATTTAAACCCTATCATTATGCTGGATTTGAAACATCCTGGCAGTAGGAGGAAGTCGATCTGTTTAAGGACCAAACCATCTTGGATTCCTAGTGGGGATGAAGGGTATTGGTTAGGGTGAGTCGGTGGCTCTTTGCAATCTCTAGAAGCCTTAGGTCCAAGCTGCTCATTTTTCTTAGACAAAATTTGCCTACCATTCTTGGCCATTGTTGATACACCTCTAGGCCAACCTTGGCATTACAGTCACTGAGTACGAGGAGGATATCCTTACTTGGTGCTGCCTTTAAGACTCTTTCCTGCTGTTTGTAGAACTCTTCCACTTCAGTTTGTTTGACCATAAACTTGGATGATGGTGGTATTGCAAGGCCTGGCAGAAATGTGAATGAAAATCAGCCTGCAGCAGATGAGTGTACTACTGATGACTACTCTGACCACTCCCCTGTGTATGAGGAAGCCTATGCCATGCTCATGTTTGGTTTCCTCCCCACTGTAAGAGAGCCTGGTTCTTCGTCTGTTGCTGTCTCCCTAAAGCCAGACCATTGGACCTCTGCCAGTCCCAAAATGCCCCACCTGTATCATTACAGCTTATGGGTGAGTTCTTTCACCTTGCTGAACTGACATAATGTGTGGACATTCCATGTACTGATGAAAGTTCCTTCTCTCAACTTGTGCAGGTGTATGTAAAAGTTATCCTTAAGTGCAGTAAATCATATAGGGAATACTTGCTCTGGTTAAATCACTCACCTAGCCCCATCCCTTTGTTTTTTGACACTGTGCATCTAAACACCTATGACAAAGCTTTGGAGCATATAAAAATATATGATTTTATCCTTATTTCACAATACAGTTGTATAACATGAAACTGTATGCAAAGCTTTACATTTATCTTAATATTATGTCTATATTTCAGCCCAATATTGAGAATGTTTTACAATTTTTTTACAAAATCATAAACTTCAATCTAAAAATTGAAACTGACTGAAGTATTACACATTGAATGGTACTCTTGAAGCCCAACATGAGGCATTTCTTTCAGGTATTTTCCAAGAAACAGAAAAGGGCAGAAAATGACCCCAACTGCTCACTCATAGATTTGATATCAAAGGCAGGCAAAGGCAAATCAGAATGACATTCTACATAGTATTATGCTCTTTTAGCTGATTTATTTAAAAACCGAAACTTCCTCACCAACAGCCTGTGATATTCTGCCAGTTTCTTCTTGAACTCTACTCTGAGGCCGGGATAACCTTGGTGTCAACTGGCATGTCCTAGGACTATTGCATTGAGAGGCGTTAACTTCACTTTCACTCATAAAATCCAGCACCTGTGTCTCCCAGTGAGAACTGTTTGTTGTATCTGATCCATTCTGCAGGGAAAACTGGCTCTTAGTTTGTGAATCTGTCTTTTCTTCCATTTGATGGTTAAAATCACAGCTTGCAGTCCATCCGTTTGTATGATGAAATACACTGGTTAAAAAGTGAAAGAAATTATACAAAAGAAATATCCTTTTCAATGATGGTTTGTTGCATGTAAACAATAACAGATAAATTCCCAAACTCTGCATAACTCATCTGTTTCTCAAGTGTCCTTCTATTCAAATAATTGCCTGCTACCTGATAGAAGAACTAATGTCATTTGAATTTTCAACATGCAACGTGTTCAAAAAGCATAAATATATATTTATACATACACAAAAAGTAATCTTCTAGTTCACTTGCCCTTTTCTTTTCTAGGAAGATGCTCAACAAGGTGGAGGATAATATACATTTTTGTCAAACCCCTACTGCTGTTCTAGTCTTATATACTAAAATTGAGGGGTTCTGCAGAGGTAACCTTGTTCTGTTGGTTTTCTTTAAATCCAATCAGGCTGAAATCAATGTTGTAGTTTATTTCTGTCAAAAGTACGGCATGCTACACTCTTATCAAACTTTTGTTTTAAAGTGTAAACTTTTTTGTTCATGATAAACTACAATTGAACTGAGAGTCAATCATACAAGAAACAAGTGTTAGCTAACAGATGATATCATGGCAAGCCTGAATGAAGTACATGAATGAGGATGAAGAGCTGAGGAATGAGCAGAATAATAAGCTTGCTGATGAAAGATACTGGGCTAGTAGTCTAAGACCAAAGATCTGCTTGTTAGTGTTGCAGCCTGCTCTATTTTTCAGCACTTAATTTTTGTGTTTATGGCTTCATTTAGTCCAGCATTATTTTCAACGTAACTTTGCTTGCGTTGCTAGTGTGTCTAACAGTACAATAGTTAGTTACAGCTGTTACCTGCCTTTTTCAGAAAGTGTTATAATGAAATACTTGGTATATACTGTACTCCCTTCTCCTGTTTTTAGATCTTGTTCTCCATCATTCTGCTAGTTAATGACTCCCTGTATAGACTTGCTGTAATGGAATGTTGTCTATTCCAGGTGACTACTTATAGTTTGTCATCTAACTGCTGCCTCTACTTCTACATGAAGGATGGTATAGGGTCACCAACATTTCTGGGTCTTTTGTGGCTTTCTGACAGTACAACTGTGAGCTTCAGAATGTCATGTTTTTCCTTAACACAGTTACCCGATTTGTCCTCAGTGTTGCTGTAGCACTCCTGTTAATCACTGAATCAATGAAACGGATGCAAAAATATTTTTACAGTCTGCTCTATGTGCTGGAGGATTGCATATGACTTTACTGTGAGCCAAAAATGCCATCTTTGTGTATGCTATCAAAAGGTTTCTTGAAGACAGCAAAAATGACAGAAAGTTGTATGGATTCTGTGCACTGGTTCATTATGTTATAAAGGATAAAGATCTTGTCTGTGCAATTTATTTATATGCTGTTCTATTTTTGGCAGTTGAAAACCAGATCCGCTGGCATATAACACTAAATCTGTTGAGTAGTGAAAAAATAAGGGGTAAAGGTCGTATCCTAACCTTTTTTTTTTAGGATGGTGGGGATGGGGTGGGGGTAAGGTGCTAGAGACCACACTTTTCTCAAGGCCAGCTTTTTTTGTAAGGGCAATGCTCATCTATTCCTCTAAAAGGCTTGGCCTAGTGTTGATGGATGAACATAATGGTTCATCATACATTGGCATATGAGTAACTATTCATACTGCACTCAGCTGTAGTCTCTCATTCACTATTAAAGGAACTGGAACGAAATGAAAAGTTATGGCATAGTTAAGTGCTATGATGATTTTGCCAACTTTGGTGCTTGATGGCAAAAAGCTGTTGGCTATCCCTTGTTAGCCTAACAGACGATACTACCTACACTAAGGCTGTGGTGTCAGCTGCATTCATTTAAGTTTTGATAGGAGACAAATCAAATGTATCCTGCAGATAAAGAATTCAAGCTGTTGCCTTTGAACTATATGACAAAATAAAGTTCTAATGTTTCAAGAAGTTGATGACAAATCACTGCCCTCTTGTGCCTTTCTTAGTAGGTAGAATCATAGTGCTGGGTTGAGAAAGTCAAAAGTCATGGAAGTCATGGTTGGGTGCCAAATTTAAAATCTTTTAATAAATTTGAAATCAAGTAAGCTCTTTACCATTGTTAAACCACAGCAAGGTCCTAATTTTAATTTCCTAACATGGAATAAATATATATTTACGATGTGAAACAAATCTGAATAAAGAAAACATAAAATTTCACTGTTCAAATCTAAATCTTTGCTAGAGAAAACTGTTAATATACTGTCCTATTTGGTTTTTCAAATATTCTGCTCTGATTGCAATGCTATGCATCTCAGAACCCCAACACACCACTTAATAATACTAAATGTGTGATTTAGATAGCACATAATCACGCTCACGAAGGTGCATGCTCTCAGCATTAAAGACAAGAAGAAGACATGGATATAACATGAAGGACAGAAGGAGAAACAATTAGGCAGAGAAGCAATAAGAGACAAACATAGAAGACACAAAGAGGAATCAGGAAACAAACAGTAAGGACAGAAAGCGTCATAAATCTGCAGAGGAAAACAAGCAGGTGGACCAGTCAGTTGAGTATAATCACAACTATTGACAACTATGTTGATTGGTGTAAGGAGTAATGCCTGTTAAGTTTAGATAAAGAACCTGACCTATTGCACATCAATATCATTTAAACAAGCCTACCTAATTTCATCAGGAACACTCATATTCAACAGTAAAATACACATCTATAACACAGACCTAGGCTGCTGGACTTGATCATTACGATGCTCCTCTTTCTTCGTTGATTTCATGACTCCATTTGAGCTACTTGGTCGTTGTGGTTTGAGGTGCCTTTTTGGACCACTGCTGAGGCATGAACTAGGCCTCAGGGTAGATCTAAGACAAGAAGCAGTATTCAAGGAATGTTCTCTATGATGTTTTTGTGAAGTTTTACTGAATGGTGAGTGGTTGTTATCATAGCACAGAATGTTCCATTATCTTTAGCTATACCCAGCAGTTTTGGCTCTAAAACAGGCGGAGTCTTGTTTAAGCTGAAAAGAACAAAAGCAAAAGTAGCAGAAAATTAACACAAAAAGACAATGACAAGAGACAAACTACCGAGACTTTGTACAGTTTGCTATCACGTATACTACCCACAAAAAGGAAGGCACATTGGAGGGTGGCTGACGCCGCGGTGGACAGAGAAAGAACTGGCTTACGAATGTCAAAGACTGGACTGGTCGTCCTGTACAGGACCTGCTCACTATTGGCCACAATAGGCAAGAGTGGCGGGCCCTGTCAGCTGCCACGTCTATCCATGTGTTCCCCCCAACGCCAGGTGCCAGGCAAGGGACGACTGACTATGTGCAAAGAATGGGAAGGGTATAATTTGCTTTATCGAAAACAGCGTTTCTTTATGTTTTAAATTTGCACAGGAAAATAATTACTGTTTTGCATATAAATTTACACCTTTAACCTTAGGTATTTTTAAATTTTGATGCAGCAAATGTGTCAAGTGTCAAGTGGAAACTGTATTTTGGACGTCAAGAAGCTGCAAAAAACAATATGACCATATTCATAACAAATTAATACCAAAGCAGTTATGAACATAGCTTTTGTGCTAGTCTGAAACTTGTAGCTTGTGCAAATGTTTACAAGTTTATGCAACCCAGATCTAAACAAATATTCTTGACCTTCACTAAAAATCATTATCCTAGTTTCTCTGGAAAGTATGTTTAGCAGGGGTACCCAGCGCCATTGTCTGTTAATCTAATTTTTCTCTCCTCTGATGATTTTCTTGCTTTTTTTAACTTGGAGGTCTTCTTTTGTAATTAAGCTTGATTTTGTTTCTTTCAGTGATTTATTGGCCCCTGAGGTTTAATAATAATAAATAATAAATGAAGATTTTTATAGCCCATACTCACACTCATAGAGAGCTTGCTCTTAGTGCTTAAAACGGGGAAGAGACATGGACTAAATGGATAGAACACGAGGGACGGAAGAATAAACGAAAGTACTGACGACAAACAGAAAACAAAGATAGAAAACACAAAAAGGCACCAAGTAACAGGAACAGAGAATATAGTGATTCTGTGGAAAAAGATGGGTAGAAAAGTAGCAAGAGCAGAAGGGGGGAGGGTAAGAAGGACGAGTAATGCTCAAGGAAGAGATGCGTTTTCAGTGCAGATTTGAAGGATTCAGTTGTAGGAAGGTGGCGGATATGGAAAGAGAGAGAGTTCCATTGTTTTGCTGCACAGTAGCCAAAAATCCTGTGGCCATATGTTGTTCTGGTGACAGAAACAGTCAGGATAAGGTCATCAAACTAAAAGCGTAGTTGTCTGGCCGGAATGTAAGGGATGAGAAGTTCAGAGAAATAGTCAGGACAGGAGCCTGCAAAGAAATTAAAACACAGCACAGACAGTTTGTACCGAAGGCGAGAACGGATGGGTAGCCAGTGTAGAAAACTAAGGAGAGGAGTGACATGCTCCCGTTTTGTGGCTCTAAGCACCAGATGTGCAGTGGAGTTCTGTACTTTCTGGAGTCTCTGAATGAGGTATGAGGCGGCAGCCTGCGAGCAAGGAGTTGCGTAGTCAAGTCGAGAAAGAACAAACACACAGACAAGCGTGTTGGAAGCGCATGTAGAGAGAAAGTGACAGATGGCACTGATCTTACAGAGCTCATAATAGGCAGACTGACAGACAGCTGTAACGTTTATCACATCTTGTTTCAAGTCTGCTTTGTCTCTCTTCTGGGTTCTCAACAGCCCTCAAAACAACTTTTCTCTTTGGATGTCTCTTTCCTTTATATGTTGGCATTCCCTCATTTTAAAAAGAAACAACTTGGAAATGATACTTTTATTGCAATGTCTTTACTGAACACCCCCCTCCCCACATACACAGTCGCTAGTCATTCTTATACAACATTGTATTTACATTCACCATTAAAATACACATACATGGATCCACACACACACACACGCAGGTATCAGGGCTTCTGCTAACGCAAAAAATTGCGTACAGTACGCATTTAAAGTTTGGATGACCCTTTCAATTTTCGTCAGTGGGGTCCCAGGGGACCCCTTCAAAGTTGGGCGAAGAACAGATACGAAAATGGGTAAGTGTAGTGTCTGACATCGTAATCCAAGCTATTGTTGTCGTCTGCTACAAGGTGAGAGTAACTTCCCTTGCACTGAGTTTTTTTTTTCCCCCTTACCGGAAAGAGTTCCATTAACCTATTTCCAAGATGTCGTTGACAGAGTGGATAAAATCATCGTTGATTTGTTGATTTTTTTTTTTCACATTGTAAAGGGACCCCTTAGAAATCTGAAGAAGGGGTCCCTGGGACCCCAAAGAATTTAGCCTTAGCAGAAGCCCTGGGTATACTAGCAGACATGCACACACACACACACACTCTCTCTCTCTCTCACACACACACACACACACACACAAGAAAGAGTTTCAAACACAATACAATTGCATCCATTTAGGTCCACAAAATAAGAGGGAGGTGACAAAAATCCTCTAGAGAACTGTCAAAAGGTAGAGAAGCCAGACATAAGCAAACAGGGTTCTTTCAAGCTTGCATTTAACTTTGCTTTCCTTCTGCTGCTGCCCACGATGTAATTTTGTTTTTTACTTCAGCAAGAGCTGCAATGAATAAATGGCTTTGTCCATTCTGATTGTTTCTTCATTTCAAGAATGCTATAATCATGTAGCTTGACACTGGCAGTCACAGTAAAATAATGCAGTCGTCAACAATGTAAAAAGCCACTCCCTCCCTACTTCCTTCACCTTCCAGTTTAATGGCACCATGAAAACTGCTAAACACTAAGCAAAATGCTCACTGTCAGATAAAACAAGTATTCCTGCAAAAATAAATTTAAGCATGCAGTCTATGCATGCATGCATGTGCATGCACACACATCATCACACTGTTTCATTTATGAGGTCAAACTTTACCACTCTGGTAGTCATTAGAGTTAAAAAAACATTTTGGATATGAAAACAAAAAAATTTAGAAAAGTAAATAAAACTGTTATTCATATTACAAATATCATAAAGACAAGTAATATTAAAACTGACCTGCCTTTATCCTGACTCAAGCTCAGAGATTTGCCTTCCAAATGACCACTGTATGTGAAGTGTAGAAGAACAGATTTAGTACTGTCACCAGATGATGTTTGCTGCAGATTTTCTTTAATGTCAGCACACCCAAGACTGCTGCTTGGACGCCAGGAACGAGGAGACAGGGAATACACTGGAAGATAACATCCGTGGTTTATATTTATGTAACTTTTATCTCCCTTATAAGCAGGTAAAATCTCATTTTTTTTAATGAAGGCATAAATATGCCCTTTACTTACCTCCCTTAATCTCCTCCCACCATAAAAAAAGGAAGAAAGAATGGGTACATTAGTCTATTAGTTTATGTATTAGACTTCCAGTTTACAATGAAAATTAGGCACAGAGTATCTCAGAGGATGGCAAAGAACTGATTTGGTGGGAATAAGGTTTGATTCCTTCATCTTCAATGGCTCTGACAGTGTGATGCCACTAAAATATTGTCTGTACATTATCTGTCATGTTCACTCACTGTCATACATGATAATAATAATGAAGGTTGCTTATAGGGCACCATTCCTAATAGCTTACAGCACTTTACAAAAAAAAAACAACAACACTAATACATGCTAAAATCATACAGGGACATACGACATAACAACACGTACTCTTCATTATCTTACATTCAAGCACATGACTGAGCACATATAAACAGTCAGTCAGCATGGGACAGGTACATCTCCAGCTTCAGTAGGACATAACCTGGTGACCACATCATATGCAAAGTTCTGTCATCTGGTCACCAGGTAAGCTCTACAGAAGTTGCAGTAGTCAAGTTGCAAAGTGGCCAATGCAGACACAAGTCTAGCAGTTGTAATTTCTGACAGCTGCAGCTGAGTGTTCACAATCTTGCAGAACTCTAGGAAAGCTGCTTAGCAGATTGAACTAATATGCTGTTGCATAGAAAGTGCTTGATCTAGTTCAGAGGTGGGGAACGTCTGGTGCCTTATGCAGCCCACGAAATCATTTGACCTGGCTTGCCAAGGCAACCACAGATTTTAGTAAATATATAAGCCTTTTCCATAGCAACATAAATGTATGAACATGGCGGAACCCATCATATTTTTGTTCATTATGTTAAATTATCATCTCTGGGCCATTTTTTCCAGACAGTTGGACAAAAATAAGAATTCTCTTGTCAGTGTTCTTATCATCACTCTCATCCATGAGGATATTATAAATGGTCCCCAATTTCAGGCATCCACTACTGGTTTTGTCAGTTCAACAGCAAGTCATTTTTTATTATTGTTTTTTGTTCCTTTGCCAGTTTTGCTGCAACTGCACCCTTTGAATACAGAAACATTTTCTACACAACTTTAGTAAAGTGGTTGGCAATTGTTGTTTTTAGATTTTTCAGCAACGAACTTAAAGAACAAACTTGCTGCTTTGTTGCTTGTCTTTCAATAGTTTTCAGTGAATTTTGTTGAATGAAGTGCTTGTCAATTATTATTGTGTTGATGCAACTTGAAGCAGAAACTTTAATATTTTGTTTGAATGCTTTTAAAGGGTGACCTCTTTGCCATCAGATGAAGGCTTCACCAAATTCTCAAAGTTTTTGTTACTTTTTAAATTCATTCTTGTGCTTTACCTGTGTGTACATGAGTTTTGTAAATGAGGGTGGCTGTCAATTGCAGTAAAAAAGAAATATGTGGTCAATGTAAAACCTGTAAGTATTTGTACTAGGTCATATATTGCAAAAAATGAGCAAATCAATAGGAACTCCCCAAAACACATAGGACTTGAAAAATATAATCAAATATAATCATGAATGAATTTTTGTGCCCTGCAGCTAAAGCCACAAACTTTCTAATTGCCTGGAAATTAAACAACACACATTTATCTCTGCAAATGCTGCTGTTACTATCAAAACAATTTTCCAGGTAACATTAAGAAAATAAAAACAAACTTAGAAGAAGAGGATATAAAATGTTGCTATACAAGGTCAGAATAAAATGTTGTACAAGGGGAATTCACAGAAAGTTTACACCCTTCAGTGTTAATTCAGTTTTCCTAGTATGCACATCAAATTGGATTCAAAGCTAAATTCTTCCTTAGCTTATACAAGAAATTGACCTCACAAGACCCTAACAAGGTGAAAGAGTGGAATGAAAAGGCTTTCCTATTCACCTGGTTTAGTCCCAGTTTTGGATATTTCATTAAAATTAATGAACCTTTGCATGAAAACGTTTTTTGAGTCTGAGAAGAATGACTTGCTGTGAATAAACAATCTGAAATGTTGACTGCTGATAATTTGTTGTTAAGAAATGTATTAAGCTTGAGAGTGATCCTCAAAAAGGTTTGATAAACAACCTTTCAGATTATATAAAAAGGCTTCGTTTGAAGGTTATTTTTATTAATAAAGGCAAGAACTTTCTGAACGCCCTTTGCACACAAGAGAACAATGGTCTAGATACTTACATTTATTACTGACTTTGACACCTTTGGGCTGAGCCATAATAGCTGGTGTACAGTGAGGTGTAGAATCTGTTGCTTCATGCTTTACTAAAACAAGGAAGAATCCTTCTAAAGGTGACTCAAACTTGGTGCCAGTAGTCTGTATCCTTCGTGCAACTTCTTTTAGTTCAGAACTGGGACTTTTGGTCAGAATACCCTTTGTGCTGACAACAGTTGAATGGTTAACATTAAAAACAAAATCCTTAAAAAAAATCACAAACATATAAACAAAATATCATAAGAACACTCATCATTTTTTTTTTACCAGACTGTGCACAAAATAAGAGATACCTGATAATGCAATCCAGATTATCCCATTCTGATTTAAAGTATTTTTAGTTAATTCACTTGCATGAGTACCTACGTACAGTATGCTTCCAATTCTAAATGGAATAACCCTTTGAATTTCTCACTTGCTTCACTGTCATCTGTATCTTCTCAACAAACTCCAGCTGCTCCAAAACTCTGCAAACTCATACTTCAAGCATGCAAGCCTTCGCCCTATTTTCCACTGGTGTCCAGGCTCATGTAGAATATAAACTTGTTACACTATGCTTCAGGTTCTTCACAGGCTTTGCTTCTTCTTACTTCTCCTATCTCCTACCTCACTAAATTTCCATCAGACACCCCTGTACTTCTGTTGATACTTGCCTCCTTTCCCTTACCAGAATAAGGACGAAAAACTCTGGTGAAAATGTTTGACTATTCAGCATTAACTTGTTGGAACTTCTTCCCTTATGTGATACACTACCAGCAGAGGGCAGTCTTTCAAATCTGTCCTTAATAATAAAAAGAGATGCTCTCTATAGCACTTTACAAACAATAATAATGAGAGCTGATCTCAAAAACAAAAACATCATTGCATGCCCAGTTAATGAAGCCATTCATGTTGAGAAGGAGGTGAATACCATTTGTACAGATGTGGTCTGCACCTTTGCCATTCATGGACTCTTAGATAAGTTAATGAAGTGTTCTGCTTTTAAAAGTAGCTGAAAGTTATTGTCAGGATTGTCACATTGTGATTCATTCATATCACTAAACAAGAGTTGGGGTTAACTTTTGTTCTTCCTGTTGATAGAAGGAACTTATTTCCAGTTTACAGGCCTTAACTTATAAAAAAAGAATTGGGTTATCGACCAAACTGTAAGTGCTGTTACAATATTGTGACCTTGACTCAGAAGGCTCTCCTTTGACGCAAGAAGTCAAATTAACTGTTGAACATTTGCATGAACTATATATATATATATAGAGAGATATGTGCAGAGTGTTATTAGATTATGGTGAGACAGGTCTTGAAATGTTTTTAATTTTGATAATTGACTAGTGGATCCATGTTGTGGGTTGGTGGGAAGATCTATAATATTGGTAGAATGTTTTATGTATTTTGTGTAACCCTCCCTGGCTTTGATCATCTGCTGCCTGCTTGTATAACCACACTTGGCCCAAGCATCTAGCATTATCTAACTAATCAGGAAACAGCAATTGATTGGAGTTAGTGGGGAAAGTGTTTAAGACCTTGTCTTGTAAAAGTCCTTGACCTGGTCCTTAAACACAGGACCTGGGTGGCCCAAGGCAATCATTTTATTATTTGTTGCAAGGATGCACAACTGTTGGGAATCTTTGAGTTGTAGATTACTTGTGTTTGTGACATTTATTAATACATTTGAACTGAGCTCACAATCTTTGGTGCAGGGACTAATTTTTGCAGAAGAAATAGTGATCAATTTACACAACTCTTGTTAAAAGCTATGATGCCAACGGTCATTGTAAGTGTCGATTCCTTGAGCTTCACAGTGTCAGCTGTATCAGACCTGTCTTTACTGTGCACGAAGCTTGCTTCACCATAAAAAATTTCTGAAGCAATTGCACATGACCACACAGGCTGGTTTGACACTAAATAATTCTCACAAGATTGACATTTAGTGATCTGAGCTCTAATGTACAGGATCTTAAGGTGATGAGTAAAGTTATAGAGCTCTGGGGCCAGTTGCACAACACGTTTCTAAACCTTAAAACTGTTCTAAAGAGGCAAAATCTCTTCTAAACCATTTTGATTCTTTGTAGAAAAACATACAAAAACTTGTACTGACAGGACGGAAAGTCAGACTTTAACAACTTTATCATACATAAAGCAGTTTTAGTTTTAAAAATTCTAAAATTGTGGTGTGCACTTTAAACTAATTATCTAAATAGAGTTAAGGCCTAAAAGTGTTTAAAATTAGAAATGTGTTGTGCAACTGGCCCCAAGTCCTGGAAATTTCATGACTTGACTAGCCACCACTGTACTGCATGACCAGTTTGTATGAACTCTGGAATGATGCCTTTGTCTCTTTGCCTGTTGAAGCATGTTACATACACAATTAAGTGTGCTTATCACAGACCTGCTGGATTTTTTTATTGATTGGATGAGAACAGGAAATGGAAAAGGTGGGCAGGTGGCGAGTGATTTGCATGGGAGTGGATGGGCACGAGTGTGAGAGTGTGGGCGTAAGCGTCTCATGATGGCTGCTTTTTCTTTGATTTAACAGCATTTCTGAGAAGCCACACTAGTATAAATAATAAAGGTTAGGGTTGAAAAGGAGAAGTTGATTTCTGCTGTGATTTTGCACCCTTGACTGGGATGGGAGAAACCTGACAGTTTTCCTTGGTGTTGTGTGATGATGAAGTCCTGACCTGACTTAAGTTATCAAGTTTTGACCAGAGTTGTTAAAATAGTGTAAATTATTCATGTAAAAACCTGTCGAAGTGAATCTGTGTTAGTTTTGTCTTTGAATCTTTTTGAGTGTGAGTTTTTGGACTGAATGTAATTGTGGAATATTAAATTAGTAGTATGGTGAATTTAAATCTAAACGATTATTGGATTTTAAGGTATGTATTTTTCTTCTTTTTTTTTTCTTCTTTGTTTTATAGGTGTTCTTTGCATACTACTGTGCCAGAGTTTGCTAAACTTCAAGGGGGGGGGAGGTGCAACCCGGAAAAGACTGTTGTGTTGGTTTTTCTCCATGTTGGAACTCCAAACCTGTGGACTTTCTACAGAAGTGAACTGTAAGAGAGACTTTTCTCATAAAAGAGGGGACTTATAGAAACTGTTTTCATGTGTCTTAAAGAACTACCTGACTGATCCAAGTTATAAACAGATTCCGGTAGGTAGAGATAATATAAATATATTCTGTAAATTTCAGCACCTGAAATGTAGCAGTTTATGATTACATATGAGACTTTTCTTCAAGTAGCCACTGATCAAAGACCAATGTTCTACTCACATATGCCTTATTTGCACAACACAAATGCACATGCATCCTTGTCTAGTGATTGCACTTTTGTGTCTATAGCTATGGTGTACTAATTTTCTTTTTCTTTTAAGTATTAAGTACTCACATATTTCTGGGTGTCATTCTACCGTGTGTGTGAAAACTTTGCAGACAATGGCCATTCTTTGCCTTAGAAGTGGAACAAGTTTTATTTGATTCTGTCTGGGATACTGGAGAAGTCTTGTCATTTTTGTTTCCGATAGAAGTATATGAAACTCTCCTCTCAGAAAGCAGCATCTGTACAACAAAATATCAAGTTATTACATTAATTCAGCTCAAACTTTTCATCTAAGCTTTTGAATGTTAGCCCAATTATTTTTAAGGGGAACTAAATCATGAGACAGAAATTCTCAAAATCTGAGTGAATAGCTCAATTCTGTTCATGGGATACAATTCCTTGCACTTTCAAATCTTGACTTTTTTTTTTTTAATAAGGTCAAACTTCAGTATCTGTTTACAAAAAGTGAAATACAAATAAAATCACAAATTGCTAAATATCTTAAATCTGAGATAAAAAGAATGTCAGATATCACAGAAAGCCAAGCTTGAGTTCGAGGCTTCAACTTTTCCTATACAGTTCACATTCGCAGCTGCGAACGTCTTCATGGCTGTAGCACATGTCGATTCATCAGTATTGAATAAGTTAACTGGTGCTACAAATGGAGTCTTTAGAGTGTAATGTCCTTTTGCACTCATTTGCTCTTATACAAAGTAAAAGATGCATTTTATTTTAAAGTAAAATCAAACCTGTGACCCCTGTGAATCTGTTTTGTTGCATTTTTCAGGCAATCGTTGCTCTAAAACATGTCCAGTCTCTTCGACAAATGATTTCTCTGCAAGACTTATATAGGCGAGATCATCTTCTTGATTTCTTTTTGTGCTAGAAAATAAAAAAGAAATTGCACAAATAAATGAATGAAGTTATTCTTTAACAATTTACACCATACAGATTCCATGGCATTGGACTCTGGGTGCTTGACTGTGTGTAAAATCCTTTCAAAAAAACTGTTGGATAGGCAGGGGTATTGTTTTCGGTCTTAAGCCTGAGTGGACCTTGAAATGCTGATCTGTTCCCAAGTCACATATACTAACCAGCAGGCTACAGACCCTCTCAAACAACGGGTTACTGAAGCCTTAAAATAAATACAAAGTGGTTGCAGTAAAAACTAAATATTTTGGTTTGAAGAGTTCTATTTTTACTTAAAAGCCTTTTAGACTACAAAAATCTTTTTCAAATGACTGCGGTCAGATCAGCACAAGGTATTATTTCTCCAAAATCTAAGTAGCACCTTTATCTTCCTGAGATATGAGGCTATAAAAGTGAACCCAAAAGAAAATTGTTAAGGTAAAATTAACAATTAAATGCATGCAAAAAGACCCACCACAAATCGGGAAGCAGGGAGTAGGACTGATCACAGATGAAAAAATAATGAAAACATTTTGGAAAATGAAAAGGAAAAAACCACTTTTAAAAGTCTGTGTAAATGATTTCACACCTCAACAGGTAACTAGAGGCTAAATCACAGTAATCTGTGGAGAAAAAAACTTAAGATTCTGGGTGTCACGTAAGATGAACATTCGCCATCCATTGTAGAATTATGTAGAAGCAGCTTACAAGAGCAATAGGGAGGTAAGAAAGATCAGAGTGATCCATTCCATTCCAGACAGTCTCCTGTCATGATAGAACAGCTATGTCCAATAAGGAGTTTTGAAGAAGGTGAATGAGTAGGAAAATTATTAAAACAGTAGAAGAGTCAGTACACTTCTGAAGACATTCCTTCAACTCAGTGAGAGAAAAGGAAGAGTTATGGAACAAAAGTAACAGGAAGTAAATTCCTGCACTTTAAAAATGGGAGAAATCATGGGCTGAAAAAGTGTTGCATGATATAGTGTTGCCCAGATAACTAGCAAACAAGCTTGGCCCACTAATCAGTACCTAATTTCTCCTACATTTTAAGAAAGTGCTGTCAGGATCAGTTCAGACAGGAAAAAAACCAGTATCTGCAAAACTGTAATTTTACCTTTAAATTATAATCTCAATGATAGTTTATTTTTATGATTTTTAATAGATAATTTTCATGTACTTGTTATTTCAGTAACTTCAAGGTAACATTCACGATTAAATAGGTCTTTTTTAATGCTTGAGGCAACCATTTTTTAAACTGCAAAATATTGTTCATTCAGTAAATTGTTTGATGACTATCATACATTTTTTTCCTCATGACAGTTTCAGGAATTTTTTATGGGAAACCATTTTGCCTGCAAAATTTACTTCCCTCTGACCATATACATGACAATTTGTATATTAATGTGTACATTTTCCTGCAGTACTCTTGCAACTCCATTTCCCTATTCAAAATGGCAACAAGGATCTCAATCTTCTGCTAAGAATATGACAGGAAAACGAACCTATTGTGTGATCAAACTGAATAAAAGTCATTCACATCTATGCAATCTGTGACAACTGTAATGCTTTTACCACTAGAATGGTGGTTCAAGTATCAAATACTAAGTGCCAATCTCTGGCTAAATGACTTTTTGGAAATGCAAAATAAGCAGCAAAAATTCAGATTCTTCAGTATTTTGAAACAGTTAAACTGTAATACTTTAACGCATATCAAGGATGCACAGCTAAAAAGTGCCCATTATGTATGCCCATGCAACTGTAACCCTGAATCCAAACTGGGTGAATGCTGTTGCCTAC
The DNA here is from genome assembly GCA_004794655.1 of Marisa cornuarietis. Taxonomy (NCBI): domain Eukaryota; kingdom Metazoa; phylum Mollusca; class Gastropoda; order Architaenioglossa; family Ampullariidae; genus Marisa; species Marisa cornuarietis. The sequence continues at coordinate 300,372 of SMMW01000634.1, forward strand.
CTGCTTTCAACGCTACTTTCCCAGGCTTGTGCTCCAATGTCTTCCTCCACTGTGTACAGAACAAACTCTTCATCTGCTGGATGATGGTTTTTCAGCTGTAACAAACAAATTGCATGAGAGTATAAAAGAATGAGGCCATACATTTTTTTGACAGTTTTGTTCTTGTTTTTGGCTTAGGCTGTTTTGAGACATAAATCAGAACTTGTACAAGGATGACATCATCATGAACTCCACTTTATTGCCACTTGATTATTTTTCTATATTTTTCACTCAAAGAAAACCATGTGTATGTACACAATACGTTGTGTTAAGAAAACAGAGGACAAAAAAGGAGAAATTTTCTCAATATAGTAAGGGGATATTTTCCTCAATGAATCCTCTTTCTTTGACCAATTTCTGGCATCCAGTCAAGTACTTCTCTCATTAAAAAGAGCTGGAAAATTCGTACTTTATACACATTTTTGTGAACTTTCTGAAGGCAGATAATTACCCAGTCCCTTCATTTGTCCACAAATTTACTTCAAGAAAACAACTCATGTTGAATAACATATTCTGCAGTTTAAGAAATGCTCTTTAAAAATTAGTGTGAATCATGAGTTGCCTTGATTGTAGTGTGGTTGGAGTGCTTGTTTTGGAGAGCATGTACTGCTGACAGTGTTTTGCTCTTTCTACCCTGCACCCCTTCCCTTGATTTGGCCAGCCACATGGTCGCCGCCTGAGTGAGGCGCAACCCTAAAGTAGGTGATGTAGCACCCAAGATTTTGTGTATAAATAGCCGGCTAAATGCAGTACCTGCACCCAGTTTGCTGCAGTGTGAAGGGGTCATTCCTTCCTCTTTATTTCCAATGCAGGAGAAGCACCACTGCACAATGTAGGTGCTCTGATCCACTATCAAGTGGTTCATATACCTCGAAATCCCTCTCTTTCCCTTTAGTTTCCCCTATTTCAAGTGCAGGAGACGCACCACTGCACAGTGTAGTGTTCTAGTCTGCTGTCAAATGGCTCACATACCTCAAAATCCCTCTCTCTCCTCTTAGTTATCAGTAACTTAGTAACTTCGAATTAGGTGTTAGATGAGGTAGGTGATAGGTTGTAGCGGTGTAAGAGTTAAGTATGTGTAGAGTAAGATGAAATTGATTTGCACATGTAAATAATGTAAATAAATCCATTTTAAATTTACATATCTCTTTGATGTTTGACTCAGCACATGTTGTACCGCTTGTATGTTATGTCCTTGTCGTAAGAATGAAATAACTATATATAATAATAATAATAGTAATAGTGAAGATTTTTATAGCGCATATTCACACTCATAGAGAGCATGCTCTTAGCGCTTAAAACGAGGAAGAGACGTGGACTAAGTAGACACAGAACAAAGGGGACGAAAGAAAACGACAGTACTGAAGAAACAGAAAACAAAAGGCATCAAGTAACAGGAACAGAAAAATATAGTGATTCTGCGAGAAAGATGGGTAAAGTAGCAAGAGGGAAGGGGGCGGGGTTAAGAAGGACGAAGCATTGTGCGGACTGTGTTAGGAGAAATGCTCAAGGAAGAGGTGCGTTTTCAGTGCAGATTTGAAAGATTCAGTTGTAGGAAGGTGGCGGATATGGAAAGGAAGAGAGTTCCATTGTTTTGCAGCACAGTAGCCAAAAGTCCTGTGACCATATGTTGTTGTTCTGGTGACAGGAACAGTTAGGATACGGTCGTCAGACGAAGAGCGTAGTTGTCTGGACGGAGAGTAAGGGATGAGAAGTTCAGAGAAATAGTCAGGACAGGAGCCAGCAAAGAAATTAAAACACAGCACAGACAGTTTGTACTGAATGCGAGAACGGATGGGTAGCCAGTGTAGAAAACGAAGGAGAGGAGTGACATGGTCCCGTTTCCTTGCTCTAAGCACCAGACGCGCAAATTCCTTGAGCAAATGAAACGTGTTTGGTCTCTGTAAAATAGCAAATGAAAGCAATTGTGAAACACATAGCACACATGATCAGAGTGAGAAGCCATCTGATATGGAGCTAAATAATGCACCGAAGAGAACACACATTTTGGAAGAAACAGGGTCTTTTGAGGATTCCAAGGTCAGCTAAGTGCAGGTGTGTAGTAGATGGAATGAAAAAAGGAACACAAAATGAAGTATTAGACTAGATAGTACACCTGACAGGTAAGAGCTAGAATTGCAGTGGAAAATTCTCCTTGGGAACATTCGTCCTCTTCCCTGGAACAACAAAGAGAAACAGACTGATTGGTACTAGGGCTTTTAGGAGCAGCTACTAACTGATGGTCTGTCACAGTGTGTAGTTAGCCTTGTAAAAAGCGGATCAGTCCCATAAAAAGGTAAAATGTGATTTCTTCAAACTATTTTCATCATTTTATGCATAATAATGTCTTCACATCCAAGGTTGCTCAAATGATCTTTTGTGAGGAGAAAAGAGCCCGCAAGACAAGCATAGAATCTTGACTCAGTGAATCTGTCATCAAGCACCAATGTCACTAATGTACAGAAGCTCCTGATATGCTGACTTTCCCCTCTTAACCAAAAGTCCTTGTTCCACATACAATTGAATAATGAATTCTATAATTGGATAACAACTTCTCAGCATCATATAAATTAATTAAATACTTTGGTTTTACTGACTTTTTCTTTGTCTATAAATAGAATAAATTCTATAATCATAAAAATTCCCCTCTCATACATTCGGGTCAAACAGTAGAGTGCTTCATTTAGTAGTTAATACTTTTCTTCCAAAACACATGAACTACAATGTTTATAATAAAAGAGGAAGTCAGCTATCCCCAGAAATATACTTTGATCATCTTATGGAATGGAGATCTGCTGGGAGTGTGTTCTGTTAATAAAGGCCTTAGATGAAAAGAATCATTTTTACCATAGTTAAAGCAGTACATATCATAAGTTAATGCATTAAAACTCACAAAATTGGTGCCATTTGTAACTGTAAGGCTAGTTTTGGAAAAAGGATTGCTGTTTGATGACTGGCAACTGTCACTAACAGCCTGGAGCAAAGACTGGAAATCGATGCGCTCATCGTGTGGGCATAGCAGATCTGAAATTATAAGAGACATCCTTCTTTCAACAATTATACTATAACTGACAAACAGCTTAGTTTTTACTTCAATATTTTACTGTATACAGACTCTCTCAGTTTGAGAACACCCAGCCGTCATCATGTTTTGCACATGGCTTAACTGGGTAAGACACAACCTACTAAATCCAACAGCCTCATATAGTTCTCTGAAAAGGGTAGGACCTGACTCTATTGATTCTAATGGCATTAAATGATCTAAGTTTAAAGACCTAGCATATTCTCTCTTAAGAAGTAGAAATTAATCAAGAGAGGTTTTCATGTCACTTTTAAGTCTGCAAAGAAAGAAAATCAATTACATTGTGTCACAAACCTGCTGTTTATTTTTTATTTGTTTGACTGAGAAGGGAAAGGAAAACTGTGAGTGGATGGGAAGTGTTTTGTGTGCAGGTGTGTGCAATGGGGCAAGCATGGGTGTGAGCCTCTCATGAAGGCTGCTTTGTCTTTGATGTAATGGCATCATTGAGGAGCGCCAATAGTACAAATGGTGAAGATTAGGATTAAGGGGGAAAGTGATTTTTGCGGCCTGTTGTGTATCCTTGGCTGGGACAGGGCAAGAACCTGACTTTTTTCAGTACTATGTAAAGTCCTGACCATATTTATTGAAAGTGTAAATTATTCACATAAAATCTGTTGAGGTGTGTCTGCTACAGGTTTTTTTTTTTTTACTCTTTCTGTGTCAGTTTTTAACTGAATTATTAATTTGAAAATATTAAATTAAAAGTATAATGATTTAAATCTGAATGATTATTAAATTTTAAGAAACCTAATTTTCCGACCAGGTTTTTTTTCTTCTTTTATCTGTGTTTGTGGCTGACTGGATCATTTGAGCTTCAAAAGGGGTAGCATCTGGGTAAAGACTGTTTGTTGGTTTTCTTTGTTGGAGCTCGGGACCTGACCGCGAATGCTTCAAAAGTGAACTGTAATGAAAGACTTTTTATCATGAAAAGAGGACTTTATGTGTTTTAATATATGTTGTGAATTTGGTAATCATTTTATTTGTTGATTAATTTTTTTAAAATTATTATTTATTTCTTGAATTCAAATTTCTGTTGGTATTTTTGATCTAGTCCAAATGTAGCTTTAGAGCAACAAGTATTTTTAATCCAGCCGAGAATCAAACTTCACAGGGTTTCCAACTTTTGGCAATACCACTGGACAAGATTGCAACTGTTTGCTGTGTTTGTCAATGTCTCTCCTGGAATTGTGTTAATTGAGTTTATTTGTACTTCTTACAAGTAACTTTACAAAATAATGATAATGCTGTTTTTTTTTTAAAAAACATGACTAAGCATGATATGCAGTTCACACCACAAGCCTGCAAGTTATAAAGATCCATCAGCACTGCATGTAAATCCACTACATACAAAGCCTCTAAACTGAGATGTTGAAACTGGATAAAGCAGAGATTCAACCCAAAATGCTGCTGGGAAACACTGGAAGTGAGTATATAATGTTAATGGTTATATAAGTTGCTGTTTCTACACGGGTCAGAGCGAGAACTTAGAATTGGTCTGATTTTTTTAAGCAGTCTGAAACTTAGTAGGGAAAGTTCCAATGTACTATACTTCCTTAAGTCATCCAAAAAAGCCTCACCATTTTCATTGTCTGTACTGTTCTTGTAGGGCAGCTGTAATCTGTAGGGGTTTCCAAGTTCAGTGCGACGGTGTTGTTTCAGTAACAGTCGCTGAGCATAGGACAAGGAATAAGTGGTGGATTTCACTTCTGGTACTAATCTTTTGTTGTCCACTGTACTGGTTGCGCTCTCAATAGTTGACACTTTGACAAAGAGTAATTTTTCTCATTCAATTCATTCCTTCATCAGTATCTACATCATGATTGCAGTTTACTATGTTATAAAATTATGGTTTGTCATGGATTATATCATGGAGTTGATGGTCCATCATATCACTATCAACAGTCCTGGGGTTCACACCTAGCATACTGAGATGCGAAGATGAATCATCACACTATTGCACTCTCATTGTCTTACTCATAAAGATATGCACGACCCCCCCTTCCCACAAACCCCCCCAAACTATTCACTTGTCCATCTTTTTTATGCTTTCAAGTCTTACTCTGATGATCATTCCTACTGTGGACCAAAGTTTAAGAAGATTACTGATCAATGCTAATCCTAGTCTTAACTGAGAAGAATAGGCATTTTAAACTCTAGTTTAATCATGATGGTGAACTAAGTTCAAGGTCAATAAACAATTTAATAAAGTGCTCTGAACATTTATCATCTGTTTGTTAATCCTTGCAGATGTGAGATGAAAAAAATTGATTGAACTCTAATGTCAAAGAATGTGCTTGCCTTGAAAAAGTGAACAAGAAAATGCTCAGTAACTTGTACTTTTATTAGTGTGTGGGGCCTGCATCGATGTCTTTGGAATCAATTGCAAATTTACTACAAAAGTAGGACCACGTACTTGGCCATACCCTTTTCATATGTGTAAGCCATATAGGTATGGGAAACTAAAAAAACCCAAAATCTGATCACCAATGAATAAGAAACTGGTTCATTACTGGCATTTAATTTAATGAGCGGACTGGATCACTGTGTAAGCCAATGTCAGACCCAGAACGACTCTCAGATTAAGACATGGCTTAAAGATTTCTTTTAGTGTGAGTTGCAGAAACTGAAGCAATGTTGCAATGAGTCACTATGTTGAATTAAATTGATTTGGTTTACTAAATTGGACTTTTCCAGAAAAGTGACAAACTTTTTTCCCATCTCTTGTACATAAGTAAATTATATGCTACCTACTTTGTAAATACATCTTTACTTCAATAATGAGTAAAGTTACAACACCAAATATATTTAACATATGACATCTACTGACACCTGAAATAACTACTCATTTAAAGTTTTGGGTACATAATGAGACTTATGGGAGTGATGTTCTTTCACCTAACTGGCTTAAGTAGACTGCTCTATCTTTTCATCTCATTCCCAGATCTGCATTGATTTTGGTGTCTCCTTTTTCCTGTTGTGCTGTATACCTCTGTCTTTGATGTTTTATGTGAAAAGTTGTTTTCATCTGTAGACTACTTCTTCCATTAATGGTTTTAGTAGCCTATTGTTTTGTCTGGGCCAACTTTTCCAAGGTTTTTCACTTCACATGATTACTTATCTCTATTTTTCTACAGTTATAACTTTTTATTTTTATGTTCGTGTATTGAATCTTCCTATTTTCTGTTCTACAGACTTTGTGCTTCATCACTAAATTTTCCACTAGAAGTTTGAATCTGTGTAAATTATGGGTGTCTTTATTGCAGGTTTATAGGTGTAGGTGTTTAAGCACAATGTACTGTTGTGCCAACAGGTCAACTTGTTAATATACCATAATATTCATTATCTAGATTATGTTAATATTGTGACCAAATATACTTTTATTGAAAACTTTTTCTGGGTGATGAGTTTTAATTTTTCATTCATGGAAACATCTCATATGCATTGTATAAAATTATCCTACCCTCCAAAAATTGCACAATTTTTCAAGACTTTTAAAACTCTGTATGAACCCAGAATCTACTTTATAAAAATATTTTAAAAATTTATTAGATTTAAAGTTTATCTAATGTTGCTCTTGAAATTGTGTAATACACTAGGTCTTTAGAAAGTACATGAACTTTAATTTCTTTAAATGGATTAAAAAAAATTTAAGTGAGAACCTAAAAGGATGATTTAATATGCAAAGAAACTTTCTTAATCCTGTTTTCATTACCTGGTAATCTGACAGTAGACTGTGCCAGAATTTGTTGAGAGGATGCATTATCATTAGATCTACATACTTTCTCGGCTCTTCGCCATGCCATCAGGGCTTCCTGAAAGTGAGCAGCACTATCTTCTTCATTGTAAGCTCCATGCAGCAAGGGTTTGGAAGCTGTATCTTGATCTGATTGTAGGAATCCACTTGCATCACCTGGTCCAAGCTGGCAAGATTGCTGGAGACAAGTACTATTTTACACAAATGTAACATGTGCTAATAACTGTTTTTTTATTGTCACTCTAGCTTTTGCTTTCTTTCAGTTTGCTTTGAAGACATTAATTCCACTTTGTAACTGTTGCAAATAGCACAAAATTTCAGTCACATTCTGTTTACTTTAGATTAGCATCCTCAGCTAACATCACCCCTGTTTCAAATGTCTTTAAGCTCTTTAAACATTACATTAAATTTTTTATTAATCTCTTTAAAACATCTATTAATGTCTGACTTTTTAAAAGGTGCAAGTAAAATTCTGCTGCCATCTTTATGTCAGCTACTTTCTGTAGAAACATGCGATGCAGAAACATAGAAAAGACCAAGTTGGAGCCACATTCACTACCTAAACATGGTGGACTGTGATGTAGACACTCTCACTGGTAAGATCATTGAGGTGCTACTTTCAACAGCCAAAGAAGTGCTAGGCACACAAAGAAGAAAAAGCAGGCCTGGGTCATGAATGTTATTTTAGATCTCTGTGACCAAACGAGGGCCTTGAAGAAGAAGAGGAAGAAACTGCCTACCACTAAGCAGTGAACACTGATGTCAGGAAGAGGGTGAAGGCAGCTGAAGAAAACTGGATCGAGGAGCATAAATGAAAGATTTGCATGAGGTTACAGCAAAAAGGTCTATCAGCGACTGAAGACCCTAACAAGACCTCAGTCATTAAAGATAGCAATGGCCACCTTCCCACAGAATGCACTGCTATAATAAACCGATGAACTGAATATTGCAAATACAACGTCCAGTTAACCCTAACATCTTTTAAAACAAGACTAGAACCAATGACCCTGCAGACCTGCATTTCTAAAAGAAACGGTCGAGAGAACTGTACAAGGGATGAAGGCATGGAAGTCACCTGGTGTGACAATCTCACAGCTTTGCTCAAGCTGGGTGGAAAAAAACCCCAGTAAAGTCCCTACTATGTGCTAATTATTTGTCATACCTCTTCCAAAAAAGGAAGACAGTAAACAGTACCACAACTATAAAACAGCCAGTCTCATCAATACATTCAGGCATTTGAAATCAAATGTCAGAGGAAAATGCTTAAAAATTCCTACCAGAACCTCAAGACCAATGTCCATATGTCATATATAGTCACCTCCCTGTGGCCTTAAGAACGCTTTTTGGCCAAAATGAAATGGAATGCTTGGTATGGCCATGTGAGCTAGCACAACACTCTATGACTAATTTTTCTGGATACGTTTATCAGAGGCTGATGCCAAGGTTAACAAAAGAAGAACAGGTTCATGAACACAAAGGCTGCACCAGGAACATATGCTAATGTTTTCCTAGTTTCTAAAAAAAAAATACATTAAGAGTAAGCATGTGTGAGTGTGTGCCTGAGAGAGAGAAAGTAATCTGTGTCATTTAGAATGTAATATACTGACTTGGAAAACATCCCCAGAAGTTGCTCCACCACCAGATATTCCTGAATCCCTGTAAATATAAAAGTGACATTCATTAAATCTTATTACAGGTTAAATGGGATATATGTTCTTATGAAAATCACTCTTTGAATGATTTCTAAGGCTTATAATTTTACTTATTTACTCTCACTTATTTAGTATAATAATCAAGATAGAGTTTTACATTCACATAATGTGTAGATATTTATATAAAATGCACATATATATTTGTGGAGGAAATACGTCAATATTTGTAACATTATACCAACATGAGGGACCCAAGAGAATTCTTAAAGATAAATAATATTCTTGTTAAAGCAAAAAATACTGATAATGAAAACACAATTTCTTGGTTAAGGCTGCAAAAATTAAAAGTTGAACAATGATTTATATTTATCTTGTGCCTATTCAGTCAGGTCAACACAAGAACTCAGTCATCAAGGACACCAATTGCTGCTTGCTCACAGAAAGCACTGTGGTACTCAGCTGATGGACATAAAAAGACCTGTACAACTTTCAGCTGCTTCAAAACAGACTACAACCAGTGAACCTGCAGACCTACCAGTACTATGGGAAGAGGTCAAAAGACTGGCATGCAGTTTGAAGAGAGGACAGTCACCTGGCACTGACAATGTCCCAGCTGAGCTGCTCAAGCAAGGAGGGAAGAAACAACAAAGGCCCTCACTTCTCTGTGCCAAAGAGTCTGAGAACACAAAGAATGGTCCAAAGAATGGACACATTCAATAGTCATACCCCTTCAAAAACCAGGAAACAGCAAACAGTGCCAAAACTGCAGAACAATAAGCCTATTCATCCACCCTAGTCAAGTCTTGCTGAAAGTAATATAGAATTGCATCAGCACTACTGCTGAGGAACTGCTAGCTGAAAAACAGGCTGGCTTCAGACCAGGTAGGAGTACAATTGAGCAGATCTTTAACTGTCACATCCTGAGAGAAACATTTTCACCATCAGCAGGATCTCTACCACAACTTCGTAGATTTTAAAAAGGCTTATGACAGAGTCTGGCACAAGGCTATGGGATGAGATGTGAAAATTCAACATAGAAGAGGGTCTCGTCCAAGTCATTAAAGTGCTGTATAATAAATAGTTCAATGAACACAGCACTGCCACAGTACTGGTTCTGAATAACCAAATAGGAGCTTTCTTTTGCACAACAATAGACGTCGATCAAAGATGCTGCCTATCGCCTGTGCTCTTCAACACTTTTCTGGAGAACCCTCTATGACCACACTTCCATTTCCATTGGTGGAAAGTCAGTTTGCAGATGACATCAACTTGATAGCAGGCACTAACAGAACTGCAAAACCAACAGGCTGACATATTTCAAACGCATATGGAAAGGAGACCACCACTGACAACAGTAAAGACATGGCTATAGGCGATGGCAAAGCAGATATCTACATGAATAGAGTATGGATCAAAGAGGTAAGCAGCTTTAAGTCCTCTACAAGGACAGCAGATCCAGGACATATCTCAGGAGCCTGCTTCAGATCTTGTACAGAAAACATAAAACCAAAGTAAGAAACAGAAAGCAAGAAAAATTAAAGTGTTTGTGGGTACAGATTTATCATCTCTCTTGACATCTTCAGGCATTTGGGTATAGGCAGCAAGACTTGGCTGGTGATTTCATAAGAAGATCACAAATCTTTTCTGACTCTGTATGACCACTATATCTTGCAAACAGCGGCGATGGACAATGACAACCATCAAGATCCACCACAAATTTGTCTCACTTTCTGAATGAAGAACTCGCAAAATTTATCAGGCAGCTCAGTTCTGGGGACATTCGTCGGTTAGAGAGTAGACTTAGGCTTGCCCAAGAGACCATCAGTAGCAGCAGAAAGGAGGTCACTGAAGATGGAGAGATTGGGTGCTCAAAAAAGTCTTTTTTAGACAGCAGTCTCCGTAGCAGCAGCCTGCTCTATCGTGAAAAGTTTTCTATGGGTGGCTACTAAAAATAATTCTTTTAATTAAGTGCTCCTTTTGAAAACTAACCTTGTTTGATCTTGAGATAAAGGCTGTGGAGTCATACAATGTCGAGGACCACTTGCCTGAGAACGAACCAGCAACAATGAGACCAAAGTAAAGTGCTGATAATTCAATGGACAATACAGAATAACATAATGTCAAAAATACCTATGACCTTTAAAACATTAGAAAGCAGGTAACAACCAACATCTTCAGCGGTTTAGTTCACATAGAATTATCTAGAAAGAAAATTATATATAATTAATTATATATAATAATACATTAAGATTTTATTAATATGTCTGTGTACTGGGCAGAGCTGCAGCCTGTGCTCAGGAGTTTGTAGGCATCTTGCAATTTTCAATCTGGCAGCCCCAGACAGTACGCACGTGCATGCACTCAGCAGTGTCCAGTGCACAGACAGAAAATAATGGTATGACACCAGTTTCAAAACAGGAAGGAGCAGGATACCATTAAGAAAGCATAGAAGCAGTACAAGGACAAAGATGAGTAGCAGTTCAGCAATAACAACCTTATAGTATATGTCATCTGTTAATCATATGCTGAACTATATAAAACTATGCAACTTCTGGGCATTGAATATTGTGAACTGCCTCAATTCTTTTAATCCTCTTTTTGAGAAACATGACTTTTCTCAGAACATCACCATCCATAGAAGTCTCTTGTCTCTAAAAATAAGGCTGTAGTCTTCCTGTCTTCTGTCACAAACTCACTCCCACATGTAAAGTCAAGAAGACCACTAGGTCTGATGGTATTTTACTGTGCTGAACAGCTTAACACTGTTATGCCATGTCTTCCAGCTCTTTACTGATTCTAGTCAAATTCTGTTATCTGTAAACTTTTGCACATGTGCTTATTTAGAAGAAAATTGAGCACACTCAATCCAGCAATTATAGACCAGTAGTACTGATGTTGTCCATCATGAAAATGCTTGAAAGAGTATTTAGTCAATAATCCTATTGATCCCATCCCCCCCCCCCCAGTGATCAGCTAGTTGTCAGAGTGGGAGGACCTGCTTGATGCTGCTCACCATTTAGATTACTTCCTACCAGTTTGGAGCAGATCTTGCATGACTTCTTCGTGTTTGCCATCCAGCTTTTTCTCTGTCCACCTTTACATTAAGTTCCTCCCTTCAACTGCCTTGAACAATGGTTTTAGACAAAGTGTTATGCCAGGTGGCAGAATAATTTGTGCCATTTCACGGCAGCAAGAAGGGTTTCCTCATGTCCCACTTGTGTTCCATGCAGGAGATTTGGAGCAGTTTTCCAACGCATTTGGTCTCAGATGCTTGGATTTGTCTTTCAGTATCAGAGCAAGCAGAGTCCACATCTCGGAACTGTACAGCATGATGGGGACTATGAGGGACTTGGGGTGGTAAATCTTATGCTGTTGTTGCACCAGATCCTGTTCAGTCTCTGGCCATTACTGCTGTTGCCATTGCAATTCTGATGCAAATGTTTGCCATGCAGCTCCCATCTATGATAACCATGGTGTCCAAGTGCTCGAAGTTGTTTGCATGCCACAGCCCTTTATTTCAGACACTGTCAAATGCTTTTTTAAGGTCGAAGAAACTGTGGTAAAGCTCCCTTTGGTGCTGTAGATGTTTTTCTATCATGATGTAACTGTTGGAGATCTGTTTGTCAATGCTCCTGCCTACTCTGAAACCAGCTTGCTCTTCAGTTGGCAGCTCCTCAGCAGCTGAGTTGATGTGATACTGGAATACCTTTACCTGATTGTTTGGATAATTAGGCTTATGGTTCTGCAGTTTTAACACTGTTTGCTGTTTCCTTTCTTTGGAAAGGGGTATGAAAAGCAATAATGTCCATTCATTGGGCCACTCTTTGCTTTCCCAAACTCTTTGATACAAAGCTGTAAGGGGCTTCCTTTTTTTCCTGCCATGCTTGACCAGATTGCATATAACTATCTCGACCTCTTCCCGTAGGTTTGAGGGGTTGCTGGTTGTAATCTGGATGCTTTGAAGGATGTTGGGGTCTATATTCAGCAGGAAGTTGTTTAGGTTGCTGCATTGTTCAGTCCATTGGTTTAGTACAGTCTTGATTTCTGTGAGAAGATGACTTGCTCTCTTTGATTACTAAAGTGTATTGCTGACCTGTGTTAGTGAGGGTCTTCAGTAGATGATATGCTTTTTTACTGCCACCCCATGCCATTTCCTCATCTCCTCATTTCAGTTTTCCTTAGCTGCTTTTATCCCTTTCCTGATGTCACTGTTCACTTTTCCCTATTTGGTAGCTGCTTTGGGGTTACTGTTCCTCTCTTTCTTCAGGGCCCTCTTTGGGTCAAAGAAATTTAGAACATTATTTGTGATCCATAGTTGTTTCTTTTTCTTCTGCCTTCTGAGCACTTCTTTGACTGCTGATAGTAATATGATGTTTCCAGTGAAGGTGTCTACATCACAGCTGACTATATATGCATATTAAAAAAAAATTTCATAGAAACTGTGGCATATGGGTTTTTCGAGAATCACATGGTCATATTAAAAATTTTATATAATCATGTATACGACAGTATGTATGCATGTGTGGGGGTACTTAAAAATGTCCTATAATCATCTGGTAACTGCAGCTATGTGAAGTTTAAGACATTAAGTACCAATTTCAGTCATCAATTATTTTACACTCTGAGGCTGGATATAATACTTATTTGGATACCTGTGATACTAACTTCCTATGCAGTTCACATAAAATGCAGATTCAACTTACATGTACTGACACAGATCGATGTCTTTTCAGAGCTCCCTTAAGATGAAAGCTGGTAAAACACCCAGCACAGTAATTTTCTGAACACTGGACACAAGTCTAATAACAAAAATAAACCCCAGAAGTCTTTCTTTTGTAAAATGGCAAGGCATGTATAAACAAATTTTTAAAGGCCCAAGTCAAACATGAAATTATGCCCAGAATTGCTGGAGAATTAACAGACCATGGCACTGTCATTTTTTTGTTACAAAAATGCATTGTGAATTTTTTGGTTAGACAAACATAGACTGATTTAAAATCTGACTACTGATGTCACATTAGTCTACAGCAAATGTGAGACCCTTTAGCATATCTTAATGAGGTGATAGCCAATCAACGAACCTATACTTCTGATGTTATAGGATTGTATAGAGGTTTTCTTAAACCAGATTTAAAAAATCAATATGGTACAGTATTATGTTAAACTCGCTTATTTTAAAATGATTCAGCATTTGTGGAGCTTTTAATGGTCTTTAGTAAAGAGATAAAACGTAAGCAGAGCAAAGGGACACCCTTGACAAATGCCTATTGTCACGTGAAAGACAGTTCCCATTTGGTTACCAGCATTACTGTGTTCATTTAGGTTTTATGTAGTGCTTTGATGACTTTATATAAAACATGCATATATGTTGTTGGAGCAAATTTATAAAAAAAAATTTACCATCTGGGATGTTTGATGAACAGACCAGCTCTGGAGGCAACGTTTTTTTTTTAAATAATATATAAATTATAAAATATAATATGTATAGGTAATAATCTTGAACTGTGATGCTTTAAAAAAATGACTTTTTTGCAGTTTGTACTTCGCACAAAATGGTTTAAAAAAATATTCTTTAAAAATATTAGTAACTTGTTCTTCTTGGTTATTGAGCCTGATGTCAATGTTCATAGATTTTCAGGATCTTTTTAACTATGCCATAAACTTATGCCATCTATAAGAAGAAAATCATTTTTTGAGTAACTTTAATATTATACTTCATGAAAACTTACCAGGGAAGCTGACTGTTCCTCACACTGACCACACCTGGTGTTCTTTGTCCTGCTTTCATGTCCTATCTTCTGCTGAGCAATGTATTTCAGAGATTCTCGGGTGCTGTCATGTGAGGGCATATCTGGATATCAGCATGAAGAGAATATAAAAATACATGCATACAATATTTTTGTATCAGAATATATTACAACATTACACATCACTTTAAATCTGTAACTGGCCACAAGAATGTAGCATTAGAAGTGAAAGTGACACAGCATTAGAGTAGATATTTTTAAAACAAATAAAGAATTTGCAAGGTAAAAAAAAAAGGTAAAGGTCATCCCATAACCTTTTCAGGTCTAATAATGACTTGTATAGCACATTTTTCTGCACACAATAGAGTTCGGTGTGCTTTAACATGATGCACTGAAGCCGACAATATTTGTCAATTATGTTCAAAGTCTTCACAATGAAAATGTATGAAGGTAAATTGCAGCTGTCCTTCCAGCTGTGATTGCTGCAAGTTAACACCACTCTTCAATTCTTGTGTGTCTGCTAGCTGATATTAAAGCATGGCTAGCCTTCACGCCCCTGTTATATCATGCGGTTATGCTGATTTTGTTTCTATCTGTTGTTTTCTTTCTGCTCTGTGTGTGGTACTAGTGTGACTGAGAGCAAACCTGTTAATCTGATGGTTGTCGCGGCATCTGGCAGACTGACACACATTTAAAGACCAACCTGAATGGTATGCGTTTTTTGCAGATATCAGTAGATATAGACGATATAAACCTAACCTGTAAATTGCAGCCTCCAAAACCCATCCGTTAATTATCCGCTAGCAAAGTACGCGATTCGCACCTGCGATCAACGAGTGCCGTTAACAGTGTACTACGTCACACTAGTGCACCATTCACAACAATGGCAGCCGTCAACACCAAACAGAGTGAGACAGTGAGCGACAGTTGGGATTATTCGGACGTTGAAGTCTGCTTTTCTCGTGCTAAATCCGAATAACCCGAGCTGTCGCTCATTCTCTCTGTTTGGTGTTGACTACTGCCAGTGTTGTGAATGGTGCACTAGTGTGACGTAGTACACTGTTAGCGATACTGTTATGTATAAAAATGCACACACATGAATTAGATGATAGCAGCACTATTTTGTTTTTGCAACTTTCATGTTTCTGAGCCTTCTTGTGGTGCACAATGTTGTTGCAGCCCATGTGATGTTTGTCAATATCACAATGACAATAAGTGTAACAGGCATGAATTCTTCCTTTTATGCTGAAGACTATCAAAATTCTTAGTAAAAGGTGAAGAAAGTGAGAAGCCATATCTAAAATGAAATTATTTTAATAAGTGATATATAATGAAAAAAAAGGATGTCAGATTAAATAGCAAGAATTAGCATAGGAAATAACTCACCAAGAGGCTCGTCCTTCAGCACCTTAATATTTTTCTTTTTTATTGTCTGAAAAATAAGCCCATAAATTAACAAGATTGTTTTAAAAATGTAACAGAAAAATATAATACAGATGCCTGCTGATTACTGAACTATATAGGCATGAAGACCTTTTCTACCCACCACACTTCACCCAATACCACTTTGAAATCAATTTTCTTTAGTGCCAGCTGTTTTTTTTACAGAATTAAGTCATATATGTTGTTGCATGTAGGTTTTTTTCCTCATGGCTTCAAAATGTTTAAGAATCATATATTTTCATCTGAATGTTGTTCTCAAGGAGCTGCAAGTAATTTGTATTTGTCTCACCGTTAAAAGAGAGTAGTTTATATGCCTTTAGGTGTGTTCTTAGCGCATGTTAGTATTTCCCCTGGTACTCCACTCCCATTAGCATTTCATGCATAAGAGCCTCAAACAGAAATTTGCTGATTTCTTCATCAATAAGATTGTGTTGATATGCCAGAAGCTCGACTCTGTTGCTGTTACATCTTCATCTGTGTCAGATACAGTTTACAATGGTCCTAAGTTGTGTGGTTTTGAGCCAGTCAGTGAACAGTTTGTTAAGGAAGTTTGTCTAAATAGCAACCCCAAATCATGTGAGCTTGTTCTGGCACTGGTCCTTGTTACCTCTCTAAACTCCCACATGACTTCGTCGCTCATCTTCTGACACCAAGCTTCTTCAAATACCACTAAGACAACAAAGAATAGAGAGAGGTCTTTCTTCTACCAAGCCCCATCAACTTGGAACAGATTACCTGTCAGCCTTCATCACTCTGATTTTCATACCACCTTTAAGTCTTTTCACAACAGCAACTTTACTGCAACCCTGTCCCGAGCATGAGCATGCCTACCACGTGTCTGTATTTACTTTGTGTATGAGCTGGTGCATCTTGAAGAAGACAGTGTGTCTGTTATGTGAATATGGGTGCATGGATGTTGGTGATTTAGTTTATTTCTGTATATCATATCTCTGTATATGTGCTTTGAGCGAAATGTTGGAAACGCGCTATATAAACGTTCATTATTATTATATCTTTGTTTTCAATAATCTGCTCCTTGTCTTGATGCCCCAAACCCAGGTACTGGCAAAATATGTTGTATTGAAGGTGAATATATGTGTTGGCGGAGAATGTGGAGGGTGGAGGTGAGTTCATCTTAAGTGAAAATTGTCCTCTTCAGGCCTAAATAATTAATTGCACCTCCTCCAAGAAGCATTTTTGACATTTGCGATTGAATGACTGGAATTAGTAAGGCAATCCCACTGCCCACTGCCTACCCTGCTTCACAGATGCAGCAAGTGTTTTGTGACTATTTTGCTAGTAAGATATCAAACATTTGATCATCCTTGGACTTGATGTCTGTGCCTGATAGCATTTCTTGTGATGTTCTCCCAGGATGCTCTCTGACCAGTCTCTAAGGCCAATGTAAAGGTGATTATTCTGAAAGCCAAGCCAACAACTTGCCAGTTAGACCCAGTGCCCACAAGCGTTTTTGAGTGCTTAGATATTTTACTTCCTGCCATTACAAACATCATAAGTCTCAGGTTGTCATCAGGTGTTTTCTCATCGTTGTTTAAAAATGCCCTGGTGAGGCCACTCCTTAAGAAGTCCTTGACATCAACATGTTGAAGAACTACCACCAACTTGTATTTTCTCTCTACCATCTTTGAGAAAGTAGTTTTGACACAGCTCTGGGCCTACTTACAAGAGCACACCCCAAGCTCCGTCAGCATATAGACCTTTTCACAGTACTGAAACTACTCTAATTAAAGGGACCACAAACATATTATCTACCCTTAACAGTGGTGATGTTTCTGCCTGAACTCTACTGGACCACTCTCTGCTCCACACCCACTATGGAATTTCTGGACCTGCACTAACAGGTTCAGCTCCTATCTTGCTGACAGATTGTGTTCGTTTATGGTCAAACATCTCGCCCTGCTTTGCTTTCCTGTGAGGTACCCCAAGGTTCAGTGCTCAGCCCAGTTCTGTTCAAAATCACTCCCATCATGCATCCAGTCTCACCAGGTTTCTCATCAATCATATGCTGATGACATGCAAATGTATTCCTCCACTCCACTGGCTGAGTCTCACTCTGCCACTAGCACCATAGAAGCCTGTATTAGTGATGTAAAGGACTGGATGGTAACAAACCAACTCAACAATGATAAAACAGAAGCTCTCCTATGCAATTGAATCCTTTCAAATGGGGACTGAAAATGCACCTTTTTCTTAAGCATTACTCTTAACAACAGTCCACACAATGCTAGCCTTTTTTAACACCCTTAACCCAATTTATGCATATTGTTACTTCCCTGCTATCTTTCTTTGCAAAATCATGATACTCTCAGTCCTTGTTCCTTGGTTCTTCTTCACGTTTTCTGTATTTGTCTTTTATTCATCATTAGAATTGTTTTTTTATCCTTCCATTGTTCATATGTTGTTTGTTTGTTCTTCTCTCCCTCATATAATGTCCATTTTTTGTTCTTGTTCTTAAGTACTAAGAGCATGCTCCTTCCTAGTGTGAGTATGTGCTATACAAATCTTGCATTTACTATTATTATTAAAGAAGCAGGAGTCTATGCTGAATGAAGTCCTTGTAACTGTTATCCCCATCACCACAACAACAGTACTTTCTTCTTCACCTTCACACATAATAAAAAAGACATGTACTCATCTCTCTGGGATAGTTTATGGTCACTCACATGATTTTTCTTTGCAGACCTTTCATTCAGAATCTCTGATGCATAGCTGCTTAGTGAGCCGGTCTGACCCCTTTTCCAGTACTTTCCTCCTTGGCGCCTGTCACAAATGTGAGAAAAATCAATGAAAAGATTCCATCGAGTCCCTTTTATTCTGTAATCTTATAAATACAGTGAGAAAGGAAACTATAAAATATGCCAAAACTACAGAATCATCTGCCCAATCAGAACAAAAGCTAAAAGTATTACAGAATCACATCAACATGATATGAAGTAACTGCTAGCAGAAGAACAGGCTAGTTTCAGACTAGGCAGGAGCACACTTAAACATCTCTCAGCTCCCACATCCTGATAGGAAAACATTTAAAGCATCACTGTGATCTATTCAGGCAGATTAGAGAAGATGCCTCTGACATGATGCCCAATTACTGCCACAAAATCTGCAAAAGGTGCACCAGCAAAATCAGAGAAACTGGTACTGACTGATAAGTGGTTGAGGCTTATCCTGATGGTGTTGGTTTTTTGAAAAGAATCCTAGACCTTCTTCCTGGAGAAAGCATCCTGGATAAAATCTTGCTCATATTTTTCACTTGCTCATGTTTTTCACCTTGTAACAAATTTTTGTTTTGTAACTAGAACTTTATATATTGTAGCTGAGCACCTTTCCCATGCTTAAATTGCCCATAGGGACTAATAAAGTTGGTCATTGTTACTGTCAAAGTTTAAAAAAAAATGTACAGAACGCATATAGAGGTTGAATGGTACTTGGAAGTTGATTTGTTTGTTGTGTTTTATGCTGTGCCAGCAATGAAGTTTATATAATAGCATGACAGGGTCACATGTCATCAAAATAGTGAAAAACAAGACTTTCATGTGATAAAACAAAACTATTAAGCAACACAAACCAACTAACACAGGAAAATAAATAATATAAAAGGGAAATTATTATGTAAGATGTGTTGTGGTCTCCAGTAAAAGGCCACTATAAAACAGAGCCTGTAAGTTAAGGTGAAACCCTAAATCTGATGGAAAGCTTTATCATCTTAAAAACTGAAGAAAAACCCCCAGCTGCTGGTGTAGTGGTCGTGAACAAGGCATACAGTGTGTCAGATGTAAAAAATATGTGGATGTACACTCTAGATGCTGGGACAAATAAACACGGGATGGTGAAGGTGGCAAGAGGTGTTGCTCATCTATTTTATCCTACGCTCACCAAGGGAGGTAAAACGATTAGAAGCTGTTAAACCTGCTGAGGAAGCACTTCAGCTGTGGTAGCCCCAGATATTAGGTTTTCAGTTACCAGTTTTTGCTGTGGTTATTTTTGTGTCTTTTTTTGTTTGCAATGTTGGATGCTGCACATTTGGATATTTTCCTGCTGGTGCACTACATATCTGCAGCATGCAGATTTCTATGACCACATATGTGGTTCTTAATCCTTTTGTCCCTAGCATCAGTGCGCCCGAAGCACACTTCCGAGATGTGCCTTCATCCTCAGAGAAGTGTCACTTTTAACCTCTATATCTGTGACTGTGCTGTCAGCTACAAGATTCAGCAAGGCTGTAGACTGCACATATACTGATGGCATTCATCCTATTTTCAACAAGTAGCTACACTAACAGGGCTCATAAACAACTCAGCTTTTAGGACCAGCTGTGCGCATTTTCTTTTTGCATAGCACTTACAGCCTGCCTTTGATAGTGAGGTAAAGCAATATGTAACTTTATTATTATTATTATTATTTCTATGCACTGGAGGAGTTTCTGTAAGGGCTTGCTTGTGAAGTATGGGGGCCCCTACAGCCAGAAGAAGAGAGGTGCCATAGTAGTAGGAAGAGAGACAGGAATAGTAGTGGATGGTTATTTTGCTATAACTACTGAATAAGAGGTGAAGGATGGCACAGAAGCCATTCCTGCAGAGTCACCTTTTATGTGATGCTGAGTATGAGTTTAAGACATGCCTGATTCTGCACGTATGAGTTTAAGACACCAGATTCTGCAGTAGAGTTTAAGACATGCATTATACATTATACATTATACATATTAAGACATCCCAGAGTCTGCATACAAGTTTAAGACATGCCTGATTCTGCAAATATGAGTTTGAAACATGCCTGCTTCCACACTATTGAGTTTAAGACAGCCAGATTATGAATGTATGCATTGGATGACTTCTTTATTCCAGTTTAGGCAGTCATTTGAGGAGGCTATGTGCAAGCTGTCACAGTTAGCACAGTGTGCACTTAAAGAACAATAGCTGCAACATAACCAGTCCCATAACAGCAGTCTTGGGACTTGCAAGAGTCATGTGACCATAAGATTGAAAGTGAAGCAGTGTGATGGAGATGGTATAAAGAGAAAGACCTTGACCTGCAGATACTTGACCTGGATAGATTCGGGTATTTTGAGAAGGCAGAAGGTGAAAAATTGGGTACTGGAATAAATTTCCCATATTTCTTGAGGGTTAGCCATTTAACAGCAGTGCTATTTCTGCTTGAATATCTAAATCTGGGACTCCTGAAAGGTCAAGGCACTGAATAATACCCCTGGGGTGGCAGTTATGAAATAAGGGTAGATCTTTGCCCTCGGGCAACATGGGGAATTAAGGACAAGCATCTTGTTTTCAAAATCATAAGGCAGTGTCCAGACTCCACATATTTTGTTTTATCCATGAAGCTATACTTATAAAGTGGTGGCAAAAGTGGCCTGGGATAAAGAAACAGGAAGTAATGTTTGGACACCTACTTCCTTAAGAAATATCTTTAATATCCAGCAACTCTTCCATTCCCTGCTCTGTTCTTCATCTTCATCCACACACATCATTCATGTATGTCATGATGTCATCATGTTTCTTGATTATATGGTTAACTGTTGGTCCACTTGCAGTCTTTTGTGCACAGCACACTGAGTATGCCTTCATACATGAAAATGCACTCAACAAATTCTATGACCATCATAATTAGTTTATGATACATATTTCTGAACAATTACTGATTAGTTTCTCCATGAAACTCTTTGAAGAATTTATAGTCTCAATGATCCCTATTGAGGTATGCCAGGAAGGATCACTCATGCTGGATATAGCAAAGAGTAGAAATCAGATGAAGCACCATTCATGGTCCTCTACATTAGGGCTGGGCAAACGGTAAACAACCCCACTCCAAAAAAAAAAGTTATGTAAACAGGGACTAGAAATCACCTTTGATGTATGATGTGCTTCTGGAACCATTGTAAGACACTCATAATATGACTATCAGTGCCACTCTCACTCTTTTAAATGCTATCCTACAACACTTGGACACCTCGGGCACCTATGTTCAGGTCCTGTTTATGGATTTCTCCAACACCTTCAGCATGGTCCAGCCACACCTTCTTGTAAAGCACCTACTAGACCTGGATGTAAACACCAGCCTAGTTCTATGGATCAGATCATTCAGGGTGGGTCAGAGTTTCACCGCCAGTGGAATGATTTTGTCAGACGAGCTGATCCTCAACATGGGTACCCCTCAGGGATGTGTGCTTTCCCCTGACCTATTCTCTGTATATATAAATGAGATTACCGTTAACAGTGCTACTCTCAAACTTGTGAAATATGCAGATGACATAGGCATTGTGAGCTGCCTCAAAGATGAGCAGTCCCTGTCACAGTACCTGGCCTGCGTGGGGGAATTAGAGGACTGGTTTGACCGCAGCTTTCTGGAGCTGAACGATGAAAAAAACGGAGGAGATGGTCCTTTGGAGGGCACATGGTGGAAGAGATGGCAACACCTCTTTCTCCCCGCCAATACAAATCAGGGGACAGCAGGTGCAGAGGGCTGCTAGGCTTAGGTACTTTGGTACAGTGATAGAGCTCTCCTTTAGTGATCATGCGCACCAAGTGTACAAAAAGGCTCAGCAACGACTGTACCTTCTGAGGAAACGTCAGCTCTGGGGGGCTGGAGACTCTCTACCGGTCTCTAGTTGAGAACATTCTCACATTTAACATCGCTGCCTGGTATGGAACAGAAAATAAAGTTGATTTGGTTTGATTTGAAAACCATCAGGAACCAGCTGATTCAAGGAGGGATGTGTTGATCAACAATTACAAAACCAGAAAGCACATAATCCTGTGCCACTCTTTAAAACAGTTTGGGAAGAAAAGAAGATTCCAAATGACTGAACAAGGGTGGGATAATATGGATTTTTCAAAATGGAGCACTTAACCATTGGAACAATAGAACTATATTCTCTTATTTATTCCAAGTAAAATCTTGTAAAAGATCATCTTTTATCTCCAATGTTGGGCAACTAACCAAAAGAGAACAAAGTAAATTCTACAAGGGAAGAGGATATACAGATCAGCCATTTTACACTGTGAAGCATCATAAAATAGCTGTACATAGATTTTGTCCACTTTCAATATGCTTTTGACAGTAGCCACAGGGACAATCTATGGCCCACCTTGAGAGCACAAGAAATACCCTCAGAATATTATATAATTCATCAATATCTTCTATAACAAATTTCTTTGAAAGTGTAGGAAATAAAAACACTTTTTTGAAGTGAAAACAGTGGGGTAGGACAAGATTTTTGTATGTCATTTCTATATATCTACTTTTAACTTAGTCATCGGGTTGGTGGTGTAACCTGCAACTGAAGATTTACCAACATGCATCAGAAAAACATTTCTCTACCCTAAGAAATATACAGAGCTGCAAGACATAGAAAGAAGGTATATAATCCCCCCCACCATAAGTTTCACTTGAAGAGGAGATGGCAACACTCTGGGCTTACATATATTTCTGCTTCTATTTGCACAAACAAGCCTGCTCTATTGATGAGAGCTGCTCTCTTTGAGGTGGGAGAGTTTTTCAGCATAGCTGCATGAAAGAATTGAATATCATGGGAAAATTTAAGATTGTTTGTATTGTCAGGCCCAATTGTGTTAGACTATCAAGACACCTCCTGAAAACAGTGAATTCATGCAAACTGGTAGGCGTGTCGGTTGTAGAAGTGAGGATGTTTGTTACATACCAATATGAATGCTTGGTGTTAGCAATTCCCTTTATATGGATAGGCCTGTCTATCTCATCTGTAAAGCGCTCTGAGCAAATCATTGGTAAAGCACTATAAAAATGTTTATTATTATTATTCTTAAACTGGATTGTAACCTGCTCACTTCCCATGCATATTAACATTGCAAATGTTTAAATAAGATCTAATGATGCACTTTTTTCTTATGAATACTTTTTGTGGTGGATGTCTCTTGTTCTTTTTCCTGTACATTTGTTTCTAGATCCTGTGCTCTTCAGATGTTCTGTTTTAATTTTTTTATTTACATTTTTTCGACTTACATTTCTATTTTGTTATTTTACTTTTCTTACTGTGATGGAGAGAAGCATTTTAATACTAACTGAATTAATATCTTAATTCACACTTTAGAGCTTGATTTGCAAATAATGTAAACAAAGCCCTTAAAAAATATTTTATTTCTATCATAAGATTAAGTAAAACTTTAAGATTGTTATTTCTATAAGTGTGTGTGTGTGTGTGTGTGTGTGTGTGTGTGTGTGTGTGTGTGTGTGTTGGTATTACCTATTCTTTGCTCGTCTAAAAAAAAATCAACATCTTTACCCCTAAATAAAATTTTGACTCAAGCTCCTTGGTATTTACTTTTGGGAAAAATTATTGAGATACAAAACTACAAACCCATTGTATATTTATCTCTGTCTAAATACTTCAAAAATGCTATAAAACTGCTGGTTTTTCTGTAAAATGTTTGCCATATAACCTAGTCAGGATTAATTTGTACATGAACGTAAAAATCTCCACCATGTTAAACAACTTACTCTCTTTCCTCTTTTTCCCTTTCCATAGCTGTCTTCAACTCCTTCAGCCTTTCCTCCATCTTCTGGTTTTCATGCTCCAATATCTTTGTAACCTCCTTGGCATTTTTCAAGTTTCTGCAAGTAAAAGAAAAATTTTGAGAATAATTGCTATATAACTACTTTGTGCTAATACAGTACTAAATTGTTTTATGGGCCATCTGACCCATATTAAATCATTTGATAACAATTATCTTGGGTGGGTGTACATAAAAGCATTATTATTAGTAGTACTTGGAACTCAAACAAAGAGGGAATAGGACAGTGACACTGTATATCGCATATATGTATGTATACCTTCACAGAAATCTCATTTTCTGTTATCTTTAGCGCTGTACACCAAGCCAGCAACAAAAGCATATTATGGAAAGAAACAGACTCATGGAAGCTACTATAAGCACTTCGACTATTACTGCTAGGGGTGTTGAAACAATGGATCGTCAAATTGGAAATGGTTCCAAAAACTGTACTCAAAATTTTTTAAAAATTTATAACTTTGCTTTTAATTACCACAGAAACTTGACTTTGGTACCATGTGAAATCTTAATTTTAGTTTGGGATATCTGCATAATGCTCCTGCATGTCAATGACATCTTGACATCACCTGTTTCCAAAACATGTGGCTAACAAAATTTTATTTAGTGTGCATCTAAGCCACTGGAAAACAGTTCAACTATATATGCCATTTTCCAATCAACTAATAGGCAAAAATGGACTTCAAACATTGAGAGTTGTAAATATGATTCCATTATGTAACTTCTGATACCTAAACATTGCCCGGCACATTGCTATGTATGTAGGTAAAACCAATCCAAAATGCACATACAAATAAAAATTTATGAGGTGCAGATAATGAAAGCTGTTGATGGGGAGAAGGAATTAGGAGTTGATTTTGATTGCGAGTTGTCTTTTTATTCACATATTCAAAGAATGGTTGCCATGATTAGGAAGACTGTTATTTGAATAGAGAGACATTTTTCAGTCAGTCATCCCTTGGCTGGCACCTGTCATTGGGAGGAGCACATGGATAGATGAGGCAGCTGACAGGGCCCGCCACTCTTGCCTATTTTGGGTGATAGCAGGTCCTGTACAGGACGGCCAGTCCAGTCTTTGACGTTCGCAAGCCAGTTCTTTTTTTGGCCACCGTGGCGTTGACTACCCTCCAAGGTGCCTTGGAGGATAGTCTTTGGCGAGGTGTCGTGCTGGGTCACAGGGCCAAAGAAGACCAGCTTACGTTGCTTGATTGTTGATAGTAGAGGTTTCTGGCATCCTATGAGTGAAGCAATCTTGTTTCGTAAAAGTCGTTTGTTTTGTACAAAGTCGTTTGTTTTATGTTCTTTGTATGAGATCCAGAGCAGCCTCTTTAGGCACTTGTTCTCGCATGTCTGGATTCTCCCCTTCCATCTTGGCGAGCAGAGTCACATGTCATCCGTAGAGCAGGATCGGCACTACCAGGGATTTGTACAGCTTGTACTTGGTAGTGAACCTTATCTTACGGCTATGCCAGATCCTATCTAGTCTAACCATTGCCGCTGTTGCTGTTGCAATCCTGATGTGGATATATGGTGTGGAGCGCGCCGTCCTTGAAGAGGGTGGCTATCTCAAGTTGAAGCTGCTTACCTCTTTGACATGTACCCCGTTCGTATAGATCTCTGCTTTGCTGCTGCCATTGATCATTACTTTTCTCTTTTCAGTGCTGGTCTCCATTCTATATGCATTTGAACTGTCTGTAAGTCAATTGGTTA
The DNA here is from genome assembly GCA_004794655.1 of Marisa cornuarietis. Taxonomy (NCBI): domain Eukaryota; kingdom Metazoa; phylum Mollusca; class Gastropoda; order Architaenioglossa; family Ampullariidae; genus Marisa; species Marisa cornuarietis. The sequence goes on from SMMW01000634.1 coordinate 326,375, forward strand.
AGTCTTACCATTGTTATAGTGCTTGCTAACAGATCTATGTTGTCTGCAAAGCGTAGGTTGCAGATCAGTCTTCCATCTGCAATAAAGCCTGCCCGAAATGCTTGATTTTAAATCCGTTTATCTAATTTTTCTCATCCTTCACATATATTTTTATTTCGTTACTTCAATTTTTTTGTTACTTTTAAATACCGATCACGGCTCTATTACATGCAATGACGTACAGCACACCATTTGGAGTGTAGAGAACATGTTGAACAATTTCCTTCTAGCTATTTCTACCAGAAAATCAAATTCATACTTACAAAAAGTGAGGCATTTCTAATTAACGCGAAAAGCAGTTTTCTGCTTTGCTGGTAAAGCGTCCTCAGTTACTGTACAAACAGAGATTATCGACTTGACGCATTTTCTCGCGAGAGTAGTGGTATGTATTATTTTCGAAATATTCATAAATAATAGTACAGAGATAATAAATATGCAGAATATTATACACATCACACAAGTGGATTTCCCAAAAAAGGGACAAATTATAAAATGTTTGTTGTTCGTTTCTAAAATAGTGAACACAAGAGAGTTAGTTCCCCTTAAATCAGCCATATTAAAAGTGGTGGTTATTCTCATCGCAACAATGCCGTCTTCAGATGTAATCGACCAACCTGAAGAAGAACCTAAACAGGAAGAAGCGACATTGAGTAAACCAGTGATTGGGATTATTTATCCCCCTCCAGAAGTGCGAAGTATCCTTATGAAGATGGTTAATAAGTGTGAATACCGAACGGATGTGTTGACAATCAAAACTGGGTAGCAGTGGATGATGATTTAGAAGTATTACATGATCAGACGGACAGTCTTGTAGTAGGAAATGTTAAGCACTTTTGAAACGGTTTATTAATTTATAATTTTCATAAATGGCTTAAATATTGCTAAGTAAATACATAACGGTGGACTCCCTTTGGTCTTTACTAGCACTGCTTTCACACACATTTTTTTTAAATGTACAGCAGCCAACACTTATTAATCTTCAAGGCAACACGATCTTTTTGCTCTAGCTAAAAGTGATTTGTGATGAAATTTGAGTTTTGTAATCAAATTACAAAAATATCTGAGCGTATCTCTGAGATGCGGAAACTGGCACATTGCAAGACGACATTATCATCATCATCATCATCATCATCATCAGTTTCATGTGATTAATAGACTATTTTAGACCATATTTTGTTATGTGTGTGCATATAGATACATAATAAAAAGCATTTGTTTCAATGGGCCCATTATTTTTCATTGAGATGTCAAGATGTGTAACTCATATTTGGAGTACTTGTAACTAATATCCACTTTGCAATATGAAATTGACATTTTTTTTCTTTAACACCGCAATAGATATTGTTGATAAAACTGCAAGCTTTGTTGCAAGGAATGGACCAGAATTTGAAAACAGAATTCGACAAAATGAGATTAACAATGCTAAGTTCAACTTCTTAAATCCAGCTGATGCCTACCATGCTTACTATCAACATAAAGTCAAGGAATTTAGAGAGGGGAAAGGTTTGCAGAGTTTTTTTTTTAGAATTTGTACAGTTTTCACAATAAAAAAGACAGGACAAATAAAGTTTTCCTGACCAAAATGATTTGGAATGTTTGAATGATTTGAATTTATAGATGCCACATCATTGTGGATTGGATTTATTCTTTTTTGAAGGCTGCATCATTACCAGCCCAGTAAACTAGATACTGAATAGGTTGATATGACAACAAATTGTGCTGTTAATGCAAAAGTGCATAGCGCTCAAACAAAACTAAAGATCTATAAAAACAACCATAACGCACCCAAAATTTTAAAGAGCATCTCTTGAACTATATGTTTTAATCTGCATAAAACATTTTATTCCATGTATTTAAATAGAATGAATGTTAATCTGCAAAGTTTGTGAACACAAATGGGCTTTAGAAAAGTTATCAATATTTATTTGAAAAAGAAAAATGTGCTGGTCATCTGACCAACAAACACCTCCCATCTTGAAACATTTTTGTCTCACAAAAATAACTGACCTGCAGATACCTTCGCACAAATGGGGACAGATATTTGAGACAAAATTCATTTCTTTACCTTTCCCATTATCTTGTGCAACGATTTTATTTTGAAACTGAAATGTGATTTGTTTTTGTCTGAAAGTGTAGATGTATGGCCACATTTTCTAGTTTCCCTACATGTTATTTCATCAAATATTTACATGTAACAGCTTGTGTTTTAAGATAAAGTAGCATGGTCATTTTATTAAAGAAAGTATAGTAATCAGCATGAGTCTTTTGAACTTATACCTACCTGGCAGCTATGAAGTGTGTTCCTCTAGTTCGTAACATTTTCAAATATAGATTGTTGCAGATTAGAGGAGTTTTTAAATGTCACTTAATTACTTCTTAATTTTTTTTTCAGGTCAAGAACCAGCTGTTCCAAAGGTATTAGAAAGCTTCAGAGCATTAAGTTTTATTTTCCATCTACAAAACTTCATTATAGAATACAGTATAATATGGAAACAGTGTGGTAGATCCTCCCTATCACATAATGCCAACATTGGGTCATAGCCAAGAGGGGATAGTAGGGCAATGAAGCCACATTGTTGTTGTTTATTTAGGAATGTGCTTCCACCGTGCGGCAATTTCGCACTATGGGGGGAAATGGACGGGGTAGAAAACCGGAGTTCTTCTTATTCCTTTTCGCCCCCAGTGGAGCATAGGGCTGCAACTACACCACGCCAGCAAACCCGGTTCTGGGCCTCCCTCCCCAGTTGGGTCCATGTCATTCCAGCTGCCTCCGCCTTGCCGTGGACCGATCTTCTCCACGTCTGTCTGGGTCTCCCAACCCTGCGTCTCCCCTGTGGGTTCCAGTCCAGAGCTTGTCGTGTTAGATTTTCGGCCGGCTTTCGCAGGGTGTGGCTGATCCAGCCCCACTTTCGCTTCTTGATGTCTTGGCTGGCAGGTTTCTGGTTGGCTCTCTCCCACAGGTATGCATTGGAGATTCTCTCGGGCCATCTGATGTTGAAAATGTGCCGCAGACATCTGTTTATGAATGTTTGAATCTTCCTGGTGATGTTGTTTGTTACACGCCATGTCTCAGACCCATATAGAAGGACAGATTTTACGTTCGTATGAAAGATGCGGATCTTGGTATGTTGAGATAGTGCCTTGGAATTCCAGATGGGTCGCAGGATGTGGAATGCTTGCCTGGCTTTATTTATTCTGCTTTTTACATCTTCATCAGCACCTCCATCCTTGGTGACTATGCTGCCTAGGTAGGTGAAGCGGTCAGTCTCTGTAATACATTCCCTGTGTAGCTGAAGTGGGACTTCTTGCTTGTTGTTGATCCGCATTACCTCTGTCTTCTTGATGTTGATTGTCAGGCCAGTTGTCGCTGCTTCTTCTGAGAGCCGAGTGAGCTTTGTCCGTGCATGTTGTTGCTTGTGAGACAGCAGGCTGATGTCGTCTGCAAAGTTGAGATCCTCAAGTTGCATGGCAAAGGTCCATTGAATGCCTGTGTTTTGTTCTTCTCATGATCCAGTCTATGACGATCAGGAAGATTGTCGGCGAGAGCATGTCGAGTCCTCATACAGCTGTTGGATGATGGCAATGAACTTTGGTGGAAATCCGTAGTGCTGCATCAACTTCCAGATGGTCTCTCTGTCTACGGAGTCAAATGCCTTCTCAAAGTCCACAAATGTCATGTATAGTGGGGACTGCCATTCGATGGACTGTTCAATAATGATTCGCAGTGTAGCAATATGGTCTGTGCATGATCTACCCTGCCGAAAGCCTGCCTGTTCTTGCCGCAGTCTCTTGTCTAGGGCATTCTTCAGTCTGTCCAGCATGATTCTGGTCAGCACCTTGCTGGGAATGGACAGTAGCATAATCCCACGCCAGTTGCTGCACTGGGTCAGGTCACCTTTCTTGGGTAGCTTTACCAGATAGCCAAGTTTCCAAGTCTGCTGGAACTTGCTCCTGCTTCCAAATTTTCTGCAGCAGGGCGTGTAGCATCTCTGCTGCGGCTGTTGGATCCGCCTTGAGTGCCTCTGCAGGAATGCCATCTGGGCCTGCTGCCTTACCAGTTTTCAGAGACTTGATGGCTTTGATGATTTCTGCCTTGGTTGGTGGGTTGGTGTTCACCTGGAGTTGCTCGGTGGCTGGGGCAATGTCCAAAATTGTTGCTGGTGGTGGCCGGTTCAGTATTTCTTTAAAATGTTCTGCCCAGCGAGATCTTTGTTCTGCACCCCCAGTAATGACGTTGCCATTTTTATTTTTTACTGGCCTGCATGCATTGATGTTTTTCCGTCCTGACAGAGTTCTTGTAATTTCGTATAGTCTTTTCATGTTATTTTGCCCAGCTGCTTGTTCTGCCTCTTCTGTCATCCTGTGTGCGAACTGTCTCTTGTCGCCTCTTGCACTCTTCTTCACTTCTCGGTTCATCTCCCAGTACTTGGCTCTGAGCTCTTCTTTTTCCTGCTGGTCTTGACACTGGCTGATCTTCTGCTTCAGCTCTTTCCTTTCCTCTATCTTTTTCCAGGTCCCTATGGTCAGCCGTTCCTTGTGTTGTTTCTGTTTCTTTCCCAGAACACGTTTGCAGGCGGCCTTCCAGGTCTCCTGTAATCCTGTCCAGTGGTTGGCCACTGTTTCTTCAAAGAGTCCTTCCAGTGCCTCAAACCTGTTTTTGACTTCACAGTTGAACTCTTCTTGCTTCCTGCGATCTCTAAGAAACTGCACGTTGAATTTGTGGTGTGGTCTGTCTGATGACTCATGGAAGGACCTCAGCTTTATCTTCAAAGTTGCTACAAGCAGGTGGTGGTCTGAGGCTGCATCTGCACCACGCCTTACCCTGACATCCAGCAGACTTCTTCTAAACTGTTGATTAATTGTGATGTGATCGATCTGGTTTTCTGTCTTTCCATCTGGTGAAGTCCAGGTGGTCTTGTGGATGGTTTTGTGAGGAAAGACTGTGCCTCCGATTACAAGGTCATTAAACAAGCAGAAGTCTGTGAACAGCTCACCATTCTCATTGCAGTTGCCCACACAGTGCTTTCCCATTATGTGTTCTTTGTCCGTGTTTTCATCTCCAACTTTGGCATTCATGTCGCCCATGATGATCTTCAGGTTTCGTCTTGGAGTACGATCAACCAGCGCTTGTAGGGAGTTGTAAAAGTCCTCCTTCTCCTCTTCTTTTGCTGCGTTGGTAGGTGCATAGCACTGGATGATGGTCATCTTTCTTCCTTTGGAGTTGAACCGAGCTGACATGAGTCGTGGGGAAACTGGTTCCCATGATATTAGTGCCCTTGCAGCCTCCTGTGTCATCAGTACTGCTACTCCTTGTGAGTGGTCATGGTCAGGGTCTTCATGTCCAGAGTAGATGATAGTCTCTCCTGACGAGAGTCTGGTCTGACCGCTACCATTCCATCTGGTCTCGCACAGGCCAAGGAGCTTGATGCCATAGTTCTTCATCTCCTGTGCTACCTGAGCTGATTTTCCTCTCTCGTATAGGGTTCTGATGTTCCAGGTCCCTATCCTGGTTTTTGCCTTGGCCGTGAGAAGATAGGTCGGCGAGCTGACTTCCCGAAGGCTTTCGCCAGCACGTGTCATAGGCCCCTCCAAAGAGGGATCTTCCCGTCCAGGCTCTCGTTGTGGTAGTGTTGTAGTTGTAGTTTCTGTAGCAAGGGTTGTTTTACAGGGTGGGGTTGCTAACCCCACGCCCAACCCTCCTCCTTCATCCGGGCTTGGGACCGGCAGGTTACCCGGGGGGTTTCCAGGCGGAGTTGGAAACCGGAGTACCCGGAGAAAACCCCCGGCACCCAGCTTCAAAAACCATTTGATGTTTAACAGACATAAAAAGAATCAAAATCTGTTTATACTGGACTTGGCTTCATTTCCCATGCTCAACCTGATGCAACAGCCAGTGTGTTTACTTGGGAAGTGAAAGGCTGGCCACCCATTATAAACAACTCTCTCATCCTTCCAAACAACTCACACTGTCACTCCCTCAACTATCACATACAGTGCAAGGTGTCAGCTGGTAAAACTGATGTGTACAGCTACTATTATTGTTTAATCCTAACCCTGACAATCGATTGCGCGTACTTGGAGGTCTAGTTCTCCTATAAATCTTAAACCAATTACAACAATGGTAGAATAAGTAAGATTGACCAAGTGAAAGTGAAAATGATAAAGAAAAATACGGATATAGTTTTCGGAGCTTTATTTTCAACTTTTCAATAAATGAAGTCATGATTCGTGGAATGAAAGCAGACTGAATAGGGAGGTTTTACTTTGGAAATAATAAAACACGCTTTAATGTTTGTATTCACTGTAAGATATATATTTGATATTCACTAAATCTCATGAACAGTATGCTGCTGTAAGCATTCTTTGCTTATCGTTGTGTGTTTTTTTTCAGATTCTTTTCCAGCAGCAGCGCCCGCAAGAACCAGTCAAGATCCCTGAGGTTTTTGTGCCAAAGGACCCCCCTGCAGAATTTGAGTTTATTGCTGATCCTCCATCAATTTCAGCATATGAACTGTGAGCTTAAATTATTCTTTAGGTGGAAGTATCCTTGAGAATTTGTGATTGTTTAGTGAACATTTTATTTTAGGACAGATTTCAATTGGTGAAATTATTTTGTTTATGTTTTTTTTTTGTGGGCAGGAAATAGGGATATAACAGTTCTGACATCACTTTAGATAACCACAGCAGTTTGATGCACAGCACCCAATAGTTCAAAGAAAGTGAAGCTATTATGAAAAAGATTTATAAATAAAATTGTGCTATTTTTGAGTGATTTAATGCCAGCTAATGTTGCTGTGTATTTACAGGGATGTTGTGAAATTGACTGCCCAGTTTGTGGCGCGAAATGGCCGCCAGTTCCTAACAACAGTGATGCAGCGTGAGCAGCGTAATTATCTGTTTGACTTCTTGCGGCCTCAGCACAGCTTGTTCAGTTACTTCACAAAATTAGTGGAGCAGTACACAAAGGTATGGTACTATATGAATAGAAGGCATAATGATGTAAGTTAATGGCTTTTTGGTTTAAATTTATTATGCTCATGAAGAATGCTTTAAACATCAAAATTTCACTTGGATACAGAAATCAACATTATGTCAGTATAGCTATGTACATTTTCCAAACTCCAGGGCTTATACAGAGTTTTGAAAGTGTGGGAAAATAATGGAAAAAGGAGAAAAGGATATAAGATGCCAAGAAAAATCAGTGAATTTTGATATTTTTCTTAACAACTAGCTTGAAACATCTTAAGAAGACCAGTACAGACTGGGCATGAACATTTTCTCCAAATAAAAAATGGGATAAGAAAGCCCACTACCATAAAATGTATGCAGCTCTTCCAAAAGCTGTAGCTCTGATAGTGTTATCACAGCATTAACATTTTCCTATATTTGAAAGCAAATTGCTTCTGTTTTAAGCACTATTGTGTTGTTAATTGAACCTAACATTTCTTTCCTTTTAAATACACTTGGTGTCATAACCAGAATGTGAAACAAGTCATGATGCTGCCAGAACTGATAGCTGCTGTGTGCTGATCAGACAATCAAGGTCTAAAGACAATTTATTGGATCACTCAGTGGCTGATGATATCTCATGCTTTATAATTAAAAAAAGTAATAATCAGAGATTTGTTGAGCGCATTATCCTAAGGTTTTATGTGCTTTACAAAATAAAAAAATAAATAGCTGCTGTGCGCTGATCAGACGATCAAAGTCTAAAGACGGTTTATTAGATCACTCAGTGGCTGATGAAATCTCATGCTTTATAATTAAAAAAAATAATAACCAGAGATTTGTTGAGCGCATTATCCTAAGGTTTTATGTGCTTTACAAAATAAAAAATACATCTCATTCTCATGCTTTCACGCATGCATAAAGCATTATACAACAGTAGAACACACACAATGTAAGAAGTAGGAGATGATCACCTAAAGAAAGGGGTTTCCAGGACCAAAGTTGTCTGTTAAGTTTGGTTTTACTTGTTGCACAGTCCAAGAATGACACAGTTCAGAATTCTGGCGATGAAGTCCTTTATGTGATATGCTTAGTCTTCCTCTCAATCAAAAAATTATTCTTAAATATTATTTCCAAATTTTTAATTTATTATTTGACTACCCAAAATATCAGGTTCTATGATGCCAGTGTTCTCTTCACATTGTCTGTCAGGAATCTTGTCATCATTACTGCATGCATGACCTTTGACAAACAAGTTGCAGCTGTCTGTCAATGTCTTTATTATGAGATTCATAAGATTAGTGCCATCTGCCATAATCTCTCTTGAAAACCACAAACACTTGTATGTATGCTCCTATTTGGTTGCCTTCTCATGCTGGATGTGAACACCAAGCCTCTCTCTGGCTGTGTGACTGAGCTTTTCCCCCATTCCTCATCTATTATCCCTTTTTTTCTCTTGTTGGCCCTTTCACCTGTATTCGTTTCTTACAAACTCTCCCTCTTTTTCTCCTGTTTTGTCTTTCCTATCTTCTGTCTACACTGGTCTTTCTCCTGTCTTCTTTTCCCATCACACCTTCTTTTTCATTTCTCACTTCTCTGAGGCCTTCTTTAGGCCCCCTGCATTTGCCATGCAGGTTGACTCTTCATGGAGGAGGATGGGATCTTAGAGGCTGAGGTCCCTGATTAATTGCGGACCATCATACCAACACATCTCTTTGGCCTGAACTTTAATCAGCCGGTTGTGCATTGCCGTAGCTTTGCTAGAAGGCTGCAGCTGGGGTCAATCTGGTCTTTATTTCTGAAGGCTGAGTATAGTCTTTCTGTATCCCTGGTGTGACTCTGCTGGAAAGGCTGCAGCCGGGGTCAGCCTGGTCTTCATTTCTGAAGGTCAGAGTATATTCCTTCTGTATCCCTGGTGTGACTGCTGGAAATACCCTAAGTGATACCACTCAGTCACATCCTCTTATTGGACTTTGTGGTGTGTGGGGAGCAGAAGGAGCGAAACGTAACTTATAAAGTTACCAAAATTTAAAAAAAAATCAGAGTGAGAAAACAGTAGAGAAGTTAAAATGTTTTCAGACAGTGAAGATGAAGTGAGAGTGAGTGTAAGTCTGTTAAGAGGGCCTGACCCCATTTTCTTGTTATAGAGGACGCAGAAGCAGCCCAGCTGCTCTTGTCCCTCTCCCCTTTTGCAGTTGCCAGTGGTTTTAAAATTATTTCCTCAGGGTTTTCTTCTATCAAGTACTTTTGTTTCAGACAATTTCTGGTCCAGACAGACATGTGGCTTCTTAACTAAGTAATCAAACATTTGATAACTTAATGGGCTTACTAAAAACTTATCCATTTATGTGATAAAAATCTCAAAAGCCTTAGAAATAATAATCTATAAAATCTATACAATCTACCATGCTTGAATCTGTGTTTACTGCTCTGTTCACAAAGTATAGTTAACAAAAGTTCTGTAACCATGAGACCTACAAAATAGGGATAGTGGTTGGAGAAGCTGAAAGAGCACTGGAGAGTATGTAGAGAAGTAGAATTGTGTATATCCTGGCCCCCCCCCCCCAAAAAAAAATCGAAGTGATAAGTTTTTGAAGAATTGAATAGACATTCTATGTCAAAAGATAGTGAAACTTTTTTTTAGTGTGAAGGGGCAAACAACAGGAATCTCATTTTGGAGCCTGAAAATGCAACCAAATAAAGCAAGAGTCCAGTTATTCATAGAATTTTAACAGTTTGCTCACACTTTCTAGAGCTGTAAAGATGTTCTGTGCAGACTAGATCAAAAGACAGAGCACCACAGTGTACAGTAAAGTGCTGCCAGCTTTCTTTCATGTGCATGCTATGTCTTATAGAATACCTTTTGAAAGAACATCTAAGTCTTTGCTGAAATTTGCTCTGCAAAGTAGAAATTTTAAAATTAATATCTTATAGTGGATAAAATTAATATGATTTAGAGCAAAATATGTGAACCAAATAAAGTCTGTGACCTTCACATATAATAAATGGACATATCTGCAAAATTTGATTAGACCAGAAAAATATGATTTTGCATAGTTATCATGGTGTCGCTTTCTCTTTGTCTCTCTCTCACACACCCACACAACAGATAGTCTGTGCTGTTTATAAGGTGCTGGTTATATTGCAATCTTTTTCTATTACAGATTTTGATTCCACCCAAAAATCTGAAGGAAAGTCTTGGGAAGGAGTCACAGGGGTACAAAGAGGTCAGTTTTAGCAGTATGTTGGTTAGCCAAATTCTTCGTTTTCGTGTAATGATATATTTATATGCTACTTAAAAAGCTGCTTGTAGTTATAAGGGACAGTCTTAAAAAAATTACTACTTATAAAATGTGCACAAACCATTAGGTTTGAAATTCTTTAATGCAATAGTGTCACGAACGCACGGAAAGTGTGGACAGGTCACACACAACACACACTGACCTCACAGCGTTCTTCACGTGTCCTTTCACACAACAAAATACAAAGACCTGCACATGGGCTCGAACGTTTCTATTAATCGGGTGAATGTAAATATATACTTTACTAAATAACAACAGAAAACTTCAGCACAAATATTCTACACTGAGTTTGCACCGAAACAAATATATCTAAGCAGTTTATATTAAAGTCCTTCAAGTTCTCTCTTCTTCTGTTGTTGTTGGGGGGGGGAAGGGGTCGACACGGCAAACAGTTCCACTCTTTCAGTCTTGCTCTCTGGCGTTGATCATACGGACAGCCTACATTCACCAAATAACTCCGACAGTCTAACGGCAGACAAATGATCAAGTCAATAAAAATTCCACAGTAGGTAAATCCACACAGTTCTACGATCTTCTCAAGAGATCACACAGCAGTTGAGAAAATTAGTAAATCGAGGAACCACACAGATAATATTTCTCCACACAGTTCTACGATCTTCTCAAGAGATCACACAGCAGTTGAGAAAATTAATAAATCGAGGAACCACACAGTTAATATTTCTCCACACAGTTACTCTTTCTCCATACAGTTAATATTTCTTTACACCGTTAATATGTATCCACACAGTTACTATTTATCCACACAGTTGCTATTTATTCACACAGTTAATATTAATCCACACAGTACTATTAATTCCAACCTCTGTACCAAATTCTTCTTTCTCCCAGACTCTCACGTCTGCTTCTTCTTCCAATTTCTAAACAACGCCCCCTATCAACATTCAAACCAGGGGTCATAATCGCTATTCAATCAAGGGCGACAACCTCGTTACTTCGACGTTCATGGGTGATAACACATGTTCATAACAGCTGGCGGATTTTTCCCCTTTGTTGTGTATGACATGCATTTTTTGTAAAGCAGCTAAATCATTAAAATTTTCTTGTTTTGTACAACATTTTCTTTACCGTTCCCTGATAAAATAACTTGAGATTGTGTGTGGATATATTGAATAGAATATTTAATAGGCATATCAGAAGTGTCCATCTTGGTGATACAACTCCCATTCTGCATCTAGCTGTTTTATTTGTTGGTGAGAATACATTAGAAAAAATTATGGGCATACTTGTGCAGTTTTATATTTTGTTTCTACTGGAAACCTTCATATAATGTTCTTTTATATGTGTAAAGATACTTGAGCAAGTGCGTTACCGTGTGGAATGGTTGAAATTTCAAGAAAGGGAAAGGAAAAAGGAGGAAGATGCACTTGAGAAAGAAAGAGGTAATTAAACAGGCAAGCAAGCCAAAAAATAAGTTGAGCATAAATGGTAGATGTTGATGTTCCAAATCATTTTTGCTTAAAATTTTCAGGTTGCCAAACAATCATACTTATAATCATGTCTAAAACACTGCACTTAGTAGACCACCATTTTGTGTTATTGATTAATGTCACTAAATTGGCAAGTGAAGAGTTCACTTAAAAATGTTTGAGCCTTGTAAATGGGGTTGTTAAAACGCTAGCGTCTTGGCTATGGGGGTCATATCATACAATTTCAGTCTTAAGTTAAGTAATGAAGAGGTGAGTAAAGTGGAGGACAGGTGTGACAAGATAAATTTAACAGTCCCATGAAGTGCCATTGTGATATGGCAGTCTTTACTGAAGAAGAAACTTGCTGTTGTGCCAAGTATTTCTTTTTAACAGAATTCATTCATTGGATTAATGATGATGCAGCATTTTCACCATAACCTGATGGCTGGAAATTTCTATCTCAACTTCGTTTTTTTTTTTTTTTTTTTGTTTCAGTGTACTTTCATAAGTCATTCATGTACAACTTTAAACAGGATAAAAACGAAAGAGTATTCTTACCTGAATTGCCTTTTTCTTAATCAGTTTAATATCGATTTTGACAGGTGATCTAATGGCTTCTCTTAGCTGATTTTACTTTGATGCTGATACTCTTAGCTTTTGCATATGACATCTGTACTGGGGGGCATGGCTCCATCTTTAGATCTTTTGGGCTTGAATCCTGTTCATCCCACAGCATCATTAACATGGTCATTCGAAGAAGTCCTCTGTAACGGACCTGTAGGGCACTGCAATTTTACAACACAAACATTAACACCCCTTCGTAATCACACACTAAAAAAACAGCAGAATAATGAGCAGAGAAATATAATTAAAAATAAAGAGAAATAAATATTCATATATACAGCAATATTACTAAATGTATAAGAATTATTGTACAACTTATCTTTCCCCTCTCACTGGATATTGCCCCTATGGGGGAGTATCCACTGAGGTATCACAGTTACTGTGCACATATTTTGCTTCAGAACACAAAAGTTTACAGTTCACATATATATCTTAGCATAGTCCAATTCACGAGTTATATATTTAATGAACAGCACAATTGAGTACTAATAAAACTAATAAAGCTGAAAACTCATTTTGAAAAAAAAGTTTACGTGATTTAGTAATCATTTATGTATATATTGCAGTGGCTTATGCGCAGATTGACTGGCATGACTTTGTTGTGGTAGAAACAGTAGACTTCCAGCCTAATGAGTCAGGTAAGAACTTTTTTGTCACATGAAAGTGTTGTATGAAGAAATACTTGTGGGCATGGGCATGTGTGCACAGTGTGATGAAAGGTAAAGGTAGTATGGTGATATTATGATCAAAGGTGAGGGAGGTGTTTAGAATGCACACTTCTCTTTGAGGCCAGGTTTTGTGAGGAAAGTTGACACAATCCTTTATTACTTGCAGTGCAGATGAAAGCTGCACTTTGACATCTTTGCCATGTGCTTGTCATTTTGCCATTCACTTGTTTTCTTTCACTGTGCGTTCATCACATTTAAGACTCAGAATAGACTTTGATTAAAGTTTATTATTTTCTTTCAAAAACTGAGCAAACTTTTATTGAAAATTGAATGGGAGAGTGATGTTCCTTTGCCTGACTGGCTAGAGGGTGACAGCTTTTCATCACATTTCGTCTTTGCCAATTTATCTGCATCACGTTTAGTATCTGCTAGTGATCTGTGAATCTGTGTTATATCATTACCTATGTTTCTGGATTGGTTTCTGTGTCTTTGCCATAGAAAGACTTTTCTGCAGGCGCAAGTGTCCGTATGCATCTTTCACTTATAGATAAAAGATGTCTTCAATCCTTTGTTGGAACTGTCAAGGGATCCAAGCTAAATTTGAATAACTTAGCTGTCCAGCATGCCATTTCTCGCCCTCTGTCATAGCTTTACAGAAGACTCTTCTCCTACCTTCCACCTCTTTTCCTTCAAAGACTTTTGAGTTTTACGTCAGGACTGTCGACTGACATGCCTTCAAGTTGCATTTTTCTGCTTCCCTTTTTGTTTGGCCAAATACTGCTTTTCACTTCTCTTCAAGCTGTTGTAAGTGATTATTGTTGTATGATTTAATTACTTGTCCTGGCATTCAGCATATCTGACAAAAGTTTTTTTTACAGCCGGCTCACAGTTTACCTTCTTTAAGTCCATCCCTTTGGCAGCTATTTTTTCATTATGGGTTTATCATGAGATGTAAGGTTTCTGGCTTAATGGCCGCCTTTTGGGCCACAAAACCCTTTTTAACTTGTTACCTTTCCCTTTTATATTATCCATTTTCCTTATGTTGGCATTTATTGTTAGTGGTGGTGTTATTGTATTTTTGTTCCCACTTTTAACATATTGTTACCTTCTCTCACTCTGATGTAGTCTTATTTGTTGACACGGCATAAAACAACCAACCAACCAACCAGCCAGCCAAGTCATGCTGTAAAAGATATAAATTAGTGAAGATGGATTTTTTTTCTGTATTTTTTCCCTTCCAGGTAACTTGCCACCACCTACTACCCCGAGTGAAGTAGGAGCACGTATCCTGACACAGGAAAGATATGAGAAGGGAGAGATCGCTGTATGTTTTCCTTTCATTATTATTTTTTCTAGATTTTTCATAAAAATTTGTAAGAAATGAACAGCTAAATCACAATCTTTGTTGCTGTACTAAAAATGTAGTTACTGTTTATAAGTTTATTTTTATGATTTATAATATTGTTTATCATAGATTGTTAATGATTTTGTGGATGGAATAAAAGGAAAAAAGTGTCATCAATATTCTGGAGTATTGAAAAAATTGATAGCACTACAGTAAGATGTTTAAATATCTGGTAGTATGAATCAGATTTTAAAAGAAAGTACATCTTCCTAATGAGCAGAAAATCTCCCCTTGAATGCAGTTTACTGGGAAAAACAAACAGGGAATTGAGTGACTTAAATTTTAACTTTTTTTGTTAATGAAGTGTTTCCATAGCAGTGAGCTTAATTTTTGTTATATCTGAAATGAGGTAATGACCTCTTTCCAAATAAGAAATAAAATTTACAATGCTCAAAAGCATGTTTCGATTTTTCAAATCATTGGTCTGATAGCATGTTTCAGATGTGTGTCACGTTGACCGTGTCATAAAAGAAATGAAATTTCATCTTTGTTTGGAGAATTTTGTTTTTGTCAAGCTTATCTTTTGGCCGCAATAAATGTGATAAATTGTGCATTTTTATAGTAGAAAAACTAAGGTTTTGGTGACTTTGTATGATTTTCAAGTCAGCATAATAGTAATGTTTATGAACCACTACCTTCACAAAAGAATTGGTAAAATAGAAATTAAAAAAATCATTGAAGTGGGGAAGTTTCAGCATAGTTTCTTGTGCTAAATCAGGTAGAAAAGAAGATCATTACAGGCTGCATAAATAGTCTGCTTATGTAAAGATTATTTAAATGTAAATGGCCACAGAAAAGGAGTTGGTTAGTGAAAGAAAATTGTGGAGTAAGATAGGGTATTCATCACTTGCATGCATACCTTATCTGTACATATTTCCCAGAAATCAGAAACATTTATGAAGTGTGAAAACCAGGGACAGTCTTGGGTTTCTGATGTCAAGTTTAGGATAGTCAAATTTATTTTAAACATGAGGTCATCAATATCATTAACTGTAGCTGCTAATCTTATCTGTCCAATCAATGTCCCTAATTTCTTTATGCAGAAAGCATACAGTTTATGTTGCCATATGAGAAGTGCTACCTTAAGGGTAAGCATATGGATGCTGACCATTGGCATATTTAAGTAACTTTGCTTTCAGATGGATGATGCAGTGGAGATGGAGGTGGAGTCTGATGAGGAAGAAGAGGAGGATGAAGGTGGAAAAGATGAGGGTCAGATGCTGCCTTCATTACCTCCACCACCAAAACATGCACCTCCTTCGGATGATGTAGAGCCTCAGGTACATAACTGTGTGTGATGTTAATGCATTTACAACATATACAATATGCCTCATACTTTTGTGTAAGTACATTGTACATTGCAATTGTTAGAATACAGTACACTGAGTAAAAAAGATGATCAGGTAAGGAAAAAAACTCATTTTAATCAAAAAAGCTGAAGGACATCCTTACAACAATTTTTCTGTGAGTTCTTTCACTTTCACAATTTTTTTACATTCAGCCTTAGCCATTGCATGTCATATTTGAAGGCAACTAAGTATCATGCTTGAAGACAGTTGATCAGTTGCCCATATTGATATTGAAGTTATGCTTAGTCTTTGGTCCATCCCAGTGTGTCTAGGCTGGCACAGGTAAAGAATCCATCCTGCATGGCATGATAGGAATCTCTTTAACCCAACACCAGGAAGCAAAGTTGTAACTGGACATACCACCAGCTTCCACCAAGATTAACAATCCCCAGCCTGAAATCCCACAAGGCGCTGGGTATTGATGGCATCTTTGCAGAAGTGTATTGGTTGGTCGGAGACATCCTCCTGGATTAGCTTACTGAGCTGTTCTCTATAAGCTATAGGGAAGGGGTTGTGCCCCATGATCTTTATAACGGCTGCTATTGCCCCTTTGTATGAGAGCTAAAGGGAAAAAGTCTGATCCAACTATAGAGTCATCACTTTGCTTTCCATAGCCAGTGTGGAGAGTGCAAGTCTTAGACAGGCTTACTCCCACCATTTTTGCAGAATCTTTGCCAGAGAACTAGTGCAGTTTCAGGGCTAATCACAGAACTGTAAATTGGATCTAGGAGTGATGAGAGCAGAACATGGACTCAGTTGTGCCAGCTCTGTACTTGCAGGCAGGGTCACTCTCCACTGGACCAAAGCAGCAGTGAAGTTTGGCATACACACCAACACAGACATCACCACTTTCTGCTTTATTTATTGGATTACTGCAGTGTATTTCATCAGCACAACATATGAGTGCACATGTGTGTGCTCTGTTTTGTAATTGACCTGTTGACGAGAGTATGTAAATAAATGCCAGTGCATTTATGGATAACAGTCTACTAATTAGGGGTTATGACTCTGAAAAGCCTCTTGCTGTTGGCATTACTTGCAGTGTCGTCGTATAGTGCACTGCAAAGCAGAGCAAAGAAAGATGCTCAGGCAAGGTCAATTAAAAGTTGAGCTTCTTGGCATTCATCAGAATGAATGAAATTTAAAAAAAAAGGAGGGAGGATGATGTAGAAACTGTTCATCAGAGAATCCCGTTTTACCCTTTATGAGGAGCTGAGAGTCGATATAGGAGAAGCATGACTTAAAGTAACCTTAGCCATGTCATTAACGCGGGTTACATAAGATTTGAGTTGAGATATGGTCTGACAGCTGCAGATATCCATCTGTAAATTGCATACATTCAAATGCGTTGTACAAAAATGATTTTGAGAAAGGGTGAAAGAGAAATGAAAATTTTAAATTTAAATTAAGAATTAAAAATAGGTTAAACGTTCCAATTTTCCTATAGCAGCATTCACTGATTTTGAATGCAAAATCAGAATTAAAATTACATGTCAGAAACCTAAAGTGAGATTTTTTCTTTTCCAGGATATGGAAGAAGAATCTGATGAAGAAGATGACAGACCTCAGGTAGCTCCATCTCGGCCAAAAGTAGCCCAGGCGCCAGCCCCTCCACCCCCACCCCCACCTCCACCTACTGAGGCTCCACCTCTCCCGCCCACTCCTGACCAAGTGATTATCCGAAGAGACTACAATCCTAAAGGTGGCATGATCAACTTAACGTTATACACAGTCTTTCCCAATAATTATTACTATCACACATAGTTTCAACACTTTACTCACTCAGGAATTAATATGCGTTTTCACTTTTATTCAGTAAAAAGCACAAAAGCAAGTAGTACATCAGCATCTTCGTCAGTGTGATCGCTGGTCTCTGAAAAGAGTTTTTCATACTCATATTCATTGAAGTCGCTCGCTAAGTCTTCTGCAGTGTCCTCTTTCCCGAACTAATCTTCCAAATTCTAACTGTTCTGCATATGAAAGACTCGTAGATTGATTGTAATTAAATACAACTAATAATATCACCATTCTCTCACTTTACATGGCAATCTGAAAGCGTTAATGAAACTAGGGGAAGCAGTGAGTTGCCTCCCCATCAGTCACTCAGCACATTTGTTTTAGTTACCAAGGGCAATTCAGTATTTGATTTTCCCATTGAAGAGCGTCGGGAACGACAGCCAGATTTATTTACATCTAAACCTATGCGAGGAAATTGAATGGGGGGTTAATATTCAAAATAGTCATAAAGATTGAAAATACAGATTCAGGTATATGACAGGGTTATGGCAGAGATACAATCCCAAAACAGCATTTGAATTTTGTCTTTTACCTGTAGAAATCGTGGCTAATCATCATAGGGTATCTCAGTTTAATGTATTTTGAGACCATTTGTAACTTTTTCACACAACAGTGTTAGCCTTGTTAGCTTAATGACCAAGGAATCCATTTTCACAAAGGGAAACTACACAAAGTTGACCCTAATCACCTTTCTGGGCCTCTACTATGAAACTGCCATGTTCGAGTTGTCACTTAGTGGTAGCAGGTTACAAATGTACAAGTATTACATATTCATTAGTTACTGAGAATAGGATAATGTTTTCTTCAAGTCTTAATGCTGCATTTTGTTTCACTTTCACCCTCACAAAAATCTGCGACATAATCATGCGAACGAAAGTGTGATCATCCAGAAAGTGTTTTATTCTCATAAAGGTGGTTTATACATAAAAAAGAAAAAAATTTAAAAGTATAAAATGCTCTAGCCATGTAATGTTTTGAAGTCTCTTTTTTCTAAATAAGGCAGAGGAAATAAACATCCATAACAATTGCATTTACTTTTATTAACTAATTTCCCCCTGCCTACCATTAAACCCATATAGATAACGGTAAAGATTGAATGCATTCAGCTATATGTGGTTATCAAGACCCTGTAATCAAAGGACTAAAAGCAAGACGGACCAGATTATGCTGGTTTAGGAAAGGAATTTTTCCTCCACTTATGAAACATTCTAAGGGAATGAGGAAGAAATACACATTTAAAAAACGGTATAAACAGAAATATTTGAATTTTTTTCAATTTGTGTGGGTAGGTAAGAAAAGTTCTTAGACTGGTCAAAGGGAGAGGAAAAGGATACTTAAAGTGTTTGACAATGGTATCTTCCCTTTGGCTTCCTGCTTACGAGAGTTTTCTTATTGTGAAGATTTAAAAAAAAATTATTGGAGAAAATAGTAAAGGACCATAATATACAACCACAATAAAATATTTGTTAACTGTAGATTTAACAAAATGATCCAGAAAGATTTCACTTGAGAATTGCAGAGAATCTTTTTTTTTTCCAGTGTAGCTATTTTCACCTTTCAAGTTTCTTCAAAAAAAGTTTACTTCATCAAGCATGGACCTCAATGGAACACCAGTGTCAAAATAACTTCACAAAACTAGTTCTTTGCACCTCAGTTTTTTTGCATGTGCTTTTGTGTTGAGAGTGCAAGAGAAGATACAGTGTACTCATTACCCATGTGGCTGCACTCTTGTCTCCACCATTTGCAAAAAGGGAAAACAATCACAGTTGAATTAATGGTATTATCTGATTGTTATCGTAAGAAAGATGTGAACTCTGGATTTTGGATTTCTGCTTCTTTGTCTGATGGTGACTTTACCATGTAATTTTATGAACTTTACAGCAAGAACTGTACCACAGGAAGAGGCACCAGATATGTACATGATCTCCCCGATTACAAAAGAAAAGATTCCAACAAGCAAAGTGCAGGATCATATGAGGATTGGTAAGTATTTTTTTATTTTATTTTTATTTATTGGGTGCGGCTTATAAACAGGTGTGTTCAATAGACTGAAAGTTACGGTAGTTTTATTTATCTAAACAATGCAACCACTGTTCGTGACAAAGATATGCAAGTTGAATTCTTTACTTTTTATAGTTGCTAACAGTTACTAATAACATCTCAATTAATGCATCTTGCATTAACTTTTACAAAAAGAAATGTCACCATGGTTGCCTTTATAAGACCTAAACAATTTTTTTCATCATTTTATACTTGGAAAGAGTTTTTATGTGATAACCCAAAATAAAGCAAAGGAGGCTAGCAAAACAGGATACACATTTAAACAGTAATATCTTAGACAAATATAATTAGAACTTAATAAAATTATGGTACTCTGAGGAGAATTGAATGTACATTAAGATTTTTGCATCTTAAATGTATTGTCTCAGGGCTTAAAAAAGGTTCCTTTTTAATGTTGATCATTTGCATTTAGCAGGCCATGTTGACAATTATTATTCATGATTAAATTAAAGATATTTCAATTTATGTGATTCCTCTGGCTTTTTCTTTTTAATATCATAAATGTTTATTCATTTTTCTTTACTTTGGTATACGTAGTCTATTTTGCAATATATTTACACTTGATTAGCAAGGTTTTAGCAACACAACCCAAAACAAAGTAGCAGAGTACCCAAAGAGTTAAGTGAATCTGTAGCTTCCTGTCTTGGAAGGATGCAAAAAGTCAGAATATACTTAAAATCTGAGTTTAGATGTCCCACAAGGCAATAACTTTGGACCAATTTTATTGACAGTGTACAAATGATAAAATGATATACCTGATCTCAGGTAGTCAGCATTTGTAAAAAATTTGCTGATATCTCAGATATACAGAAGGGTTAGTAACTTTGCGTCATTAATAGGATGCTGGCATCATTTAAAAAAGGATCCAAGAATTATGCATGGGTTTTGTTTGACCTCAGAATATGCAGATGCTATTTGATATCCATTCTTAAAAAGACATATGACAGAAAGACAACAAAATTTCTGGAAGAATGCTAAAAATGTAATACAGGTATAGACTTGGTTATTAGGGGTTTCACTTAGAGGTATAGAAGGCTGAGATGTGACAATTTAAATATATAAAATTTAGAGTATTATTGATAATATTGACAAAAGTACAGCACTGCTGATCAGTCAGCCTTCAGATGGCATCTTACCCTGCCTCTTCTCATGTGGTTTTCAAAATCTGATCTGAGTATTGAGAATGAAAGTGAACATGATTCAGACATTTTTGTTTGAGGATTGTTGATTCTGTTTCATGACCTTGCTGCATAAAAGAGTGTCAAATGACATTTAACGACAGTAATGCAGACTGTCTTTACTGAGTTAATGTGTTAACAGAGTTTTTTTTCAACTATATGATGTCAGAATATGAGATTATAACTACTACACATTTTAATGCCTTTGTAGTGACCTTTAAAATGTTGCAGCTCAAAACCCTTTTCTTTGTTAGCATATTCTCTAGGATTTTTGTTGCTATGATTGTTGCATTCTTCTCATTCAGAGTTCTCTGAAGTAAGGTGGGGTAAAATAAAATTCATTTAATCTTTTCCAAGATTTTTTTGAAGTTTTTAACAGAGAGACTGCATTTTGTCTTTGTCTAGCTTATAATTTACATTGGTGAAATTGTGCATATGTAGGACAGCAAAAAGTTTTGAAAACTTTAAAAGACTTGTAGGATCCTGAAAAATGTGAAAAAAGAAACATTCTTTTCACATTTATACTTAATACAAATTGCAGGCCTACTTGATCCAAAGTGGATGGAGGATCGCCAGCGCAGCATGGCTGAAAAACAGGAACAGGAGGAAGTAATAGCTGCTGGTTCTGACATCGATATAAGTCTGAGACAGCTGGCTGAACGACGTACAGACATCTTTGGTGTGGGCACTGAAGAGACACAGATTGGTAAAAAGGCAAGTGCCAGAATATTTGTGATAAAAGAGCAGCAGCTTTTTGCTCTTCTTGCATTAATGTTTGATCAGGAGAAACATCTTTGCCCTATTACTATTTATTTATGATCATCCACATAAAAGTCATTGCTATTTTTGTAAAATTATATTGCTGTTGTACATTGCCGGTAAGTTAAGCATTGACATAAATGTGCTTTTTCATAAACCCCATATCACTGGATGGACACGCTGCTGTGTAAGTATAATGCTATGGGATTGACAGCTAAGAGTATCGTATGTAGTGTTTGTATGATGACTAATTCTGACTTTGACATGGCACTAAGCTTATAGTTGCTGAAATGTTTGTAGAATGTAGCCTTGTGATTGGTTTGTAACAAAAGAGTGTTTTTTTTTTTTACATGTGTAATGCAGGAGTTTTGAGCATCTGCATATATTAAAAACTCAAGCAGCAGGAGTTTTGTGACATTGTAGAAAATATATCTCTCAAATGTGCAGGCAAAACTCCTGATGTTTACAGAGTTGTATTTTATAAATGATTCAGTTGCCAAGAATTTAGAAATCAGTATTTTGTGTTGAACTGAACCAAAGACTTGAAAATAATTTTGGTCAGACCATTCTCCAAAATCACATTTTGTTGCTATTATAGTATAAAATTATTTTTGAAGTAGGCTTAAATGAAGTAGTTGAGGATCTTGTTTACGTTTCTCATATTCTTTCTTTAGATTGGAGAAGAAGACAAGAAAGCAACCAAGGTGGTGTGGGATGGTCATACTGCTTCCATGGAAAAAGTGTCACAACGAGCTCGTGAGAACATATCAATTGAGGAACAGATTGCAACCATTCATAAAACCAAGGGTCTTGTGTGAGTTACCTTACACTTAAATTACATTGTTATTGAAAAGTTTACTAAGACATGAATACATTTTGTAAAATTCAAAAAATCTCTCTTGAAGTAATCTTAAATAGAACTAGTGTGAACTAGTGTGGAGTATTTTTCAGTTGGTGGCTTTGTTTCAGCCCATAAAGTATAAAGAGACATATCCAGTGATTTTTCCTAAGTGAATTGTTGCATTGCCAATGGCGCTTTTTCTTTTTGGCTTGAGATTATATACATTTGAAGGTTTAAAGTGGTCAACTAAAATCCTTGATATACTGTAACATGTTACTGAATAGAGACAAAATATCTAATATGCTTCATGCTTTTATTACTTTTGTATTTCTGAGATATGTAGATATAAGCCCATATGTAACCCAGTCTTGGACTCTTTATAGGACAAACCGAGCGCAACATTTTTTCTTTATGATCAGGCTAAGTTTGTTTTAAAATAATAATTACCAAAATATGAGTACATAATTATGCTTAATTATAAAGATATAAGCCTTTAAACATCGGCATTCTCACCTGCCGCTAGGAAAGCGCGAAAAAATTAGTCTCCTATACTGAAGAGCTCTTACGCTTCCTGAGTATTTGAAACAGCGAGTCAAACGAAGAAACATCGCTCAGGTTGTTGTGTTCAAGAAGCGATTTTTTTTTTTTGCCCAAAAAATGAAACAGCTGAATTTAGAATACAGCCCTACAGATTGGAACTTTTAAGAAGGTTCGAATGAAGTTCAAAAAGTAATTAAATGCTCCAAACTGAATTCATTCAACAGACTGGT
Organism: Marisa cornuarietis; assembly: GCA_004794655.1. NCBI lineage: Eukaryota > Metazoa > Mollusca > Gastropoda > Architaenioglossa > Ampullariidae > Marisa > Marisa cornuarietis. Next base: position 349,543 of record SMMW01000634.1, read on the forward strand.
AAGTCAATCAGATCAAAATTTAATGGGCAACAATCACGGTCATTGCAGTCTACATTGTATTATTATTGATTCTCTGTTACTAAGTGGGTGCAGTTGCTTTAATTTTCCCATGTGTATTATTGTTAATAAAATGTAAACATGTTTCAAAAGGGTTTGAGAGAAACTCCTGTAATTTTTTTTATTTGATGGTTTTAAGAATCACATTTTCATTTTATAGTTACAACTGACTGCTGATAAGGATTTTTTTTACAATTAAAAATATGATAGTTTGAGACATGTTTATCGATGTAAAAACTTATTTCTTCCTCATTTAGCTGCATGCAAAATTTTCTGTTTAGTTACTGATACCTGCACGTGTTCCCGTTTAAGCTCCTTATGTTTATCACCCTCAAATTTTTTTCCCCTTTTTTAGCTGTTTCGAGCACGCACATCAATGGTGCCTTGACACTGTCAGTTTTTTTAGCATTATGCTGGATAAAGATATGACTGATGATGTTGTGTTTGTGACCGTGTCATGATGTTACTTGTAGACCAGGTGTAGAAACTGTCGATGTTGCATATCTGGTGCTTGATCTACCAGCAGTTGTAGCTGATTTTAACATCTCGTGCTTTAGTATAGTAACCACTGCTGTAGGAATAATATTTCTTCGTTTTACTAAAGTCGAAAAATTGCTTGTACTGTATAAGCAACAACAACTGCCTTAGCAACAACTGCCACTCTCTCCACAGCGACCTCTGTGTAGAGAAGTTTTCTTACGACATCATGGTCAATGATATTTTGACTAACAGCGATGGAAATGTTCATTGACAGTGATTAAATGATCAGTGCTAACTCCAGCTCTACACCTTAGACATACGACACTGGATCCGCAGCAAAAAATTAAAGCAAGGAATAATAATTATTTCGCAATAAGAATTAAACAGAAGATAGATTAACAAAGAGACAAACAGTCGTTAAAAGCTGAACAACTAAGATCCTAAGATAAACAGTTCCGCTGCGGTCATCAGATGTCGAAACCATCGTAAAACTGATATTACACCTGTCCATCGGCAGCCTACTGCCCGCGCTGTGAACCGTCCTCAGATTTAGTTTAGCCGAGTCAAGGACAAAACTAGCCCTTCTCAACCTCCAGAGAAATGGAGCATGTGATCTTAAAAAAAACAACAACAACAAACAAATAAAACGATTCTGTGCAACAAGCGCGCAAATACTGCCACGTGCGGTCGCCGACATGAGGCCATGCACTTGACCACACGAGTGATGTCTTTTCAATTCATCGTATTTCTTGAAGGAGGCAACACTGCTCACCCTAACTGCGTGCTCTGGGCGTATTGAGTTCACTCACTGTGACTGTCTGCTGACATTCGTCGAATGGTTTGCTCACAGCTGTAGACTCCGCCACACCATGACTCTCAATGTTATCCTTTAGATGTTATGTTCATTCTTGTGTCCGGTATCTACCTTGTATTTTTGTTTGTTGCAATGTCTCTGTATAATTGTTTGTTAATAAGTTTCGTCTTTGTTTGAACATGGTTTCTGTGTCAATCTTTTTTTTTTTTTTGGAAAACGCATTGAGTCGACTCTGGGGTTGAAAATTGCGCTATATAAATCTACTTTAATAATAATAATAATATAAGTGACTGGATAACAATTGATTTTGAAATGTATGAGCAAATGTATGAGTGTCGAAGAGAACATTCAGCAACAGCACAATGTGTCTTGGTCAGTTTTCTTTTACCGAGGATTGCATCTTTTCTCTTAGACTTCAGCTGGTGCAGACAACGCTATTTTTAGAAATACTTCCGTTTTCGTCACTTCCTTTTTTCTCAACAAATCCAGGTGCGTTTTAGAGAAAATGATTAATATAAAATCTTTCATGCCTCTTTGTCATAAAATACCACCGGAATTTGTTTTTGTGATACTTTGTGCTCTGTTTCCAACGATTTTTGCACAGCAATTGGGTTGTGTTTTAAAGATTACTGGCTTAAACTTCTTTTAGTTTGTGACTAGATCACTTCCATCATATTTAAGTGTTCAATAACTGCTGCTCTCCTTTCTATAATATCACATAACGAGATTCAGATAAGAGACTGGGGAATAGCTCTTTCTGAGCCTTTAAACAATACACATCATCTTGTGTTGCATTATTCTTCCTAAAATTTTGTGATGTAAGAAGGACTAACGAAAGCGTAATTGTTTCAGTACTCTATTTTACCCCAACAAATAGCAGCAAGCAAGTCTGACATTACTCATTTTTATTATGCATTGTTCTTGGTTTTAACTGTAATCAAGGCAATCATTTAATAACAATGATAGAGAAGAGAAACAGAAAATCTGAAACTGTGGGTATTCAATGTACATGTTTTTGACAGATCAAAGTGTACATATAAGAAATAGGTTTGCTTTTTCCTGAATGTATTTGCAAAAGCTTTGATTTATTGACACATAGAAACTGTATCTGAATAAACCACTATATGATCCGGCCATCATATTTCATTGGCTGCTGCTTAACAAGATCTCATCTGATGTTTGGTCATCCTGCAAGATTTTTACTCACATCAGCTACGCAGATTTTGTGTTCCTTCTTTAGGAAGTGAAATAATAGCTTAGTTGGTTTGACGATTGTCTTGTTTCAGACCAGATGAAGAAAAAGAGAAAATAGGTCCAGCAATGCCTAAGGGTCCACCAGCTCCACTTCCACCTCCTCCTCCAGTAACTACCGCTCCTGTGCCTCCTCCGCCCATCACCAGACCAGTTCCACCTCCTCCTGCACCTCCGGTGTCTCGTCCTCCACCTCCTCCCATGCAGGCAATGGCACGTCCAGTTGGCATGCCACAAGGACTCATCATGATGCCTGGACCAGCACCAATGCACCCTATGGGAATGAACCCCATGATGGGTATGTCTGTGGTAAAACATTTGTGATTTGGAGAATCAAGATAACTTTTGCATCCATGGTGACTTGTTGAAGCTTTAATATGAAGAAGAGAAATTTATTTGCTATTTAACGATGGCCACCACTATCTCGATAATCACATAACTTGTAGTTGCCACTGTCACCCTATATCTGTACTAACCTTGGCTTGATGTAACTTATTGGATATTATCTTGCGTGCCTTGCACAAATTGCGCTAGGCATAAATCGTGCCTGAAGAGGGCAGGTTTCTGTCATTAGTTCTACTAGCTGCATGCAACATCCTCTTGTTTGAGACTTTCTGCTTGTGGAAGATACTACCATACCAGGCAATGATTGAGAAGAATGTCAGCACACTCTCAATGAGCGAAACAAATGCAGTTGAATCTTCTCTTTTCTCTGCTATAAAAACAATATTTATACTTCTATAAAGAGCATTTCATAGGCAGTTGCATGTATCTAAATTTTAAAACTGTTTTGTAAAAGCAGATTTAGGAGTGTCTGTAGGAGACCATATCTAAGCCATTTAGAAACATTGCATGGACTTTTCAGACTCATTTTAAGAAAGATTTTCTGTTCTGAATTTGAAACAGCTTAGAGCTGTTCAGAACTGGCTAAACAGTTTTGAAGCTATGATCACGGTTATCAGAGTCAGCTTGACAGCTTGAGATGTTGACAGTCAAGCAAGAGACCCGATGATGAAATAAAACTACAGTGAACTCTTTCATTGGTTTGGATTTTCAACAGACCTTATCACAAGATTAAAGAGATTGAAATGACTACTGACGAAAGCATAATTTAAAGAAAATGTAGCTAGAGACACTTTGAATGTTCATTAGTCAACATGTATTTAAGTTTTTATTTGCAGACTTAAACACATAATGTATGTGTGTATATTACCATGGTATTTTTGCATAAGAATTTCTACCACCTAGACCAGGGGTGGGCTAAGTAAGACCCATGGGCCAGATTGAGCCCATGGACATCTTTGCACGAGCTCGTCTGCCAAAATGTGAAGTGTACTTGTTTTTGTTTTTGTTTTTTTAATTTAACCAAGGTTAATTTGAAATTTAATTTCCATAAGTGAACACCATTATGTATACATTTTGTCCATCACATTTTTACTAGGTTTGTTGTGTAGTCACTGAGCATGGAGCTATGGTATGTTACCAGCCCACCTCATGGTTTAGAATTTTGAGACTGGCCCACAAAAAGAAAACTTATCCCACCCGTGGTCTAGACAGTGGTCAAGTCATCTCATTGTAGTGGATGTCTTTTGGTAGTGGTCGAGTTGCTGTTAGGTCGCATGGTGATCTGTGATTTTCAGTGTGTTGTGTGCAACATTTAGGATCTTTCTATAAATTTTTTTTTTACTGAATACATTAAAGTCCTAAGTGTGTTAAAAATTAAAAATGTGTTTTGCAACTGACCCCAGACCTGATTTTTGCATCCCGAAAACAGTAATTCCAGTCCATATTCTTGTTTTGTCCTACATTTACTTTATTTTAGAAATTTTAGAAAACATGCCTTTTTTTAATTACATTAGGATTGACTTCTCTTTTATATACCCAAAGGAATGCAACCACCCATGCCTCCTGTTCAGCCTCCTTTGGGGATGCGTCCTGGGCCCCCGGGTGTCATGGGTCATCAGCCTCCGGTGGCTCCAGCTCAACCACCACCGCCCAGTGAGGAACCGCCTAGCAAAAAACAAAAAACAGAAGACAATCTTATCCCAGAAGATGTCTTTCTTCAAAAGAATAAGGTATTTTATTGTTGTCATGTCTTTATTGTAATTTTTATATAGAGATTATAATGTGTTATTTCTTTTCAACATTTCATTTTAAGAAGCATTTGTAACATGTTTTATAACCAGCGCTCAAGCTGATACATAAACAGATGTCATGCATGTCTTGTTCTGTCTCGGTTTAATGTGCTTTTTAAAAAGTAATCAGAATTGCCCAGTGTCTTTTTGTTCAGTGGAGTCATGCTAACAGCTTCCTTGTGCCCCCCCCCTTTTTTTAGCCATGCTTATAGGGATGCAACAGATGTGACATTCCTTGTATATTCTTTACAGTTTAGAACTGTTTTTTATCATGTTGTTTGATAATTGATTTAGTTTCTAGAATTGTCAGTGGGTTGTTTTTAATTACTTGTAAATATACTGGTCAAAGTTTATTCTAAATGGTTTGTATTGTTTTGCATATTTTTAGATCGCACAGGAATCAACAGGCTGCAGACATTCATGTTACATTGTTAGTCAGCTAGTAGAAACACTTTAAAACACTTATTCCTTGCAGCTTAACTTTACATTAAGCATAAAATTTAGATCCTGGTAATAATGCTGACAGAAAAAAATCATCTAAAATATTAGAAAAGGTAACCTTGAACCTGCTTCTGAAGCATTTTTAAAAGGTTTGAAGAACAATTCCACCTTTGACTGCTTGCAGCACCTACTTGATGAACCATTTTGATTTTTGTTTTGTGTTTGATGTTACTACTAATAACAATTAAGATGCTTGTATACCACATGAATCTGTAGCCGTGGCAGCAGTTTTTACCTGCAGACTGCAATAGGCATCTTCAGCCTATCTTGCGAATGGTTGCTCAGTCTTCTCTGTGGGACTTAATGCCATCTTGCTAGCCCTGTAGCATGTTCACCATTCTTCGGAGCAGAATTTTCAGTCTTACTATCTGCTCTTCAAGCTCCTCTTTCCTATTGTTTTAACCACCCTATCATGGTCCAGTTACATACCATGCATGCAGATCTTCTTTGCTGCAACAAAGACATTGTCTTCATTTGGGCCCATGGCCATGCTGACATTTCAAGTAATGTTCGAGCAGACCAGGCCATCAAGACTGCTTGCCTTCTGGTCAGTTGCAGTCACTGGTGTCATCCCACTATAAGTCTATTCTCACAGCTTACTTTCAGTTCATGTGGCTATGCCACTGGGGCACTCTGAGCCAGAGTACATGCCATCCTTCCTTGTCTTTCTGATCACCCACTTTGTGGCCGTGTGGTGGGTGCATGTAGTACTTAGTAGACTAAGGATGAGACACACCTATAGAAACCATTCCCACCTTTAATGAGGTGAACTTCCACTTGTTTGTTTTTGGTGTCAGGGACATTTTACTGTTTTACATGTTTTAATTACTTGTTCCAGGATCTGGAGTGTTTGCCAGCAGTTTTTTTTCCAGATAGCTCTTTGTTTTTCTTGCTTAGTCTACTCCAGTGTCATCTCTGCATATGGCATCTGTTTACAGGGCTGGCTGCCTTGCCACAATATAGCTTTAGCTGCTGGCTCAGCATAAAACACCAATCCCCTGCCCCCAACTCCAATGTCAGCTGTTTTTTCATTTTTAGAGATGGCAAAGCTTTACCACGAGATGTAAGGTTTTGATTTAATTTACATTTTGTTAATAATGTTCAACATAACCAGTTTTACCACAGGCTGATTGATAGACATAAACAAGAGTTAAGTTCCTGTAATATTTATGTGGTCGTAAAAAAAAAATATCAAACTTCTGAACAAATGCCCAGAAATGCCTAGACTACCTTGGAAACACTCTCGCAGACATGAGGAGAATGTGCAAACTCTACATAGATGGTCTGATCAGGAATCAATGTTTTTCATTAATGTTTTAACAAAACCACGTTAAACAAAAGGACATTTGAGTGCAGACTTGCCCTGTGTGCTCATGCGCACATGTATGTATATAAATACATGCACACCTACCTGTTATTTTAGTCTTTTATGTAGTCAAACTGTTCAAAAACAATGATCACAGAATTCTTTATAACATTTTTTTAATAGTCTTTTTTAAGTGGTGCGTTTATTTTACTTCAGTTCGGACAAAAGAATGCCGTCGTTTAACCACTCAGGTTTAAGTGTTCTGCGTGAACACTTATTATTTTGATGTCTCATTAACAAAAAGAATTCATCCAGTTTCCACTCATTTTTAGCTAATTCACCAGGTCTAGTTTTGATGGCAGTGTCTGCTTTATTATTCATTCAGAAGAAATTAATCACAGGTTTATTTGGAACTGTTAATAAGTGTTTGATTTGCGTATGTTTGTTCCCCATTAAGTGGTGAGCCAAGCAACACTGTGACCTGACTACCAGATAACCAAACTTGCTGCATTTGAGATGGTAGAATGTTTGAAATTAACATTAACATTTAATTCTAATGTTATTTGTATTTTTTTCTGGCAGGGCCCTGTTACAGTTAAAGTGGTTATACCGAATATGGTGGACAAACCTGAATGGAAGCTCAATGGTCAAACTCTGGAATACACTCTTCCTCTTACCGATACCGTAAGTCTTCTGTTTGTGCACAAGCACATTCCTCAGTCCTATATCCATAAATCATAGTTGAGTTCTCCTGCATGTTCCATAAATTACTGTCTCTACTTTCACTGAACCTTAAAACTATGTAACACTAGACAATTTGAATGCTGTTAAGAGTTCATTTTACCCCCCGATTAGAAAACATCCTGTAAAAGTCTTCATGATGTTTGTTCTCTTATTTAACAGAAGATGAATTCAGAGTCAGGGCTCTGCATTGATGTGATGTTTATGAGCTAGGCAAAGACTTTCGACATAAAGCTATTTTGAGTATTAAAATAAACAAATGCAAAGTTGCCTGTGCGGAGAAAAAAACATTGGCATGATTAGTTGTGTCATGATTAGAAAAAAATTGTTTTGTGAACACAACAGTGTAACACTAAGATGTCATTGAACAGCAACATATGTCCTTTAATTTGTTGTAGATCTCCGTGCTGAAGGCCAAGCTCAATGAATCTCTGGGCATGCCTGCTGGTAAACAGAAATTGCAGTATGAGGTTTGTTCTTTAGTTCTTCTAACCATATATGTGGGTTTATAGAATATGTTTGTTAAATTTTTTTCCTTGTGCAGTTTCATTTAAAACTTTCTTACCTTCTATCTCATTCAGATCTTTTTCTCTATGGTTTCACGTTTTGTTTAGCCAGATTCAACTTTCCGCTCATCTTCAAGTTATTCCTGCTTAGGTTATTATGGGTAGGGCTACTACTGTCTGCTGTGTCTGTCTCCACCTTCTGCTCGGATCTTTCAGCAAGACCTGGGACCAGTTGCACAACACTTCTAATTTTAAATACTTTTAGGCCATACATCGTTTTAGTTAAGCATTTCATAGAATGGGTCAAAATGGGGTGCACAACAGAATTTTAGAACTTTTCTGACTAAAATCGTTTTAAAGAAGATAAAACAGATCTGATGCTCCCATTTGCACAAGCTAATATAGAATTGGCAGCTTCCAAGGAAAAAAGAACAGAAGGTATACTTTGCATACACAGGGAGAGCAGAACTACTGAATGGACTGTTTTTCTTGTCAAATTTAAACTTAACATAAATACATCTGGATGGATGGGTAATGGGGAAAGCACAATGAGTACCATGGAAGATGAACACAACAGAGTGTAAAAAGGTCACCATGCGACTTAACAGGCCAACTCAAGCACTATAATGAGATGACTCACACTCTGCTAGATGCAAAAATACCGTGATAATGTACATGAGTATGTTGTACAGTAAAATATAGTTTGCAAATTTTGCTACAAAACTGTTAATTGAGAAATGTTCAGTGTGTATCTAACCACTTTTTAAAAGAAATTGAGATCTTGAGCACTGTGCTTTCAGTAGTGTCACTAGTGAGTCATTACAGTCTGGTCAGTAAGTCTGGTCATATCGTATTGTTGAATTTCAAACTGCTGAAAAAATTCATCATAGTTTCATTATAGGGTCTATTGTTTGCATATAAGTACCCAATTTTTTTGTTTAAACCTGGTTTTGATAACCGCAGTCATCACTGTTAAAACTGTTTTAGCAAGTTTAGAAGTTGTTGCTTTTAAATTTAGAAGAGAAATACTTTTGTTGCACTAAACTGCTTGTACAAAGCATTTAAATGACATAAGAGTGATTTTTAAAATTTTTTCTAAATTTGCTTCTTTAAAGTAGTTTTAGATATGTTCTTTGCAACTGGTCTCGAGGGTTTTCTGCCTTGGCTTCCTACTTCCATTCTCCTGCAGGATACCCCTATCAAGGTAGAGTGGGTTGCAGCCCATTATACCAAAACACTTCTTTAATCTGAACTTCTAGATGGGACGCGGTTCGGTGGCGCAATAGTTAGTGCCTGTCACCAATACAGTGAGGATTGGCTGTCCTGGGTTCATTGTTATGGGCACACTGTTCTTTCTTTTCATGTGGCATCTGTTTACAGGACTGGCTGCCTTGCCATGATATAGTCTTAGATGGGAGGTTAGTGTGGCAATGCCCTAACTTTGCTGGAAGGCTGCAACCAGGGTCAATCTCTATAGATCAGAGTATACTCCTCCTGCAGCCCTGATGTGACCCTTTGGCAGTGCTCCAGAATAAGTTACATGCCACCCTTCCCTGTCTTTCTGACCACCCACCTTCGTGCTGTTCTGTGAGGTGGGAGGACATAGAACTTAGCAGACCATTTCTGCCTTTTACGAGGTAAACCTCCGCCAGTTTGTCCCTACTGCCAAGGACTGTCGTACATGTTTTAATTACACCCTGGCATCAGAGTACTCACCAGCAAATTTTTACTGCTGGCTTTTTGTATTTCTTGTTTAAGTCCATCCCATCGGCTGCAACTTTTTCGTTTTTAAAAATAGTAGGGCATTACTATTGGATTTAATGTATTTGTTTTCTGTAGGATTTTGGTTTAAGGTTCTGGCTTAACTGTGGTTTGTTGGGCGCAACACCCTTTCAGCATATTATCTACTCTTTTTTATTTTTCTTTTTTCTTATGTTGGTTTATTTTGTTTGTGGTATTGTTATTGTATCATCTGGGAGTCTTGTTTTTCACCCTTTTAAAGTAACATGCCCTTCTCTTGGCATGATGTAGCCATAGTTGCTGGCACAGTGCAAAACTGAAACAACCAACCTTGACTCTCGGGAACAAGAAAAAGATGTACCTTAATATAGCATTCTCTCCCCTTCTCTTTTCAATATTGAACTTGATAATACTGTTCAGGTCTTCCTCTTTGGGTCTTGATGCCTCCTATGTAGAGGAGTTCACATTCTGTGTCTGAGGATGATATCTTCCATGCCATGAAAGCAGACTAGGTCTGTGTAAATGATGTCTAAAAGATGGCCTGAAATTTGCATCAGTCAAATCAGTATGTATCCACTTTTGTAATTGAGAGGCCTATTTACAGACCAATCTGTTTCTGTCCATGGCAAGCTACTGAAGGGGGTACCGAAAGTTAAATTTCTAGGGGCCAGCTGTAAACTTTCTTTCCTCACAGCAAGTCTCTCCATCTTTCCTGCATAAAGATCTGGACGTTTTTCAAGTAGTTAGCCATGTCAGCTCGGTGGATAGCATGGTCTTACTTTGTATCATGTGCTGGGCTGCTTTTCTTACAGATTGCAGATTGTACTTTGAATTAATCGGTTTATGTATTGTGCTAGTCTTTTTTTTTTTTAAACCAATTTGATGAAAGCTAGTTTTCAAGACACTCTTTTCCAGGATATTTCCCATTAATAACGTTATTACAATTAATCATGTTTTTTTATGCAGTGTTGACAATGTGCCATTTATTAGTGACATCTGCATATTAAGATTATACAAAATACTATCTACATCATGTAAAAATTATAACAGAAATGTTGATATGGTTTGAAAATAACTTTTGTAATATTTCTCATCTGTCAGTACATTTGTGTTTTCCTAACTGCACCCCAAATCAGCTTAGTGTGATTTGTGCTTTTTCAGGGTATTTTTGTTAAGGACTCGAACACACTTGCATTCTACAACTTTGTCAATGGGGCATCTGTGCAGCTGCAAATGAAGGAGAGAGGTGGACGAAAGAAATAAAATGGGCTGAACTTGTGAATTTGTGTACAGACAGACACAGGGAAGAAAATGAGTACCTGCATCATTCAGACAAAGGAAGATTCATGTTGAGATCATGTGGACATGCTTATGTTTGAGCCAAAGTCAGATTGTGTAAGGTACCCAAGTGGGATTATAAAGTTTTAGTGATGAAGTTAACAAAATTCAAACTGCATTAAAAAGAATTTCCAGAAAATAAAGGGATGTTAATTTTTTTGTAGCAAAATATTGTTTCATTATTTAATACAAAATACAACCACATGCAAGTATTTACAAAGATTCTGATAAAACTTTCACGTACCATATATGAGACGTAAAAAAAAGTATGGTAGACTCAGTTAGTCAGCATCCATGGAGATTGGTAGATGCCAGATAAATGTAGTTTTTGGTTACTTGAGTTATTACAGAAAAAAAGTTAAGGGCTTAACCCGCTGACTCCGTAGCGCCAGTTTACTGGCTTACCTGGTAGAGCGCGATGAGCTCTGCTCCACGATCGTGATTTTCTCTTTGCACGATTGTGGCCCTACTGGCAGAACACAATGAGCAACGATACGCTTACTATTGTGGCTCGTGCTCCACGAGCCTGGCTCTGCAGTTTCACTAGCGTCTTCAAAATCGTGAATTTTAAGCCCATGTTTCTGAACATAGAAATATTTTTATTCTGGTCTAAGCGGGTTAACTAACCCCAACAGATTGCTGAACTTAGATTTGGGATGAACCAGGGATCAAACCGAGAGATTCAACATTAATTATATCCAGGGATAGTTGAGATTGCTATACTGGTCAGGCTTATGGGAACAGCAAAAATAAGCAAACAACTTTATGACCTTAAATTTTGGTCCAGTGTGGACAGAAAATGGTTTGAGCAGGTTGTGGACCTGAAGGAGATACAGGGACTGGCAGAGTCACTTTGATCTGAACCCAGCCTGACAAGCTTGACAAATTGAATGCAGAAGAAACTTCTTGTAGAACATGGTATTTGGAAATGCATTTCATTGGGACCAGAAACAAAGTGTGCAGGTTAAAAGTATGCCTATTACTCAAGTTCTCAAGTACATAAGTAGCAATCACACACTAAGACTGCAAATCTTGTTTTTGATTTTATTATGTATTCATGCATTTATAACGGGGCATTGATCCTAAAATTAATCATTATCCACAGATTTTCTCTCTCCTCTCTCCCCACAGTCATGCTCATGCTAGGCAGTAGGAGTGACAAACACCAGAATGTACAACAATATTTAAGTGGCAATGATATTTACATAACAAATCTGGCTGCAGTCTCCAAACCCGTTACAACTCGGAGAAAATGTCTATAGCACTTCAGACAACACAATTATGAGCTTGCATGCATTTATGCTAACAAAGGGCTCCTTCACAGAAACTAGAACTGTAATTACACACCAGTATTTACATCTATACATAGCATATAATGCTTATAATCTTTAGCTACTTGAAAAGCTGATCAAACTGTCTACAGTAAGTTAATTGTTGAGAGAGATGCATGTTGTATTAGGCACACGGCTTAAGAAAGGTGCTCTTTAAACCAGTGAAATCATGCATAATATATTACAGAATACATCTAAATCCTCCAAAAACTACTTTGATTGGAACTAGTTACATATCAGTTTGTTGTAGTGTACACATACATGGCATGTTTGTGTGCATGTTTGTGTGCATGTGTGTGCATGCATGTGTTCAGATTTAGCATAAAAAATATTTTGTAAGAGCTTTCACATGCCTTAAAGGGCACAAGGAGGAAATAACATTTTGGTTCAAGACACATTCAAATATATCATGTTTCATCAGGTCTTCAGTTACTGGACATTGCTAATGTAGTATAATCACTAAGTATAAAGGGACATCAGCATGCCAGTTTTTAAGCGGAGAAGTTTACTGTTCATGATTTTCATCTGGTAATTTTATGATGCAGACAATCGAGGAAAAAAAACAAATTGAAGTCAGTACATATCACCCCAGCTTGTGGATTCATATATTATAATTTCAGCAAAACAAGGCAAGAAAATTCTGATTAGAGAACGGCAAAAGGTTGATAAATTTGCTTTTATGCTCACAAGGCACCAAAACATACCATTGAAGTTTAATGATGACTGCTGACTGAAACTGAAAGCACAGGAAATACTGGATATTCTTTATCTCATACTTCTTCTTCAAATGCCATGTACCACACTTTATTCCTGTTTAGAACACCATCCATGACTCCAGGGGTTTTTAAGTACTTCAGTTTGGTGCCTTAGCCAATAAAAGATCAGAGAAAAAGCAACATCAGACTGGAAGAGTAAAGTTACTACGCAGGTTAGTCTAACAGGCACCCAAAACAGTTCATAGTTCTTGAAATGTGTTAATTGTTATTCATAGTCTGCAAAGTGGATAAAAGTCCAGTTGGTGTTTAGGCCGAGGAGGAGAGGAAGCTTGTGCTTAAGGCGTACTGTTTTGCACAAGGTTATTTCACAGAGGTTCTGCCTAGTCATTGAATGAGAGCTAGTAGGGGAATTGCGATGTTGTGAATTGGAGTATTCATCTATATTCAAATGGTATTCAACTATCCCCAGTAATTTGAAAACAAATTCAAATAGGGAGGCTACATCAAGACCACATTATCATGCAGAAGACCGCAAGCGATGTAACTCGCTAGAATTAAAAGATAATTGTTTTGACCATATTCTTGATCTTACAATTTGTTTAAATGTCTGACTACTCAGACCTGTGGAGCCAGCACATGATGTGAGGAAGCATCATGGCAAGAATTATACCTTTTCAAAGTATGCCTCTTGGCACTTGCTTTAGAAGTCATAGAACAAAATGAGATTGCACACATAAACGTTTATTAAAATGGACAAGTTTTCGTCATGCACATCTCTACTCTTGCTAATCACTCTTTTCTCAAAGGCAAAGAAGTATATTAACATTTCAAAGTTGAACTTTGCATTTATATGGCTCTGCTTTCAAGCTGATGTACTTTTACTGTCATGTGGATTTCCCTTTGACGTTTTATATTTATTGTTGGTGTGGTCAAATGAGATGCAGGTAAACTAAAGGGAGAAAATGTTTGCTAAATAATGATTATTTTAAATTTTGTAATGTTTCAATCGGTTTCTTTTAAAGACTGATAAACTTATTGTTATTTACTATTCTCATGAATAGCATTTTAAAGTGAAATTTTACATTATTTATGCAAGGCATGAAGGATTCAGCAGTATAGGTAGTCTGATATAAGCATCATGAGACAGCATTCCTCCAACGGCTAGGCATATCTATGTGAGGAGCGTGATTAATTATCATCAGTCATCAAGCAGACAACGTTTACATTTCCTTATTATTAGATAAGATACACTGCGTAATTAAATCTCATCATCAGATTCTTGATCAGATAGTGTTTAATTAAACGGTCATCAGATCATTGACCAGATAAACAGTACTTAATTAAACTTCACTGATCATTGCTAAGATAGTTCTTGCTTTAGTCATAAGATCATTGATAAGACAGTACTTAAACTTTATCATTAGATAAATAATATAAACTTTATTATCAGATCAATAATAATAATTATTATTATTATAAATAACTTTATTATCAGATCAATAATAAAAATAGTGCTTAATTAACTTCATTACCAGATTATTGATCAGACAGTACTTGTTTCCATCATTAGATCAGGCTTTTATCAGATACCACTTACCATTATTTTAAGATAAACAATACACAGTGACTGGATTACAGCAATCATTATCAGATCAGTCGCTTGTAAGCTAATAAAATATGAGAGCGAGAGCATGCTACCGCAGATGAACCAATGTGAGTACAGAGCAACTATCTTTAGGTATTAGTCAAAGCATACTCTCCATGAATGAATGAATTCCAAACGAAGACTAAACACACAGGCACAAAATCACGCCAGGTCAAAAAAAAAAAAAAAAAAAAAATGTCCGATGAAATATGAGTCCGTTGCTACATGGCCGTCACATGTGATATGCACAGCATTCTTGTCTAGGGGCAAGTTTATCTCATGCACAGCACAATCTAGACACTGCATATTGCCTATATAAAAAGTACAGTACCAAGTGCAGCTCTTCACTGCTGTGTTTCGCCTTTACAGAGTCAATCCTACTTAGGAAAGTTTTGAGGAAAATAACCAAGACCTTAGTAAATATGATAACACGCCGACCCTGTATGCAGCATATCAGCAAGTGCTCTTGTTTGCAGGATGTGCTGGCAAATAAATGTCAATCTTTATGCCATGCACAGCAAGACCGCTTATTCTCCAGACATTTTCTGCGTTATCCTAAATGTAATTACTAGCCTTGTTGGGAGTCTGTCGTCACAGAAGTTTGATACGGACACTCGAATACACAGCTGGACATAACCCGACACGATCGCCCAGTCTGAGGACTTAAATCTTCACGACGACGATCTTCAGAATAAAGCTGGCTATACGATAGTAATGGCATTGTTTGCAGATGAGACTCCGGCCACACTGCTTGAGTCTCTGGGCTGGGGTGGTAGAGCAGCCTTATTGATGACCTTGTACAAACCTGTGTCAGCTGCCTCACTCCCCATTCCTCTGGGAGTGACAGTGCTTCCTATCCTGGTGCCCTTACCACCGTGCAAAGCAGAGCCTGAGTTGTTGGCAAATGTGTTCATTTGAAGGCTCGGGGGAGGAGGTGGTGGATGACTGTGATATATAGGATACGATGGGATAGAGTTAGCCATGCCCATTATTCCTGGGCCAGGCAAATGTGTTCGGTGAGCAGGAGAAGTCGAGTGAGTGGGGACGGCGACGTAGTTGTAGTTGCTGCTGCTGATGTCAGCAGACCCACGCTGCAGTGAGGCGTTAGAGGGCGCTTTCTTGGCAGCCTGCGGGGGACTGCGACGTCCCAGCGTCCCTGCAGAGCTGTCTGCTCCTCCCTCACTGCCCAACACCCGGCCAGGAGAATCCTCGTGCGCCTCTTTGAACCCTCCGTCGCCATAGCTATTAACACCTGTGGCTACGACGCCCGTGGCGGCGGACATCAAAGAGTCTGTTTCTGGTCCCGCCATCGAGTTGCGCTTCGTTTCCCGCTCCACCTTCCGGGACAGCCTGACATCGTCCGGGTCGTACTGTTCTCGCCGCTGACGTAGTTTCCAGATACGTTCACGCTGATAGCAGACCGCCGCGAAGATGAGAAGATTGAGGAAAAGCAGAGTACAGCCAACAGCCACTGTGATGCTGAGAGGAACAGAGCCAGTCACATGATCAGACTGCTGCTGTTCCGATGCGAATATTGTAGTGGCCGCTTTACTCTCATCGGTGACGTCTTTGTCGTTTGCTGTTGTGTCATCGCCGGTTACCTTATCACTGCTTGGAAAGGACCATCGTCCGCCATCCGGGTTTACTGTAGGAGGCGGGTAGCTCAAGGTAGAAGGATCATCATTGGGATAGGACATGGTAGGAGATATGGGGGGCATAGGAGGGGGCGAAGGGAAGACTTGGCTAAAGGGAGGAATTAGCCGATGAGAGTCATCAAACGTGGACTGGTTATGAGAGTCAGACAGCAGGTGGGAAGAAGGATCAGATCCGTCCGGTTGATTGATCTTGGGTATCAGCTCCAACCACGTGGCGAGTTTTGTTCCGCGGTAGTGGTGCCGGATAGCTGGACGTCGACCTGCGAAATGCAAAGTGGAGAAAACAAGATGTGGAGCAATGAAATGTCAACAGAAATGCGATGTCACTGTCATTACAAGTAATAATAATAATAAACGCAAAATTTGTATAGTGCATACTCACACTCGTAAGGAGCATGCTTTTACCGGTTAAAAACAAGAACGAGACATGGGCAACATACGAGGGACAGAAGGACAAACAACATATGAACTAAGGAAGGATAAACAACTACCCATGATGAATAAAAACAAATAAAGCGCAAAGATGATCCAAGTAACAAGGACTGAAAGTGTCGTGATTTTGCAAAAGGAAGACGGGAAGGGAAGTAGCAATAAGCGGAAAAGGGGGGACGGATGTAAAAAAGGACTAGCAGTGTGGTAATTGGTTTAAGAAATAATGTTTAAGGAAGAGGCACATCTCAGTGCACATTTAAAGGATTCAATAGTGGGTAGGTGGCGGATATGGAAGGGGAGAGAGTTCCATTGTTTTGCTGCACAGTAACTAAAATTCCTGTGACATGTTGTTCTGGTGACAGGAATAGTAGGGAGACGGTCGTCAGACGAGGAGCGGAGTTGTCTGGCTGGGACATAAAGGATGAGAAGTTCAGAGAAGTAGTCAGGGCAGGAGCCAGCAAAGAAATTAAAACACAGCACAGACAGTTTGAACATATTACGAGAATAGATTGGTAGCCAGTGTAGAAAACGAAGAGGAGTGACATGGTCCCGCTTCCTAGTTCTAAGCACCAGACGTGCAGCGAAGTTCTGTACTTTCTGGAGTTTGTGAAGAAGGTATTGAGAGCAGCCAGCAAGCAAGGAGTTTTAGTAATCAAGCCGAGACAGAACAAACACACAGACAAGAGTGTTGGTAGCGCGTGTAGAGAGAATGTGAGGGATGGCGCTGGTCTTAGGTAGCTTATAATAAACAGACTGACAGACAACTGTAACTTGTTACAGACTAACAAACAACTGTAACTTGTCAATCATAACAGGCAGACTGACAGACAGCTGTAACTTGTCAATCATAACAGGCAGACTGACAGACAGCTGTAACTTGTCAATCATAACAGGCAGACTGACAGACAGCTGTAACTTGTCTATCATAATAGACAGTATGACAGACAGCTGTAACTAGTTTATCAAGGGTCATGTCTGCAATGACAATGAATCCGATTCCTGACGAACAAGCAAAGGTGATGTTGGTTTCATTCACTGTGATGTGATTTGGCGGACAAACGAGTGAAGTTTGATTTCTTCTTCTAGAGCATAGGAGGGCTTCTGTTTTATCATCGTTAAGTTTGTTTGTTACCATCCAGTCCGTGACATTGCTAATACAGTATATGACTGATAAGAAACCTTGTGAGACCGGATGCAAGATGAAAGTGGCTTTGTGTACAGAATGAACCGACTTGGGCCAAGTCCTGAGCCTTGGGAGACCCCACAGGAAAGTGGAGCAGGGCGAGATGTCTGAACATCAACGAACAGTCTGCGTCCTATCAGTGAGATAGGAGTTGAACCATGCTAGTGTAGGTCCAGAAATTCCATAGAGGGTGTGAACTCTATGACGGAGCAGAGAGTGGTCGATAGTGTCAAATGCAGCAGACATGTTCAGTAGAGTTATGGCAGAGACATCACCACTACTAATGGCAGATAATATGTCGATGGTCACTTTAATTAGAGTAGTTTCGGTACTGTGAAAAGGCTTCAAATGTGACTTCAAAGTTAGCTGAATGAGTGACACTTTCAGTAGAACTGAAATGAGCATTTCAGTATTGAAAACTAAGATTGGTAACATCAAATGATTGATTGATTAATAAATATATTTTGTACACAAAACAAAAGACGAAAACTACTTAGAACTGCCAGAAACTTGACTAAACTGTAAACTTCAGCACCTGAAATACAACGTTTTATTTATTATATAATTTTAAAGTTGGCGATTTGCACCTATAATTAACAAGTTCTATAATTAACTTATGCCGGTACCATCAATTCCACGCTCACAAAATAATGTAAACAACATCCAGCGGTCGAAGCGATGTATCGAATTCATTAAAAGATTTTGATTCATTTTGTTATGTCAGCGAAGAATAATATTGAATATTGTATAGCTATTGAAGTAGCCTGGACGACGACGACAACGACGACGATGATGATAATGATAAAGGGATTTGATGCAGAAAAGTTTCCCACTTCAAACAAATGATGTGCCTCTATGTAATGAGCACAATATATAAGATAATGGATGAATCATAATCTCCCCCTACCCTTTACACGTATCCCTCCCCCGTCACAATGTGGGCGATAATACAGATGCATACTTTAAGTGGAAGTGAACAATAAATGTTTTACCCATAACACAGTCCCGTTAAATAATATTTTGGGCCTTTTGACAGTTGACAGCTCCTTCAAAACCTGGTGTCGTAAGGACTTAGAAGAAATAGAAAGGACACTTACTGTCGAGTTTTTTTTAAATTTTTTTTTAAATTTCAATTATGAGATCTGGTATGGACAAGAGAAAAGGCCTGCTAACCAAAACTGTACGCAAGCAATTGAAAAAATGAACAAAATACGCGACTGTCAAAGCATTATGTCAGCCATCTGTGTGTACAAACAAATGACGGATCATCCCGAAGTGCTTCATGCGAGACCTCATTACCACCTTGTCTAGTACATTTCATAATCAGATTAAAGACACCACCCGCTATTTGCGCACGGGACCGATATTTTGCAAAACTTTCTGCAAATCGCCTTCTTTAAAATTAGACAATAAAAAATTGTTCTTCAAGGGTTGAAATTTACAAAATATATTTATAGTCTTTACCTACAGGAATCTTTACAATACACAGATTATCCAATATGTCTTTAATGTCTTCCTTTGTATCTTTGAGAAGGTCTTATGATCTTCATGAAGTACGTGCTTGATTTTCTACAAAGGACTCACGGTAGGACCCATGTTTATTGATGTCGAACTCAGTATGCGGATGTCTACTGGTGCCAGGCTTAGTCATCTTGATATGGGTATGTCTGCTGATGCCAGACTCAGCTGTCCAAATGGGAATGTTTACCGATGCCAGATTCAGTTCTAAATATCTAAGCAACCATGTTCCTACATGTTTGACTATCATTGTCTGGAGAGGACTGGGCGCTTGCTTCAAGCAGTGAGGAGGGCGAGGCAGATGTTTTTCGGATTTGCACGAACTCGTGGCTTTGAGAAAGGATTTAGGGGTTAGAGAAAGGGTTTGAGGTGATATTCTTCACACACTGCACCTGTGCAGGGCAAAAAAAAAAAATGTTCCCCGAAGCTTAAACCTGTTCACCAGGACAAACTAAAGCAGCTGACGCTTTACATCTCGTCAGTGATGAGGGTTTTGGCTGAAAATGTTCAACGACTGAACATAATTTTGTTTAATTTGCCACGTTAAGGTACAAACGAGGGTGGAATGGCTACAGAATCTTTCAGCAGCTGCTTGAGAAAACCGGTTATAATTTATAATAATTGTTTTACATTTTATAGTTAAAATATTTTTATAAACAATTATAATTTATACTCTTATGATAAGCACTATTTTTTATAATCAATTATAATTTATAACATTTTATAAATCCAATGAACACTTTTCTCTTAGAATCCTAGGCAGATTAACTATACCGGGGTTTCACCGCCTCATTTTAGAAGATATTAAAGACAGAAGCTGACTTACTGATTAACATGTATTGCTTTGTGCTTTTCTCGTAAGGTGGCCACCTCATGTCCACAAACCTGTTAAGCACCTTTGCACCATGCACTGATGTCTGGTTACGAGGCTCATTCGGATTTCTGTCAAACAATCAGAAAGGAAAAGATGATGATGTAAATATTGGTAGACCATAAACATGTATTGACATCATATCATATGACATTCTATACGTGATATGGACCAATACTGCTCAATAATAATAATAATAATAATAATAATAATAATAATAATACAGGTTAAAAGGATCCGCCTGCGAAGGGATGCCATATTTTATATTTTCGGAGGATCAGCCAAGATGTGTACTTATTACTTTTTCAAATATTTAGAGTTTTTGAGAAAATCGCTTCTGATACTTTAAAAGGTGTGAGTATTGCAACTCAGATGCGGTTGATCGATACTGTACTCAAATACATTTATACCTGTGTAATTATGTTGTCTCTACAGAAAAACAGATCATGATATTAAAGTGTAAATGTGGAATAAAAAAAAGACTTGGAAGAAAGACACCAAGAGCATCCCCAAAAGCACAGAGAGCTGGCAGGGGTGCTACCAACGTCACCTGCGACATTCATTAAGACCCAGCTGTGTGCTGCTGTTCATTAAGACCCAGCTGTGTGCTGCTGTTCATTAAGACCCAGCTGTGTGCTGCTGACAAGAACAAGAACCAGAGGTAAGGCGTACAGACAATGACAAAACTCTGGATTTGTCACCACATCATGCACGCCTCAAAGTTTGTAGGCTTTTGACAAAATATTCCTTCCTTCAGTGAAGACTTTGAAAAAGTTCTGCGGCCTATTCAGACAACACCTGTTTTCAACGGCAGTTTTCTGTAGGTGTTGCCTATGAAGGTAAAACCACAGTCATCTCCAGGGCATAATTGTGCACGAGTCCCTTGTGACTGAGAGAGAGAGAGAGAGAGTTGAAGGTATGCAGAACTTCGGGGAGCAGGAAGCATGTATGTCACGAACCATGTCACTAGTTGTCACGGACTACAAGCGAACTGCAAGCAGCCACCTGCCTATTTTTACAGCAGTTACCTCATGGACCGTGAAAAGCAGCATTCCCTCTTTGCAAATGCACATACAGAGTAACAAAACTGTCTCAAAAGTGAAAGTTGTAATTATTTATAAACAACCTGAGCACTTTCAAGCACCTCGACTAGTCTCTCGTTGAAGATAGAGCATAAACCTTACTATGTTTTACAGCAAAGAGAATATTCACATGGTGTTTGACCCACCACCCTTATTAAAAGTTTCTCATGTTGAATATTTATGAAGTGGTGTAACGTTTTCTATTTCCTCTGTGTGTGTGTGTGTGTGTGTGTGTGTGTGTGTGTGTGTGTGTGTGTGTGTGTGTGAGAGAGAAAAAGAGAGCTTGGGGATGCGCTTTTCATCATTGATTTATTCATCCATACATTCATCCCTTGACTGGTTGACGAACGATTATGCTAGTCCGCCGGTACAGGTCGTCGAGATGAAGGGCAAGTAACGGGTAGACGCAGTGGCTTACCACCAAGGCTTGTCTTTGATGTTTGTCTCTCTTTGTTCTCAAATGTCTGGATTATCACCTCCGTATCAGCAGAGTCCGTGTCTCGCATCCGTCTAACAGGATGAAAACTACGAGGAATTTGTGCGATCCGTACTTAATATCAAACTTCATGGTGTTGCTGTGGCAGATCCTGTCCAGCCTGGATATTGCAGCTGTCCCTGTTGTGATCCTGAGACATGTTTTCAGTGCAGTTGCCATATTTAGAAAAGTTTTCTCCTAAGTACTTAAGCTGTTCACCTCCTCGAGCTGTAGTCCGTTCATGCTTATCTTTGTTGCCGTTGGTGTTAACTATGATTTTGCTCTTGTCAGAGCTGGTCTCCATTCCATACGCGTGTGCAGACTGTTTGTAAGCTCTTACACTTCGCTTTTAGTGCCTGACATCAAATCAACGTCCTCTGCATATGATGACTTCCATCTTCATGACCATCACACGTCCACTTACATCATGTTTTCCAAGATGTTGAACTGTAAATGCGATACCTTGGAGGAATCTCACTGTTGTCTGAAATAACACAACTGGTTATCGAGTAACACTGAACTGCTTTTGTACAGCGCTTCGATGACCTGAACAAGGCCCTCCTCGATGTTGAATTTTCGAATCACATGCCACATCCCCTCGTGCCAGAATCTGTCAAATGTCTTGTTAAAGCCCATGAAGCAATGGCGGAAATTTCACCAGTAGATTATTTTTTATGTCAGAATGAGAAGCTGGAGATTTGTTCAACTATGCTTCTTCATGGTCTGTAGCCAGCCTGCTTGTCTGCTAGCAATTCCACGGTGGTGTCAATCACTTTTAGCATGACTGTGCATAGGTGGATGATAGGTGGCTTATAGGTCTATAGTTTTTGGTGCCCTTTGCTGTTTTTTGTGACTAGTGATTGCACGGATTCTTTGGGCCATTTTTCGCTTGTCCAGTTCTTTTGGCAAATAGCAGTGAGGGTCTTTGCTGTTTCTTTCTCAACACCATTAATTTTTTTCTGTAGACTGTGTACAGCACTCTACCTCTTCTAGTAAGATTAGTAAGTCTCCAGGGTAGCTGGCTTTGAAGGATGTTGTCTCCAGTTGAAAGTTGCAATATTGAACACCTAGGTTTAGCACGACAGGGCTTTCTGTAAAAAAGTGGACAATGTTGTCTTTCATGACTAAAGTCTTGTGATCTGTGTTGGTGAGAGGCGTTAGTAGCTGGCTCGGCATTCTGTTGTTATCTCGTGCCATTCCCTCCTCTATGGCCCAGCATTAGTACTTGATCCAGTTCTTCCTAGCTTTTTTCAGTCCCTTTCAATTCATTGCTTTGTCATAGAAAGCTGCTTCTCGGTTTCTTTTCTTCTATTATTTCAACGCCCTTTTCTGGTCACAGAAAACTAGGATATCATTTGTGATCCGGGATTGTTTCTTCTTCCTTTGCCTTTCTAGAACCTTTTCAACTGTTCAAAGTAGCACCTCTTTGGTGTTGACAGTGAGGGTGTCTACATCGCATTCTACCATGTTTAGAACAACAAATTTGTCTCCAACTGGGATTTGAAAATCTCTGTAACTTTTCCAAGTCGAAGAGAACTCAGTGGCTGGTTGGTTTAGTTTAAACTTTAGGGTCGTTAACACAAGATTATGGTCGCTAGTCATGACAGTTGAAAAACTGTTGACACTACTCCAGCATTCTTTTGGGTCTGATGTGCCCATGAATTTGTTTGTTTGTTTGTTTGTTTTTTGTGAAAGGCTCTGCAGACGTGGTGGCCTTTACGAATCACGCAAAGCTGTGTTTTAGACGCGATTGTAAGTAAAATGTCGGGCATAATTCAGAAAGAATATTTACGCTCAAGTTAGCATTTGACTTGCTTTTCCATTTAATACTATAATAAGCGGTTGTCTTAGTCCAACCGTTTCCCAAAAGGTAGCGCTGATGACCCTGTAGGGTCCTCGGTACCTATCACTGCTACCCTACCTTTCACTAGTACCCAGCGGTACCTGTACTTACACCACATACCTTGATCTAAGTCACACATAAATGTAGTACTTTCCTTAAAATTATTAGTATCTAAAGAAAAAGAAAAACGAAGACCTATCCTTAACCCTTCACAGTGATGGGTCAGGGGGGGCAGAACACCTTTCACCCGTTCTTTCCGGTTAGTTTCATCAGGACTCCGCATAATTAATCACGGGGTAAGTAGTCAGCGAGGAATTTCATTTTTGTCTCATCGGCTACAGTGAAATACAATCTCTCACAGATGTCAAAAGACCAACATAAAGCCACCATTCGATCCTATGTCTGACTGCAGTTATCTGCAATGTCAGATGGAGGGATGTTAGATGCAGGAAGCACCGGTGCACATCGCGAAGACTGATTGATGAACCAGGCTGCAGTTGACCATCTCCTCATTTGAACAGCCCTTGTCTTGCTTCTCTTTCATCTGGTTTTTCTCTCTCTCTTTCGCCTCTCCCTCCTTAGATCAGGAAAAGCTCATAAACACCGTGTTGCTATTGTGCATGTAGAGCTTGTCTAGACTGATGTTCCCCTTAGACAGTTAACTTGTATGTGTACGGAGGCAGAGAGTTGCTGAATGACAAATTTTGTTCAGTTTGTGGAGGTAGGTTTTGTAAAGCACTGTGAATATGACTTTGGTTGGGTAAGAGAGCCATATATACACATATATATTCTATAACGATTATAATGATGATTATTGTTCTTGACTGAGCTCCTGCGATGCTCGCAAACATTGGAAGCAGCGCCTGGCATGTCAACATGTAGAGATTCTGCTTCACTCTATCATGCATTTATTTCGGCAGTCTGGCAATTTAGTCAGTGTTACCTGATCCAGTGCAAACCTTTCTAGATGTCGATCTATTTTCTACATATATTTTGGCGTTTTATTACCAAGCAAAGACAATTTTCTCGGGATTAAGATAAATGGACTATTGGTAATCTTTTCTGTGAGAGGGAGGAGGAAGAGGGAGGAGAGATGAGAGTAGGGGGAATGGTTGAAGTATATAGGAGCCAGTCATACCCTGATTTTGCAAAATTTGTCCAGTAGGTCATGACAGCTTCGCTCATCATCTTCTCCACGCTGTTGTAGTTGGATGGAAATGGCGACAAACCGTCCACAAGAGGCGACCCAAAGACATAAGGCAGCTCATCCCCATGAATACCCTGTTATAGGGACCGGCGACAGACACAAAGAAACTGAACTTTAACATTATAGAGAAAAACAAACGTTGAATAGTGGATTTATTAACTATGAAAGCAAATGATTCAATAAGAAGTTTTGTTTTTTTTAGTCGCATAAGTAGTAAATTTTTGTTTGAAAAAATACTTGTCGGTGCTGCTGTTCAAACAGTTAGATAAACAGTTACATCACCCGTCAGCTGCTGAAATCTTTTGAATTGCAGGAATCTTACATAAGAATAGACACAGAAGCAACATTTCACCAAAGATATTCGCTCCAGTTATTCGTGTTTCGTAACTACAGTTGGCAGTCGTTGATGTTTACTAGTTTCAAAACGATGACTAGCGGTCTGTGATGTTTGCCCGTTTCAAGACTACAAGGAACAGTCGTCTAGATTGTGACTCTCCCTTGTAGCTGACCAAACTTTGCTTATTGTTTAGTGAACTTTTTGATGATGTCCCTTTTTAGATGCAAGTTTTTCATTGGAATGTTTAGGTTTTATTTCATTTGTTTACTTTTCAATCTCCAGCTCGAAGACAATTCCCCAGTCAACGACAATGGTTTTTATGGACGCCATGACTTATACCATGAAACCGAGAAAACTGACCCTAACCCTAATTTCAGATTTGTTTTTTTTGGTTTGTAAAGTTTGCTGGCTTCCTGAACCCTCATGAGGTTGTGCCCTGTTCTCTTCTGCGTGCACAACATTAGTCATGAGTGTAAGTCTCGAAAGTCGGAGTTAAAATAAAATGAAAACACTCCAGTAAAATGTCTCAAACATACACACACAAGCATGAACAAGAGCTGATGCCACCTCAAAAATCTTGCCTCGAGTAAGGTTAGGGTAAGATGAGGTGAATGAAATTATGTAAGATTAGGGTAAGGTTACCCAGAACATCTGGAATCACTATCTTCACCCTCAGTCGCCTTCTAAGATTGCAGCAGTAAAATTGTCTGCGGTATTAAAAATGATTAAGTTAGGCAGAGACTTGTGATTAATAGTAATTAACTTCTGATTAAGTAATTAAGCAGATGTGAACACTTTGTTACCTGCACGTCCTCGTTGTCCTGGGTGGTGGACTCTGACTGTGTGGAGTAGGAGAAGGCGTACAGGTAGGTGTCTGCTGTCTCCGCATGATAGTTGGCTGTCTGGATGAGGGGAGCCACGTACTGCCCGTCACTACCAAACATAGTCTCACTGTCAGCTGGATTTACAGTCAAAGCATTAACAGACTGTCATGTCATGACACTGTGACACATTTCAGAGGACAGATTAATATTATTGTGTTTGGAAAAAAACTAGTTTTCATCTGAATGAAATGGTGTTTGTCAGCCATGAGAGCTCAGACTTATATTTTTGTTATGATAGCTCAGACTCGGCTTTTATTAATCATTATTGTATACTTATATGTATATATATATGTGTATGTTTTATCCATCAAATTCTGGATTTGTGTCAGGTTGTAATTTTTTTCACTGTGTGACCTTTTTCTTTTGTGAAAATAATTCTGGAATGTGGTGGATTTACCTGAGTAGTTCCAGGATGTTGTTTCTGTTGGACATGGGGTCGGCCGTCTGTGTCCAGTCGGTGTAGGCGTGGTCGAGGATCTCGTAGATCTTCTGCCGGTGATAGCGATACACGTTCTGCACGTACGTGCGCACGATCTGAGTCTTGCGGAAATCTGAAACACCCTTGTGGATCTCCTGCTGTTTCAGGTACGAATATGCCTCGTTTTTGGTGATTCCGAACATCACTGGCACGGAAGCAAACTTGGATTGTTTTTCCTGCAGCCCAATAAAAGTTTAATGATGAACGATCATCTGATAGTTTCAGTCTTCTACACTAACGATCATCTGGTGGTTCAAATGGACGGATATAAGACCGACAGTCACCACGTGTTTCATGTATGGAATGTAACAGAATCTCAGGAGCTCATAGAAACGGGATGTCTGTGAGATCGGGGGCAAGATAGATTGTGTGTGTGTGTGTGTGTGTGTGTGTGTGTGTGTGTGTGTGTGTGTAAAGTTCAGTGGTGAAATAATTGTCATAGTAGAATGCTAATTTTGCTTATTTAGCGAGAAGTGAGTAATCAACCGGAACCGCTTTAGTGGAGCGTGCGGGGAGTCAAGTAACTAACTTAACGACCAGATAGTCTCATTTTATATTTATGCCTTTCTTCAAAGCATCAAAAAAAATCATCGAGAACTCTCAACTCAGATTCTTGTAAGCCTGTCACTAACCTTGATAAGCTGCTCCACCTGCTTGGGTAAAACAGTCCACTCATCTACTGCAGGCGCAAAGCAGGAATAGTACTTGGGAGCCTGGGGCGCGGCGTTCAGTAGTTCCGGAAACGACCTTTGACGAAGACAACCAATGAGTTTGCTTGTGTCGTCAACGAACGAGGAACAGTTGACTTTGAGAGCCAGTTTGTTGGTGCACCATAGTGGGTCATACGATACTGCCCACGTAGACAAAGCTGATCCGCTTTGTATGATGGCTTGCTGAAAGAATGGGCCTCTTCCTTCTGAAAAGTAACCGATCGTCAACTGAAATACTAGAATAAATCTAGTGTAATCTGATCTTGCCTTATCTATTCGTGAGATTCAAGTTACTGACAGAAAGGGGTCACGAAAACAACTATGTGAAATTTTGATAAAAATGTGCTCCAGCTTGAAGACAATTACTCTAAAAAACATTTTTTAAAAGTAGAAATAGCAACAATGTGCCCAAGACCTCGGTGAGGTTATAGTTTCCAAAAGGTCGGCATCTCAGGTCGCTGGTAAGCATCACCGGATTATTAGCATAACCATTGTATTTGGTCTATCAACCGACTTGCACAACCCACCTGAGACAAATGGAGAAAGTAAGAGTAAGTTGACGAGAGCAGCCCCGTGACCGTGCCCAAACAATGTCACACGCTTGGGGTCACCATAAAAACTTGCGATATTTTCTTGTAGCCATAGCAGCGCCTGTGTTATGTCCAGCAGCCCAAGGTTGGCCATAGCAGACTGGTCAAGAGTAGTAAGAAATCCTGAGGAGAAAAGTGAAGAGACATCAAGAAACATATAGAAACATCCAAAAAGGCAAGAAACCATCCTTTATAGATTTACAAAGATAAAAAATTGAGCATTAAATAGAAATAAAGACGAAGAGAGATAAGAGAGGAAGATGAAAGAATGAATCAACGATAAAATACATGATATTCCAACACAGATCCTTCCATTACTTTTCGTAGAGGCAAGGACAACTCTTTATTCCTATACCACTGGGGACATCGGGAGAAGTAGACGAAGTAGTACAATAAACAAATATAGAATTATAAAATATTATAGTACATTGAATAAGGAACGATCAGACACAAAGAAAGAAAGTATACAAGAACATATCAAGTGACATTCACATCCTTCTGCTGGACAGTTTTAAAATCTCAACTACCGAACTGTAGTAGGATAACCCTTAAGTGTGCATTTTGTCTGCTTTTCTTCCCTTAATACTGACCAAGGACTCCAAGGCGGTAGTTCAAAGTGACGACGATGACGTCCCCGAAGCTGGCCAGTACACTACCATCGTAAGCATTTCCGGTTCCGCTTTCGTAGCTTTCCCCGTGTATGAAGACCATGACAGGCATGGGCGTCGTGTCGTTCCAGGCTACAAACAACAAGCAACAAACGCATTGGGTTAGAAACAAGATTTCATATCTCATGGACAGTTGGAAGGAAATTTTTGTTACTACTAGACTTTCTTCAGGCCGTACCATATCTCATGGACAGAGGGCGGGAACCATTTCTTAAGGCCGTAATATATCTCAAGCACGCCATCGGTGATCACACAACAGCCGTACATCCCCAGCACATGACTTACTGCCATCGAGATAACAAAGAGCGAGAGTTTGCAACTCACTCACCGAGCGATTTACAACGATTGTCGAGGGTTAAAGTTTTGCTCTGAGCGTATCAAATCAACAGAGAAATTTTGCTGAGTGGCCGTAGGGGTAGGGACGCGAGCTGTAAGTGGTTCATCGTGTGCAGGGCACGGCATAAAGATGGCTGAGTCTAGATTTTATGGCAAAATTCGTATGTTTACTACAGTGCAGCAGCTTTAATGATGACATTTTCTTCATAGCGTCAGCAAAGTGTTGGTGAATAGATTGAAGTAGGGAGATGAAACGTTCAGATTTTTGCTGCAAGTGATACAGCAAAGTCGTCAGGTGGCAGTGAGGGCTTAACAGATGTAATATGGGAAAATAACGAGGCACATCCAGATATGAGAAAAATTGTGGTCGTCAGCAGAAGAGGCGAAGGCAGTTCAAAATTAAAGTACCGGCTATAATCCGGTACCCACGTCTTTGCGACCAAGGCAAACCTGATGGACATCAGCTGTGGAGAGAAGAGATAGTCGCTACCAAATATGAAGCCCAGAGATAGGACCGTGGTTACACAATGCATAAAGAATATCATGCCGGGCAGGTTGAGATCCTATTCTCATTGTAAAGCATACTACTGGAGCCAGACCACCACCAACAGAGCTGAGAGAAGAAACCTCCATTGGTAAGTGGAACGTCCTCCCATTCTACCAATTCTACCAAAGCGGTAAGATGAATAAACTCTTCCGTGAGCCAAGAAGATCCCAGTTAGACGCTGTGGGACTGACAAAGACCAGATACGACTGTTAGACTAACAAAAATTAGATACCAATGTTAGACTGAAAAAAGTCCGAAATCCGTAGGACACTGTGGGACTGACAAAGATCACATGGCCAGGCTATGGGAAGACAACAACGGAAGAAGGTCACAGGATCTGGTAGAGCAGGGAGGAAACTAAGCACGAGCATGGCGTGGGTTTTCTCGTATATTAAGAAGTGCAAGGCCCCACAATGTCCTCATTATCAATTCTTACGCCCCGACTTACATGCGCACAGACAACAAAGTAAATGAGTCTTCAGACCAGCTTGACGGAGCCATAAAGGCAGCACTGAGAAAAGACATCTCTGTCATGTGATAAAATCGGACCAGACACTTACCCAACGATTTACAGGAATGGGAGGTAAATTCAGTATAGGCAAATCAACGACAGGGACCTCAGGCTTCTAAAGTTGCACAGAAGAAAAAACCTCATGCAAGATGGGGAAGAAACATCGAACTCCCTCATCACTTTGTGTCCGGGAAAGCAAAGAGCGGCCAAAAGAATAGACACAATCGCTAGTCATAACCATTTAGAAATAAAAGAAACAAATAATGGAATGTTATTCCACTGATAGTCCATGTTTATTGTTTAGTACTGCAGTGTGCCATATCTTTTCATATCTTAAAGTGGATTTATGGGAACAGGTAAAAATATGCTCAGCACATCGGTGGTTCTTCACACAACGCAACTGTTATAGAAGAGGTTGTAAATGTTACAGACATTGTCCAGCCCGTCATCAACTCAGACACTGTCGTCTGCTTTGGACCCCCTGACCATCCCGCCCCGCTGCCTCCCTTTCCCCATGGCATCATCTGACAAACTGATGTTGACGAAGATGCTGTCAAAGAAACTAATGACTTAGCGAAGATATGATAATTTTTATCACAGGCTCGAAGAACGCAAGCCTCTGACGATATGATAAAAAATATTATTAAAGATGGCATGCGATAACATTTCCCGCGTGGTGATCCCGATCATCTCGAGGTGCCACGTGAGATGACTGACGAAGGATAAACAGCAAGGCCAGGACTGGCAACCGAGTTACACCAGAAAGAGAGGCTGGGAGGTTTTCTCCAAGGGAAGTCTTTTACATCTGAAGACATGCTATAAACACGATGGGTCCTGCGGGACAGATCAGGGCAGATGACACTGGAGCACCAGCTTTCTTCTAACCTGCTTTCTACCAACCATTCAGAGCGCACTCCATCTCCTGTAATGTGATGAAACCTCTTATAACAAATCTCATCGCAGATCTTACTTGAGGAGAGTGAATGGTGTATTTCTCTCCTCCTCGATCAGACTCGCTAATGCTGAGCATTCGGCGATCTCGGCGGTCAATGATCTGGTAATGCCTGGTGTCGAACCCAGCTGAGACAGCGTGTCTGGTCAGTCTAGCAAGCCAAGTGGGGGGGGGGGCAAACGAGAACAGTTGATGACAGAAGCATAAAGAGAGAGAAAGAGAAACCAAACTTACTTTGCTGCGAGTTTATATTGAATACAACTGTTAAAAAACTGCTCACAGCTACTGAATATTTCTCGCAAATTGTGTGAATTATTGCAGACATGAGACATAGAGGCGGGTCAAAATATTAATATTTTTTGCCATCTGTTTGCTGACACTGGTGTTTCTTGTAGGACTGTCAGTTCGTTTGTAGTCCTTCGTGTGAAATGCACTGCACTTGCATCCACATTGGAACATTCAAAGTAAATTCAATTATCATTATATTCTTAAGTCTTCACAACACGATGCTTGTATATATTCACTCTACACAGGTGCGTGCAGAAACAATCCCTACTGCCCAGCAATTCTCAAGTGAAGCTTATCATCGATGTATATATCGTCAGACCGTCAAACACCTTTATTAACTTTTCATCGATGCGTAAAGTCTTCAAATCACCTGCAAAGGACAGGTTGTAGACGACACTGACCCGATGCCAGGCAGCAAAAGCGAACAAACAGACTGACGGACAGCGCGAATGCATATGGGAGGAAGAGCAGCATTGACAATAGCAAAGTCAGGCACGGGAAGGCATAGATGTACATAAATAGAGTACAGCTCCAGAAGGTAAACAGCTTCAAGTACTTGGGCGCCACGCTTTCCAAAGATGGTAGTTCCACGGCAAACATTTGCACGAGGGTCGCAACAGTGACAGCAGCAATGGCCATGGTGAGCAGGATCTGCCAATGCAACAGCATCAGATTTACCAGCAAATACACGCCGTACAAGGTTGTCGCAGTTCCCAGCCTTCTGTAAGGTTGTGAATCCTGGAGTTTGCTTGTTGATAATGAAGGACCAGCCAAGGATACCTTATTATTATCAATAATATACACAAAGTAGCAGTCCATCTAACTGAGGTATGAGGTACAACCAACAGGCATTACTTCAGTCATCAGTAATCAGGATTTAGCTTATTGTTGTCCATCCAGGAGAGAACATCTTTAATACATGACTGAGAATTAGTCAATGCAGTTGAAAACTGTGCAGACTGGGAACATTAAGAGAACTCAGTGTCATCAGTATAATTATGATAATTACAGCTGTGAGCATTAATAATATTTGAGAGTGTTTGGACGTGTAAGTAGTACAGGTCCCAGCACGAAGTCTTCAGGCACGCCGCAAAGAAGTGGACAGAAAGATAAAACAACGCCATCAGTAACAATACACTGCCCTCGACCACCCAGGTAGGACCTCAGCCAGTCTAGAGCAACAACAGTCACACCAAAAGACTTACTAAGCCTCTCAAAAAAAAAATATCGTAGTCAATACAATTCGGAACTTCACTGAGATCAAGCGAAGCAAACACCAAGTCGCTCATCCGCGTTTGCAAGCAGTCCGTTGAGAACGGATAGGATGGCAGGCTCAGTTTCATGCTCTTTTTCTAAAAGCTGACTGAACAATTTCGAAAAGGTGATTCTGAGATGATTTTGGAATGTTCGACTTTTTCTAAAATGTTTGAGATAAATGGTATGTTGGAAGATTGTTTTATACTCAGAAGCAGTGAGACTCTGTTTACTGTAGTAATCATAACTCAGCACCGCTAATAACACAGGTTTATAAGGCTACTAGAAAGTTTGCGTTAAACGAGAGCCGGGATCGGATGGACAGATGTGCACCACACGAGCCCACATGTTACAGTCAATATCATTTCTAGCAACTTACTAATCTCGGCCGGTGCACCAGCCCATTTCAAACTAGTGGGGCAGCAGAGTTCTACTGATAGTTCCCCAGATAATTACCTCCCCATTCTATCCTCTCTGACCGCAGTTGCTTGCCCCTGGTATCGTTCTAAGTAAGCTTCATCACGAGAAACGAAAAGAGGGTGTTGATGTGAGAGAGCAGACGACTCGGGCACTTCATTTGCCTGTGTTTACTCTCTGCCATCCCTCACAATCACCACTCCGCCCCTCATTTCGTCTCTGTCAGGGGGTCAGGCCAACGATCTTGTTGGCAGTGTGTGGGATGAGGACACGCGTGGTATCGTTCGGTGGCAGTTCTGTGCACCTCAGCACCTCTGACAAGTTATAGTTAAGACATTGTCAAACCGGGGCAGGGTGGCAGTGTACGTCTGGGTAGACGTATTATAGGGCTTCAAAATATTATGTTATTTACAAGACAGCAGCAAAATTTAAAATTTTAATGCCATTTTCAGCCAATCGGAGGACGTCAACGCTGCTCTTTACAGTGGTGACAAAGACGTAGCGAACTTACGGACACGGACTTTACAACTGTCTGGTGTATGGATGCCAAGACTGCAGTTTCTACCTTAGAGAACAAATTTGAAGAATTAGCGACAATGTTAAATGACAAAGTGGATCGACTAGAATTAGCATCTCGAAAGATAATCTACAATTCTTAGTGATCCCGGAGACCACAGATGAATCCTCCTCTGCATGTGCACAGGGTATCTAGGATGTTTTGCAAAACTCTGTTCCTCAGAAATCATGGCCGCTAACGAACACTACTCGTGCACATTGTCTAGAGCCTCGGTGTACAGAGACGCCTGGACACAACTTCAACGCCAATCAGCTTCAAAAATAGAGCAGAGAACCTAGTGCCCCTGCTTTCAAACCATAGGACCTAGGCCGACATTTGCTGCAAGTATTTGATTAACTCAACCTATCTGTCTTGAACCGAATACTTGATTTTACTTAAGAAAGCATCGAATAATAAAATTGACATAACCGATTGGTAAAACTATTTGGTTTAATATATATAATAACCTCACAGGTGAGAATAATCAGGACAACGATGTTTAGTTCGATTCCGACATTAATTTATATATGGGTTTTATTTATTATGTATATATGACTTTTATTTATTATTTATCTCTGCCTTTTATCATTTTATTTATTATTTATAGGTGACTTTGGAAACGTTTGGCAGAATGAGGACATTGGCAAACCAAATCTTTTTGTTCTAATTCTAAAAAAGTGCTGCCAGCAAGAATGACAATTTGATATTTCAGCAATTTTATTTCACATTTAGATTTTATTTTATAGTAAGCTCTCATCTGTATTGAATACTAACATTCGAAATACATTTGCTAAATTTAGGCTAGGTGCCTCAAAAAAAAGTTAATACCCTAACACACACAAACACACGCAAACCACAATAATACTTAGTCCTCTTCTAGCCTAATGTGGTACATAAGGCATCTACTAGAGACCTCCAGTTTTGTCTGTCAGCAGCAAGTTTAGCCATGCTATTCCAGGACAGTTTCTGGTCCTTTAGTTCTCTCTCTACTGACCTTCGCCATGTCTCTTTTGGCCGACCACGCTTCTTCTTGCCATCAGCTGTCCAATGAAGGGTTATTTTTTGGTGGTGCTTATCATTTCATTCTGCACACATGCCCTAGCTATTTCCATTTTCTTTGGGATTATGGTTGTCATATTTGTGCAGCTGGCTCTTGTAAGGATTTCTTCATTAGCAATTGCGTTAGACCAGAATATCTTGAAAATTTTCCTCAAACATTTAGTTTGAAAGGTCTCCAGTTTCTGCCTGATTTTTGCTGATATCTTCCAGCCCTCACTTCCACAGAGTAAGACAGAAAGGGCGTTGCTTCTGAAGATTGTTAAATCTGTATTCCTCCTTAAAGCTTTGGACTTCCAAATTTCTGTAAGCGCGAGAAATGCTTGATCTGCTATGATGAGTCTGTTCTTCACATCAATTTCTGTAAAACTGTCTGTTGCTACTAGACTGCAAGAGTATGTACATTCTTGGACTTTCTCTGCTTTTTTGTTGTCCATTGGCTTGTTGCTACAAACCACCTGGCAGTGAATGTCTGCATATATAGTGCTTTTATTACGTCTACTATTTTCTGTGGTATTCCATATTGACACATGACTTTCCATAAAGACTTACAGTGTATGGTGTCAAATGCTTTGTCAAAGTCTATGAACACAGCATAGAGAGTACTGTCCCATTCTGGGCTTTGTTCTATAATCTGTCTTAAAGTGAAGATTTGATCACTGCATGACCTTCCTTTTCTTGCCTGATGATATCATCGAGAACAGTGACGAGCCTCTTCAAAACGATTCTACTGAAGATTTTGCTTGCTTGTGATAACAGGGTTACGCCACGCCAGTTGTTGCAGTTTCCTGTCACCTTTCTTTGGTAGTTTGAAGATTATGCCTTTTTTCTATTCACCTGGTGTTTCTTCAGTATCCCATATTTTCTGGAAGATCTTATAAAGCGGCTTTGGTATTTTTTCTGCTTCCAACTTAAAGATTTCAGAGCAAATCCCATCAAACCCTAGCGCTTTGCCATTTTTTGTTGTTGGATGGCTTCCTTTACTTCAGTCATGGTGATGGGGCCCAGGTTTATGTCCAGGTCTTCAGTTTCTGGAATATTGGCTAGTACTGGAAGGCATGGTAGGCTGAACAGCTGCTCCTGCTATCTCTCTACTTTCTTACTTTCTTCAGTGATGATGTTCCCATCTTGCGTTTTTAAAGATAGGTCCTGACTGCCACTTCCACTTCCTGTTAGCCTCTTTGTGATCTTGTAAACCACGTTCATATCTTGTCTTCCTGCAGCTTTTTCTGTTCTTATGGATAGGTTTTCTACAAACTTTTTTAATCACTTCTAGCGCTCGTCTTCACTTCCTTGTCTTTCTGGGAATGTTTTATTTCATCAGCTTCTCTTTTAGGCATGGAGATTTTGTGCCGTGCAACTGGTGCTTTATTTCTTTACTTTTTTCTTTATTTCTTTTATAGCTGGTAAAGTTCATAGATTCAAGAGTGACAAGAGGCTAAAGACAGACAAAAGTTATGTCAGACAAATCAGTAACAAAGCATTGTGCTTTTTCCACATCTCAGCTGTCTGATTCTCTCCCAGAAAGTAGCCCTACGACATCACCTCCCCACCACTGGCAGAAAATAAGGTGAAGGTCACTCTCAACATCAATGAGTCATCGTCATCATCAGTGGTCATCGTGCATGACAGTGTGGCCTGTGTCTATCAGATATATACAGGAATAGGCAAAAGTCACAAGGATACAACCACAGTGCATGTAGCTCAGCCCTCGCCAACAGGACTACAGGTGGCTGCTAAATGGATTGATGTAGTAAACTTACATCACGCGTTCTTTTATATACAGAAAGAAGTTGTAGGAACCAACAACATGAGACAATTTTCCCACATTACTGTAGATCCGTCCATCGCCATGAACTGTGGACAGTCCTGCCTGTTATGGGCGATGGTTCTTGCCGTGACCTGCTGCTGCCTGTTTTACAGCCATCTCCCGGAGCTAGTGGTCCATTCTATTAAAAATAGACTAACATCACCCAGTAAACTGTGATATCCCTTCTTTGGAGAAATCATTTTCTATAACTGTTTTCACTTTCTTGTTGTTATATTGTTTTTAATTTTGGACTTTTTATGACCTTAATATTTAGAAAGTAGCTTGGAAGTACTTTCGTGCATTCCACAAAAAGAGACAATGAAACCCACGATATAGCTTGTGCCTCAAGCCTGGTAGTTAAAGTCTCTTTGCGTCACATACTCTGCAATCCAATCTCTGCAACACTAGTGCTAGCCCTTGATCAATTGTGATTAGCTTCAGAAATATCAATTACAGTTAATATTAATTAGGGTTAATAACTGCAGTCAGAACCTGTGATGTAATGGAGGGTGTTTTTGCAGATGGCGGTAGACAACTAGTCTTCATGTTTCGGTTGCGTGTATTTTCCCCAAACTTCAAAGTAATTAGGTGTAACGGGCTTGATATCCTGAACAGATGGTACTATTTAATAGGGGAATTTCACTAGCTGCTTCAAAGCACCATGTTATACGATGGGCTAAATTAACAGGTGGATGGCGTACCCCAGGGAGGGTCTGATGGGTAGGCGAAAACACGGGCGTCAGAAGCCATATGCGCTCAAGAGACTTATTCTCTCCGCTGCAAGCAACGTGAAAATGTAGACCGGGATATCCTCGGCCTTCAGGTATGTCTTCTATAAACCTTCAAACTAATAAATCTGGAATGGCTCATTGTACACCAAAACAATCATCTAAAAATAGTTATCTTGGACGGCTCGTCACGGACGTTAACAAGAGAATTGATGTAGACTACTTCTGACGTGTACGACGACGACATCTTAATTTGCTCGTGTTCACCAAATCTCTGTTAGACATCGCACATCGCAAGCATATATGGCCTCTCAACTGGGTATCATTATGATGCTCACTCTTCTTTACAACTATAGCATGGTCTTTCAGGTTCCTTCAAGCCTCTCATCTTGACCTGACTTGCAGCTTTATTACAGTTTTACGTGGACGGTAATGTATATCTCTCCTATTGCTTCAGTGGTAGTTATCTCCGGTGTAGCAAGCAGACCATTCAGCCAGTGTGACCAGGGCAGATAGCGGCCGACATGTCGGGGAGTGAAGGGGCAGTGACAGCAAGAAAAAGATCGTATAGTCGCCAGCCCACCACATCCAGCAGAAAACTAGTGAAGAACTGTATTCTTGTGTGTGTGTGTGTGTGTGTGTGTGTGTGCGTGTGTGTGAACAATTACAAAGTGCATACAAAGTTGCCAGTGAGGACATGTACCACAAAATGCTTGAAAAGATAACTGATAATTAGATTTATAAAGAATAAATAGACTAACAAAAATCGAATGAAGAAGCAGCAACGCAAAAAAAAAGAAAACAAAGCACATTTCTTGAAGTTTTTGTTATAGACTGACTATCTCAACTCATCAGCTAGGCATTTTTGTGGTTTTAAGCCCGTTCGTAAGCAGACAAATATCGCTGAACATCTGACCAACTATTTGACCAATTTTAAAGGTCACAGGAAACCAGTGGTTTTTTTAGGGGGAGGGGGTTGCTTGGGACAATAAACTTATGGTCCAGATGCGGAGGTAAGTCTAAGCTTGTCTGCCAGTACATTGCCTGTACAATGGGACACTTGTTTGACACTTTAGAAATTTGAATCTTACAGTTTATACGAACTTCAGAGCTTGAACAGAAGGAAGGGGTTGGAATGACAGAGAGACTTGTTAAAAACCCAAATGTTTTGTAGACTCGGGCTGCTTAGTTTTGTCCCAGCATCAGTCATAGAGCTTATTTCGACAACAGTCAAACAATTTGTCTCGACAAAAGACAACCAACTCGTTGAACTTGTGTCCTACTCACATCACATACACCACAGAAGAAGGTCAGCTAAGCATCTCCTACTCGTAGAACGGAAATCACAAAGAAATCTGACAAGAATGATTATCATGTCCTCAGTGAGCGCGCCCCCCCTCTCTCTCTCTCTTCACACACACAAAGAAAGAAAGGGGGAAAAGAGAGAAGAAAAGAAGAGATTTGTATTTATCCAAAACTCGTGCAAGCCTCGGCCGTCACTGAAGCTTCTGAGTCATTCTCATTCCTAAGCGAGACAAATCTTTCTTTGAACCACACAACAGGGAGATTTCCCTCGCTATCTCGGAGGAAAAAAACCCACAAGACTTCCTAGTCCCCCAAAAAAGCATTCGACCTGAGTCAGTGAGTGACTATTGGATGGAAGTACAAACGAGTTCATGTGCCGGCGAGCAATCCATTACACAACTCAAACATCTTCGAAATATGAACAAATCCGCATAAAAAAGTTACATAAACAAAAGGTAGAGCAGTTAACAGTTTTTCATACTTTGCCTGGATATTAACTATTAAGGGGGAAGAACGAGAGAGAAAGAGAATGTAAGGAAGGGTGAGGGGCTCGGAATGTGTGGAGTAATCGTTATTAGTCCTGATTCTTAAATTGTTGGATTTACATTTGGTTTGAGCAGTTTTTAAATATAGTCGTTCTAAGCGAAGGTTACCGGTTGCTTGTGTGATATTGGTCGTGTGTGTGTTGGTGTTCATATCCAAAACCAGACGAACTCCACAGAATGAGCTCTTTGCTTTTAAGACCATCTATTGTAATGTGTTTTTGTTTTTGTAAAATGTTTTGAGTCTGCCTTTGATGGTGAGGTATTATATAGAAATAGAAATCAGTCAGGAGAAATTTCTCCACTGTGTCCTCCCTGTCCCCAGTGGATTTATGATGTCCACCTGTAATTTGCCTCATTGCCTGATCAGCGTGAGCAGGTTTGTTCCGCATCATCTACTAGCAGCAAGAATACAAGTTTGTCAGAAACAGGACGTAGCAACAAAGCAACGATAGCAAAACAATAACAACAAAGGAACGCATAACAATAACAACAAAGGAGACCAATCTCTAGTTTTCATTACGTTCATAAAATAGTAATGATGAAATAGAAATAATAAAACGATGGTGATAATGAATTTAATGATGATGATGATTATTTTTTAAAGTGAAGGTACCAATTCCTATCGCAGGGGGAAAGTTGTCTACCTTGTGTAGGGGAGGGTATGAGAGGTGGAACCCGACTTTCTCTTACCGCGGCTATTACCGCTTCGGAACTTTGACTATTAAGCTTGCATTCAATACAAATCTCTTCAATAAGCACTAGTAACAACAGTCCACACAATGCTAGTCCATCTATTAACCCGTTATCTCACTTGATGTCTAGCGACTGTCTGTCCTCCTCGTCTCCATCTCAAGATAAGTCTAACTCGCTCGCAATTATCTGTTTGTTTCCTTATTTTTCCGTCTGTTATATTTGTATTTTAGTATTTTGTCAGTCTGTTATCCTTCCGTTCCTTCCAAGTCCTGCTTTGTCTCAAGTGCTTAGAAGATGCTCCTTCACCACCGTGAACCAATTAAGGCTATAAATCGCTCATTTATTATTACTGCAACTAGTTGAGGTTTATCGTGTTAATTTATTAGTTGTCATGTACTAATTATGGTTTCAAGAACATGGGGAGGAATACTGGGACATTTGACCATCATTTGGCTGCTTTCTGTGTTCATTAGACATATCACTTGCCTCAGCAACTTTTGTGAACCTCGTCATCCGCTGTAGGGCTGCACTCGGAGATTAGCTGGCCTACAGAACAAATCGACCAGTTTTGTCATTAATCTTTTATTTTAAGGGCAGATAAATTACTTTGGTTTCGGACTAAAAAATTTGAAGTGTGTGGGCTGGGCTACAGTTTGCTAATATTATCTCCACATCAACTTAACTTTTGAGCTAGAATTAGATTAAATGAAGATATTTTACTTCACTATATCTTATTTAATTTGTGTAAATTTAATATTTAATTTATAATGTTATAATTTTAATGATATAATCAATATAATAAGTGATATATTACACCAAAATTATAAATATTAATTTTGATGCTAGTTTTGTCTCTGCTCACGGATTTAACTCGACGCTTAAGTGGGACATCAATGCAGAGAAATTAGAGAAAATTTCTGAAAGGCAAGTTGGTTATCACTCTTACAGGATCTAATGTTTCCAAATGGATTCTGTTAAAATGATGAAACTTTTCACTTATTCGTTTTTATCGAAATCACCCTTCCTCAAACCACTGGTCATCGGTCAGCCCTTTGCTCTAAGTGTCTGACGGTTACTTGCCAGTTGTGAGTCTCTTGAAGCAGTTGAACAGTTTACCTGGTGATATTACTTTGCTTGTTAAGTAGCTACCAAGGCCAACCCTTCTCTATTCAAATTAATACTCTTATTATATACAATAAGTTCTCACTTATCGCCCTGTTGTTATACTGATGAAGAAACGGTTCCACAGCGTTATCTTTGGAGCTGTGTGGAGTTTGTAAATTCATTCATGTCTGCATGGGTTTTCTCAGGGTACTCTACTT
The DNA here is from genome assembly GCA_004794655.1 of Marisa cornuarietis. NCBI lineage: Eukaryota > Metazoa > Mollusca > Gastropoda > Architaenioglossa > Ampullariidae > Marisa > Marisa cornuarietis. The sequence continues at coordinate 390,357 of SMMW01000634.1, forward strand.
TTCTCCCACATGTTGTGAGTCTTTATTTTAAACGTTTAATAGGTTTGTGACCTTAAAAATATACCATATAAACTTAACTTTTGCTTACATGTGAAGCAATTCGCCGTCGTTTCGCTTAAAGTCGTAGTTTCCAAGAATATTTCGAGGAAGTGAGGGACTCAGTGTTCATCCTTCCGACGCTCACCAACCTTCTGATCACTCAACTATTTTATTGTTTGGATGAACTATAGAGTACTAAAATCTAATTATCGTGAGCAGAAAATGTCTGAATAACAGAACAAAAGGTGCAGCCATATCGATACTAGACTTCTCAAGCGAGCGATGCATGCCATGCAATCAGGCGGAACAGATTTTCAGGGTTAAAGGCAACCGAGGAAATATAAAATTTACAAACAACTTTTTTCTGTGTGTGCCTGAAGCAGGTTTTGTAGCACCACTCTTCTCGAAAGAGGCAAACAGGCGAAAAAAGTGAAGAAAGCGAATAATGTGATTAGTTTTTCGCCAGGGACAGGGCCTTATCAACTTTATGTCTTCATAGATGCTGGTTTTATTTCATTTTCTCTCGCCAAGGGAAAATCGTTAAGGCGTTATGAAGGACTGCTTTGACGACCGTTTGGTGGCGGAGCATTGGTGGCTCGAGGAGATCAGCTATCTCTTTTTATTTCAGAGACTCAAAAAGACACATGCGCGTGTGCAAGCATACACACACTCAAGTACACACACACACACACACACACACACACACACACACACACACACACACACACACACACACACACACACGCATAATCACGCACGCACTGTACAAATATGAGAAGAATGGAATAAGAACGAATGAGGTAGAAGCTAGAGATGAGCAATTAGAAGTTTCTAGAGGAAGATACTACAGGCAAGAAGAATTGCAATCATCCTAAACTGTTGTTATCGGCACTGTGTCCGGTCACCTTCTGTGTGATCAGCATTGTGTCATCATGTCACCTTCTGTGTGATCAGCATTGTGTTATCATGTCACCTTCTGTGTGATCAGCATTGTGTCATCATGTCGCCTTCTGTGTGATCAGTATTGTGTCATCATGTCACCTTCTGTGTGTTCAGCATTGTGTCATCATGTCACCTTCGGTGTGATCAGCATCGTATCATCATGTCACCTGTGTGTGTGTCATGTGTCAACTAACCTTCTGTGTGATGTGTAACACGTCATTTTATTTTGTGATTTTATAATGTGTCAACAAATGATTACCAGCCATATAACACAGGATTACTTGTATTTAGCAAACAATTACCAACCTTACATCTGACATTTAATTTCTAGACCAGGAAAACGTGTTGGCCACAGTCATCATGTCACCTTCTGTGTGATCAGCATTGTGTCATTATGTCGCCTTCTGTGTGATCAGCATTGTGTTATCATGTCACCTTATGTGTGATCAGCATTGTGTAATCATGTCGCCTTTTGTGTGATCAGCATTGTGTCATCATGTCGCCTTCTGTGTGATCAGCATTGTGTCATCATGTCACCTTCTGTGTGATCAGCATTGTGTCATCATGTCACATTTAGTGTGATCAGCATTGTGTAATCACTTCACATTCTATGTGATCAGCATTGTGTCATCATGTCACATTCAGTGTGATCAGCATTGTGTAATCACTTCACATTCTATGTGATCAGCATTGTGTCACATTGTCACATTCTGTTTTATCACCATTGTGTAATCACTTCACATTCTATGTGATCAGCATTGTGTCATCACGTCACCTTCAGTGTGATCAGCATCGTGTCATCATGTCACCTTCTTTGGAATCGGGATTGTATTATGTCCTTTTCTGTGTAAATGGAATTGTCTCATATTACTTTGAATTAGATTGATATTTTGTTATTAATTTTTTGACGTTTTTGCGATGGATTAGTCATTGCTAGCTTCTGTGTGACTGGAATTGTGGCATCTTACTTTCTCTTTATCATCAGTTTATCTTGTGTGTGATTTGTTTTATGTCAGCTAACCTTCTGTGTGATGTCTAATACAACAGGTTATCTGTTGTGTGATTTGTGTCATGTGTCAACTAACCTTCTGTGTGATGTGTAATACATCAGGTTATCTATTGTGGGCTTTGTGTCATGTGTCAGCTAACCTTCTGTGTGATGTCTAATACGTCAGGTTATCTATTGTGTGATTTGTGTCATGTGTCAACAAATGATTACCAGCCATATAACACAGGATTACTTGTATGTAGCAAACAATTACCAACCTTACATCTGACATTTAATTTCTAGACCAGGAGAACGTGTTGCTCACAGCCTGAGCACAGACATGTCTGTTAAAACTAGCTCTGGAAATCTGCGCGAATGAAAGACAAGGAACCCCAAATGACAAGGAACACAAAAGCCTTGGTTTGTAGTGAATTATTAGAATTATTGGTGAGTCGAGTGCATCTAATATTTATCTGGAGCATGTTTTCTGGCCATAAAACCGATTACACAGAAAGTAAACTCGAAACAGACGAATATCGCTTCTGTCTTAATTTCTGTCCTGGGTTTGGAATTTCTCTCTTTTTTTCATTTCATTTCACTCTCTCTCTGGGTAACAGGAGTGTCGAGAATAAGGGCAAGGGGGTGTTGAAGTTTGAGGGACAAAATTCGCAACAAGCAGACTTGTTTCTTTTCTCGAATTAGTATTTCAAGGTAATTCATTTCACATTCGTTTCATGCGCGTGTGTCTCCTAGCTCAAGGAAAATGCCTTCTAATCCCTTTTCTTCAGTTAGAAACTTCGAGAACAAAAACAGGTATCGAGGTCACAACATTCGAGCATAAAACACACACACACACACACACACACACACACACACACACACACACACACTCACACACAAACACAGACACTCACACACACAGACACACACACACACACACACACACACACACACACACACACACACACACACACACACACACACACACACACACACACACACACACACACACACACACACAGAGTTGACGTGTATATGTATCTGCTTTTTCACTGTCAGCTGAACTTTATTTGTTTTTGTTTGTATCTGGAATCATGTAGACAAGTTTCACATCATCTAGGCTGCCACTCATCTTTTGTTGTCAGCCATGACTTCTTCAGCTTACCTAAAGAAAGCTGTATGTATGTATGTATGTATGTATGTATGTATGTATGTATGTATGTATGTATGTATGTATGTATGTATGTATGTATGTATGTATGTATGCATGCATGCATGCATGTATGTATGTATGTATGTAAATTGCTCGGCATATGCATCGTTTATCAATGTAAACTGCTTGGGATAACTAGTACGTAGTATTTAATAAATATTTATAACGGATTTTGCTGAATCGAATAATTCCTATAAATAAAATCTTCATGGTTAAATTGTATCTTAGCTGTAAGAGTAGTGTATCTTTGTTGTAAGAGTAGTGTATCTTTGTTGTAAGAGTAGTGTATCTTAGCTGTAAGAGTAGTGTGTCTTTGTTGTAAGAGTAGTGTATCTTAGCTGTAAGAGTAGTGTGTCTTTGTTGTAAGAGTAGTGTATCTTAGCTGTAAGAGTAGTGTATCTTTGTTGTAAGAATAGTGTATCTTTGTTGTAAGAATAGTGTAAGAGTAGTGTATCTTTGTTGTAAGAATAGTGTATCTTTGTTGTAAGAGTAGTGTAAGAGTAGTGTATCTTAGCTATAAGAGTAGTGTATCTTTGTTGTAAGAATAGTGTATCTTTGTTGTAAGAGTAGTGTAAGAGTAGTGTATCTTAGCTATAAGAGTAGTGTATCTTTGTTGTAAGAATAGTGTATCTTTGTTGTAAGAGTAGTGTAAGAGTAGTGTATCTTAGCTATAAGAGTAGTGTATCTTTGTTGTAAGAGTAGTGTGTCTTTGTTGTAAGAATAGTGTATCTTTGCTGTAAGAATAGTGTATCTTTGTTGTAAGAGTAGTGTAAGAGTAGTGTATCTTAGCTGTAAGAGTAGTGTATCTTTGTTGTAAGAGTAGTGTGTCTTTGTTGTAAGAATAGTGTATCTTTGCTGTAAGAATAGTGTATCTTTGTTGTAAGAGTAGTGTGTCTTTGTTGTAAGAGTAGTGTGTCTTTGTTGTAAGAATAGTGTATCTTTGCTGTAAGAATAGTGTATCTTTGTTGTAAGAGTAGTGTAAGAGTAGTGTATCTTAGCTGTAAGAGTAGTGTATCTTTGTTGTAAGAGTAGTGTGTCTTTGTTGTAAGAATAGTGTATCTTTGCTGTAAGAATAGTGTATCTTTGTTGTAAGAGTAGTGTGTCTTTGTTGTAAGAGTAGTGTATCTTTGTTGTAAGATTAGTGTATTTTTGCTGTAAAGACACTCTTTCTTGTTGCATTGTATCTTTGCTTTGGAGATTTATTTTGTTGGATTGTATCTTTGCTGTAAAGACACTCTTACTGTTAGTAATATCATCAAGATTTTCCGTTTTGTTGGTAACTAGGGTGCTGCCGTTAGCAAGAATCAAGATTCAAGATTCTTTAGGCAGAGGTGGACAAAGTTTTCTTTTTGCAGGCCGGTCTCAAAATTCTCAGCTGTGTGGTGGGCCGGTAAAATTCCAAAAACCCAGGCCAGATGACTACACAACAAACCTGGTGATAATGGAATGGACAACAAACGAGAACATAAAGGCGTTCACTTACCGAATCTGATGTGTAAAGTGAACCTGTTTGAATTCGCCCACAATAAAAACATTAATAAAACCAGCCTTTCCTTTGAAGGCAGCCGCCCCGATGCTCTCTAATGAATCCATCAGACATGTCAGCCGTGTTATTTGTTATCTTTATACTTTGTGTTAGAATATTGCGGACTGCCGATTTCTAACGCTGTTGTACTTGATAAATTAAATTTCAATCAAATGAACCTAGGCTGGATAAAAAAATGAAAATAAGTGCACTTCACATTTTTGCAGACGGGTCGGTGCAAAGATGTCTGCGGGCCGTACTTTGCCCACCCACCCCTGCTCTAAGGGGTGTTGAGATATTAAAACATATATGTATACATGTTCACACACATTCCGGTACAATATCTCTTGCTTACACCCAACCCCATATACATCCACACTTGACTAGTCGGTTTACAACAGCTAATGTATAAGGATGCTGTAAGTGACTAGGATGCTGCCGTTAGCTATGGTGTTGTAAGTGGTTAGCTCAGGATGCTGGTGCACGATAAAAACACCAGGACCACGTGTTTGTGTCTGGCTACCGGCGGTCGTGTACACACCAATGTCGGGTACTAGAACTCTACACTTTTTGTACCCTGTCACCCTGCAAGTGGGATCGAGAAAGCTTTTGAATGTTCTGAAAAAACGATGGCACTGAAAAAAAGTGTCACAAGCATGCTTTTGTTCAGAAAGCAATTGTCGCACATTAAAAAAAAAATCAAAAGTAGAAACTGTTCGTAACTCATCAATCCCAGTGCTTTGTTACATGTGAGAAAAATAACTTTCATGCTTTGTCATACTGGGGAAAAATTGCTTCCATTCCTTGTCATATTGCGAGAAAAAGTACTTTCATGCCTTGTCTGTCATATTGCGAGGGGTCCCGTGATCAGATCCATTTCTCCGTATTGAACACCAGCGCCGGCAGCTTGTTGGCGCGCTGTGGCTGCCGGGAAATCACCAGGCTGCACGCGCACCATGATGATGCCATCATCATCAACATCTGACCTCCCCCTCCCTCCGCAGCACAGATACATGCTTGCAGCACGTGATTAAGGCATATGTTGGCATCTGATATTGCCCGGGCAAGCATTCACCAAGTCCATAAACATGCGCACATAACGGCCTCAGAATAAAGTACATGGAGAGACCGAAACAGACTACAGGGGAGACACTCGTACTACAAGAAAGATAAGAGAGAGAGAGAGGATAGAAAAGAGAGGGTGTTTGTGGAAGTAGTATCTATACATATTTTCTACGAATTTAACAAAACATAAACAGACCACCTTTTGACTTTTTACTCCAAACGACATCCCTTCTATCCCATGCCATCAACTATGTAAAAATGTCGGATCGTTTAAAACACTCCACATACTCTTACTATGTAAATAGTTTTAAAGGTTAGACGTATTTATTTACCGGAACAAGCAAAAATATGCCATTTTTCTTAAAAAAGGAGGAAAGAAAAATTGTAGAATCATATTAAAGAAAATATTTACTCCCCGGATGGGTGCGCATCAAGGTGCAGACCTATGTTTTGTGAGCAGTCACCCGTGAGTATGGAAGTGAGATGGTTAGTGGAATTACTTTAAAGTGTTTGTAGAGTTGTGTGTTTACTTAAAAATTTAGATTGTATATGTTAAATTTTTTTGGCTTGACTTTATGTTCGCTTGGTGGCGATGTGACTGATTAGAGTTCTGAGTAATTTAGGGCTAAACGCGGTTATCACAGTTAGCACTTGTCTCTAGCTAATCACCTGGAGGTCGTATATAACTCGCTAAATGAAGTGAATGTTTGCTGTTACATCAGAGCCTGAAAAAATTAGTTGGAGGATGGGATGCTTGTGTTTAGCTGAGGTTTCCGAAGTGACTCTTGACAGAATGGGATCAGGTCTGATTAAAGAGTTAATCTCACAAAGTCTTCTCACAACCAACTCAGGTGCCATTACAGAGTTAATCTAACCGGTCTTCTCGTTTTTCATGGTCCAGTGGTCCGACACGGTCTGTCTGGAGGGAGAGGCAGCTGTCAGTTTCTTTGTTTTCTCACTCGCGGAATGTTTGAAGTGCCGTCAGATTCCCAATATCCCGGCTGTCAGTGCGGCCAGTCCAATTTTTTTAAGCCTTAAAAGGACGGGCACGCAAATCCAAGATTATGACAGAAAGCCAATATTGTCGTTCTTCAGAACAAAAGCCTAAATGCATTTTTCAGAACGCAGTCCACAGACTTAGCGAACAGAGAAGGCAAACTGAATATGTATGTGCAATGGCTTACCATAGCTTTTAGTCCGTCTCTTTATCTATCTTTCTGTCCATCTCAACGTCTACACATTTTCTTATTTTTCTTTACTTCTTCCTCTACCTTCTTTTGCATATTTTAAAATTACGACAGAAAGAAAGGTTCAAAGACATTGTGGATGTCTTCCACAAACCTTTCATGCAGGCGAAAGAAGAAACCTTTAACTCATTATGCAGTTTATCTTATTAAGGTATTTTTTTAGTTTCAGTGAACGAAAGAATGATTAAGAATATATATATATATATACGTTATTTATTATACATGTTTAGTGCATGTATACAAGGAAAAATGATATAAGTATGGTGCAAGTATGGCTTATAGTGCATGTATAAACATGTAGTAAGTATGGTATAAGTATGGTAGATGTATGATATAGCTACGGTAGATGTATGATGTAGGTATAGTGTATGATGTGAGTATGGTGAATGTAACATGTGAGTACCTATGATGTATGTACTTAACGCCTCTGAGAAGATCCGATTTTGAAGAATACTGTAGGAAGGCAATATGTCCCACTATTATTTTTCCCTACCTCGACTGACAAATAACTTTTGTCAAGACAGAAGGAAAATTTATTCTTGGATTATAAAGCATTTTTCCCCATGAGAAGGATGAAATGACGAGTAGAAAACGACGGTTAGAGTCAGCAACTTGTCGCACACTACGTCCATAGGGCGTCTGAGGATGACGCGAAGGCTGAGAAATCGCTCTTCAGTCCCAAGGGAGGCCACACCTTTTGTCAAGAGCACCGCTGAAACCCAGACTGGGACACGTGACTTGGTCATCGCCAGCCTCCACCAGCACCCGCATCTTTCAATATACGTCATCGGTCGCCTGCCAGTTCACTAGACTCCAACGAGCAGCACTTACGACACAGGAGGATCCTGGTGACCAACGAGGGTGACCAAATTCCGTATAAATCGTTTCATTAAGAAGATTTTGTTCTTGGGCGCTTGGTCTCGAATAGCGTGGAATAGCTTCTGGAACTCGTACGAATGTGCAGGATGGGAACTATGAGTGAGTTGTACAGTCTGTACCTGCTAGCAAACTTAACGGTACGTGTATTACTGCGCCAACTCCTCTTCCGCTTGACTATTGCTGCAGACGCTTTTTGCCGAGCATCCGGGTGGTTCGCTGGGGCAAGAGTATTAACGATTGTCACCAATACAGTGATGATTGGCTGTCCTGGGTGAAGATATCGTCTCAGGCATGCTGTTTTTTCTCTGTTGGTGTCATTTGATTATAGTAATTGCCAGTGTTCACGGTCCGGTGGCGCAACGGTTAGCGCCTGTCACCAAGACAGTGAAGGTTGGTTGTCCTGGGTTCAGCTCTCGTCTCAACCCCGCTATTCTTTCTCTGAATGTGGCATCTGTTTACAGGGCTGGGTGCCTTGCTGTGATGTAGCCTTAGTTGCTGGCTTGGCTTTAAACAACAGTCCCCCCCCCCTTGCCAGTGTTCACTTATTCGAGGTATACTCTGTTTCGGTATCTCTTTTCTTGTAAACGTGTAGCTTTGCTGTCGCCGTGGGTGTTAGCCATGATTTTGGTCTAGTCAGGACTGGTCTCAATTCCTCACGATTGATGTTGTCCTTTTGTTTGGTGATACGGCTGGACACGTAGCTGTTGCTGCTTACCATCTGTAAAGCGCAGGTTGATTACGAGCCTTCAGCCGATGGAGGTGTGGTGGTCATCATCACCTTTAGCAAAATGATGGTGAAAAGGTCCAGACGACAGAGACTGTTGACGGCGCCCACTGTTTGACTATAAAAAGTCCCTCAGTTGGTTATACAGCAGCACTGCGGTCATTAAGTTCTCGTACAGCCACTCGAGTAGTTGAATGATTGTGCAATTAGAAGTAAATAATAGCAATTTTGTATGTTGTGTGAATATTGTGAAAGTAATCAATAATTCATTTAAGTTTAATTGTTTTTTTGATTTCCAATCTAAATAAACTTCATTACCGTGGAAGAAAGACGAGTTAGGACTGACTGTACCCTGAGGACTTCAGGAACCGACAACTTTGGAGACTGAATTTGAGCGAAGAACTATATCCTTCTGAGACTTTAGAGAAAGAGAGAAAATGAACATAAAATTGTTTTAGGCCACGTGGGAGTTTAGCACAACTCATACACTCTTATAAATGGGATGTCACATTTAAATAAAACCATATGTATATGTTAAAAACACTTTCATACACACATCAGCACACGATGTAGTCAGGAAACATGCGTTCACCTGGCACCTTACATAATTAGTTTACATTTCACATCTATATCTATCTAGTGCAAGTAAGGCATCTTGTATCACTGAGGAATGTTGAGAGAGTAAAGTCAGACTAGGGAGTAAAGAATTTCTACTGCAGGAATATTTGTCTTAAATCTTCGATCTGAGGGCCTTGAGAGAAAAGGTGCACTTCATGATCCCTTGATGTATGACAAAGAGGGCATTTCAAATTTGACAGCAGGTCTGTTGTGTATCTGTATCTATGAGTCTTAAGGTCAGAGATTCCCTTTCGAAATTTATGACAGCATCTCCTAAAGCCTTAATTATTTACAGGGTTCGCACAAAACTGATTTAAATTTCACATAAACATTAAACCCTGGGCTGTCTGTAACATGAGAATGCCAGTCTAGTTTATGACTGCCAAAAAGAGGTTCCTTAACTACACACAGCAATTCGCGAACATTTTGCTCAGCTTGGTTTTCTCAGAAATATCCAAAATCATTTAAGCGCAGAGCCAAAGGCATTTAAGACCCACATCATGCTTTTTCTCTGTTAGAATCCCAACCAGCATATTACAAGCTTTAGGTGGAAGCCCTTGTGGTCAAGCATCTTCAGATGCCACCAACATCGTATTCACGAGGCTTTGAAATGCACAGAGAGGGGCAATCTACATGTCACCAAGACAGCATCATCTGAAGTTTTGGAAGTGACCAGTGTACAAATACCCACCATTTCTACTGAGTGATTATTTTTCAAACCCTGTATTTTTTCGTGTGAGGAGGGGCTTTATCTGGATAACTTTTATATACAAAAGTAAGCATAAGATTTGGTGGTGTGTAGTCCCGAAGAGTTTTAAAGGTCTGAACAATACCTACTGTTGCATTTGTTTTAAGGTCTCTGAAAACAAAATAATAACCTAGCAGTGAAAACCAAACCAAGGTATTTAAAGGAGTTGACAACTTTCACAGCTACCATCGTACGTCCGGTTATTTCTTGTTAAGTAGCAATAATTTCTAAATACTATTATATTAGACTCCCGAGAGTTAGCTGTAAAGTTTACTGCTTTTCCATTTTTTGTAGAATAAATTTAATTAATTTTGTAGGCTAACAGAGGCACCAGACTGCAAAACGATATCGTCAGCAATTAGTATGATATAAACTGTTATGAAATCTGGAAAAACTAAATGCTATGTTTCCCATTTTCGACTTTATCTCCCACTACTTCATTTATAGGCCAGAAGAAGAGAACAGGGCTGGTTATTTCTTTTGTGTTGGGATAGCTGGGCAACTGGAAAAAGTCTGAGTGATCTGCTTTTGAGAGCACCCTAGCTCATATATTTTATAAAGGCTTTTCGAGGCGCGATGCCCTGTCCCTTGAATTTTTTTCTCGCCACAGTTTTGTGCAAAAGACAAAGACAAAATCTTTCTGAAAAACTTTACAAATCAAGCAAGTTTTCTTATTTTGCAAAAGGTTTAGTGTAAAGGTATCATCAATTATTGTGCGGTCTTTTTACGAATACTGCCTGTCATTCATTAGCTGCATTTGTTTCTTCAACCCAGTCAGCCACACTTTTGTTTAGTGGGAGTGTGTAAGGTTTACTGTGCATATGAAGGAGGACAATACCTCTGTAGTTATTACAGTCGTTGGTCGGTATTTTCTTTACTATGCAGCTAATGAACATTAACTTCCGACCATAAAAGTGGGAATATTAGCAATGTGTAATGGCAGGTATGTTTTAGAACCTAGGATGTACATTAGCGGCGTGGGTTGAGATTCTAAACAATATCAAAGTGAATTTTTCGGTATATGAAGATAAAGTCGTCTACAACAATCCAGAAAGTTTGTGAAAAAGTAAAATCACCTTTTTATCAACATTACATGTTTCATTTAGAAGATCAAAGACTATGCACAGCTGTAATAACAGCCATAATCGTTATGCCATAATCACTAATGACATGGTCTTGAGAGTAATTGTTGCTGTCCCCGTGGTCAGGTCCTCAACTACAGGAGTTTTGTATGTTTTCTACGAGTCCTAGCGCTTAGTTCTTCAGAAATGACAAAGAAAGCTTCAACATATCTTTCTGTTAGTTCCGGTAAACATTGTTCTGGAACAGACAGACCATTATTAAAGTCTGATATAGAATGGAGAGTCAGCAGGCGGTAGATATCGCGAGATATTAGTCGTACTCGCCAGATGTTAACAACAGCATTATCCAAGTTCAGTTTGTCTGATGAATCTGGTGAAACTTGTCTTTATTAAAAGCATTATTTCCCTTATTCACGGAAACACAAAAGAATTGTCAGAGGCAAACAGGTCACGTTCAAAACTGTCAAAAATCCAAGTTTCAACCAAACATATGAAGTTAAATTTAGTTTTGTAGGAGATAAAGTCACTGTCTGTCATTTTGGATAGAAGACTGAAGATGGGCCCGAAAGAAATAAGGTCTCTAACACCCCCGTCTCCAACGACCTCAAAAGGTCAGCAGACGATCTTTACTTGACTAGACAATGATGATGATGATGATGATGATGATGATGATGATGATGGTGATGATGATGATGATGATGATGTAACATCAAAAGAATGTGGATGGGGTAATATGTACAGAAGAAGTAGTTATCAACGAACATTTACAGTAATCTTACAGTCTGGAAAACTCTTGCAAGTTCAGTGAACAACAAGGTGCTAGGCTCACCAGTGGTGAAGGAGGCTTCAGTGTATGTCGCGGTATATGTCTGTCAGAAGCAGTTCACAGAGTTCATTTGCTGATGTGACGAAGATGCACTTGTATTTTAGTAGTTGTGTTAATGAAAGGATCCCTAGAGAGGTGAAAACATTAGATTATACTTTCTGTTTTAGTAAAACTCTTTTAATTGCTTTCCTTTGAACATCCACAAGAGGCTTAATGAAAGCTGAACTAGTGGAGTCCCACAGAGTGGAGGCTTAGTCGACTAAATGTGGAGACTGTGATTTCAAGTGTCTGATTCTTGACTGCTGGAAAGTTTTCTTGAAAATAATTTTGTTTGTGACAAACATGTGCTGGGACCATGAGAGAAGAGAAAGAGAGAGTATTTGTGAAGAATTAGACCATAACTATTTATCTAGAATTATGGTAATGATTTTGAATCCTTGCATTAAAAAATACATATTTATATTATATAATGGAAATGATTCTGGATCATTCCATTAAATTGGAAGAATCGTTTCTATTAGTTAATACCCACCAGCTGTTTGGATTAGTGTGTATGAGTACAAAGTGGGTTAGAGTGTACAAGGATGGGTTTTAATTCTTGCACCATCTTGCTACGTGGGTGATATGATGGTGGATGTCCGAACAGGTAGAAAGTCGAAAACGAAAAATGGATGAGGTATCATTCGATGTGTCTTATAGGAGATAACAGATAACAGGCTGTAGATGTCGGAGTCGGAATGAGATCTTCTCCTGCAAGAGGACATCCTCCAGCAAAATGTCACTGGATCGGGTCAATCAACATCCACACTAAGGACTGGCTTCACAAAATGTTAAGAGTAAGCTGCAGGTTGGCTTGCTTTAGTGTACAAATGTATGTAGGTCCATCTATAAAAGTGTCTTTTCTTTGTAGTAGTTGATCATTTGAGTCACTATTCGTTACATCGTACATTCTTTGACAATATATCTTTACACGCTTTTAATGTTAAAGTTAATAATATTTTTAAACTACTCTTCAGAATGAGCGCAGAATGAGATAGAATAAGCGCAAGATGCATGAAACAAAGATAGACGGAGGCCTCCCTAGACAGTACCAAGAGATATAACAAGTCAAAAATAACTTCTTCCATCTCTAAGAAATAAATTTAAATCCGAAAACATTTTAGTCGCGAAATGTTGATACGACACGTGACCATAGTTTGAGCTGACGGTAAGTGACAGTTAGCAGTACTTACATTACTCAAGTAGCAATCACAAAAATGCAACCTTGTGTGACAAAAGCGAGTTTCATATAAAGTCTGCCCGCCACCTCAACTGGTATTTTGGTAAAGAAATGAGACATGAGGTCAAGGGCCCGAATTGTAAGAAAGGAGTCGGCATCAAAAACCTGAGGCAGAGACCAATTACAGACTTCTTCAATAGGCAGAAAGACATCAGAGGCGCTTATAGACCATAGGCCCAGTAAAAACCGCTTCAATATCGGGCAAGTGGACAGATCCCAAGAGATAAACAGATTTTGTAAACTGTCGAAGTTTATTATTCAGGTTAAGACCAGATAGAATAGCTTTTACAGATATATATATCATATCAAGACGTAAAATGACAGCAAGCAAAGACATAGAGAACGAAGGAAAATAATTAAAAAGGAGTTAAACTCACCGAAGAAAAAAGAAGGAAAGAAAGTAGGAATGAATTAAACTTACAAATCGTTTCGATGGAGGACTTTCATGAACCCACTAACACATCGCACGAAACTGACAAAAAATTCGAGACAACGAACTCATAGCTTATAAAGATTCTTAAAGCAGCATTTGCTCAGACATGTGCTTATTCTCTGACATTTTCACTCACTTCCTCAACATAGAGCTCTATCCATTTCACACACCCATAATCTCCTGCAACATGTGCATATAAAGATCTGACCAGAAGAAAAGAAAGATGCAGTGAGACTTCTTTTACACACAACTGTTACAAGAAAATCAAACTTGAAAGCTAGAAGAGCATTTCTGTACATGTGTCTTTCGAGAAACACAAAAGAATGAACAAAAATCTCATTTCGGAAAGTATGCGAGTGATATCGATGGATGTTCCTAGCGCCCCCTGTGCACTGCTGACGTATGCAGACCCTCCCAGCTGGCATTAGATGTGGTCAGGGAGGATGCTGCCACTGGTCTACGAGGGAAGCTGGTTGATGAATATGGCGCCGTGTCAATGTCAGGTCAGCGAACAAGAGGTGGGGGTGGGGGGAGGGGAAAGAAGTCAGAATCAGAGATGCTAAGAAAAGTCGCAGGAGACAGCGGCGAAGAACTGAGGGCCCGTGAGCGATGGCGCCATTGCTTTGTTGCACGAATGAGAGGATAACCTGACGTGCGATTCGGTGTCACAGTGAAAATATTACAGAAACATTTCCTTGAAGCTCAGGTCAGGACAGCGTGTCTTTATGGGACGATTTTCCACAGCTGGTCGAGCAATCGATGTCCTGCTGCCTTTGGTGAGAAAACGGAATTAACGACCTGCCTCTACTGACACAACACAGAAGGAACGAATGCTTCCTCCGCCTCCGCTGACAGAACACAGAAAGAACGACCTGCTGACACAGAATAAAATGACATGCTCCCTCCGCTAACACAGCATTTCAATGATGACTGATCCACTGATCATTTATTTATTTTAATAATAAATGATCCACTGACAAGACACAGCATTTCAATAATAAATGATCCAACGGCAAGACAGAATTTCAATAATAAACGATCCACTGGAAAGACAGAATTTCAATAATGAATGATCCTCTGACAAGACACAGCATTTCAATAATAAATGATCCACTGACAAGACAGAATTTCAATAATAAATGATCCAGCGGCAAGACAGAATGAGCGCAAGATGCCCCAAGCTGACCCAAACCACTTGACAAGGTGTCGACCAGTCACGTGGCTGTGAAAAGACAAAATAAGTGTGTGGGAAGAAAAAAAAAACAAATGCAGTGTAGCTGGTCATGTCATTGACTACTTGAGTGTTAACTGTTGCTTGCTTGGCATCGTGATGTACTGAGGACTACCAAAGCCTTACCTGTCACTAGTGTTCTGTTCAAGTGTTATTAACAGGCTCTAAGAGGATCTACCTAACCTGCATGGCTGTCACACAGGCCAGCAGCATGCTAATATTGTGATTTAGCATGATCTCAATAATCTGTGTGACTGTCAGGTTGGCTAACATGCTAATTTTATGATTGGGATGACCTGTCTAACCTAACTGACAGTCAAGTAGGCTAATATGGTGGTACTGTGGTCTGGCAGGACAAGTGCATTATTAATAAGAAAACAAGGGCTCAAAACACTTTAATGCATTAACAGCGGTCATTTAAACATGAACACAAGCTCAAAGCACTGAAAATAATCGACAGTATCCCGTATTCAAGCAAAAATATTGTATTTAATGTAATTGTTATAAATAACCAGTCTATGATTTGCTAAAGAAATAAATAAGACTACCATATGAAAATGTTAAAGGTAAAGTTAAAGATAAATTTTGCAGTTGAACAAAACTTTTGTTTCTCTTCTGCAAGAACTCAAGTTTCATTTTATTCCTCCTTTTTGGGGTATTTTTACAACTTAAGGCCGTGGATGGTGGCAGGTCTAATTTTACACAGCCGCGTGGAAATATTGTGTGGGGAACGAAGAGCCTAAAAGGGTTTTCAACTGTTAACATGAATAGGTCAATACAAATCGCACTTGGGATCATTTACATCATGCAGACCTACAGAAAGAAAGGTTAACGAAGGCAGCCGCGGGCACTTCTGATACCGATTCTGCCAATCCGATTTCTGAACAGGCCCAGCTGACCACCATTTCATCGGAAGCCGCCATATTAAATTTATCACCAATATGGTCAAAGGTCGTCTATCGTGAAGGACCAGGGTCACTAGAGGCTGGAAGCATGCGAGATGTCCAGCAAGATGTGCCAGTTCATTTACTTTAAGGAACAGAAATGCATTTGAAAACACGCATGTGCGCAGGTGTGCACCTCCAAGAGCAAACAAAGACACCAATGAGTTACTCGCTCAAATCGCTGGCTCCACAAGGGATTGGTCAGGACGGTACACCATACTTTCTTGCTGCACTGATGTAAAGATTACAGGACGTTGCTTTGGCTCAGTAATTATCGCTATTCACAATATGAGCGAGCTATGCTAGAGAAATGTCCTTCACACACAGACTGAGCACTTTAAAGGGATAACTCATTTCAGAAGTGTCTAATCTAAGTTTCAACTAGTTGACGCCATTTGGTGCCATCAGGCTGGTCTTTGACACTGTAAACTTACGCCTTTGGATAGTTAAAATTTAATTAACATTCATGTCTGGCAGCATCAGAGCTACATTCCCGGCGCAGACAAAAATACCTCAAGCAAAAAACATACAAGAAAACGAAAAACAATCATCAGCTAACGATGACATGTTACAATACAAACAACCCGCTCAGCCACAAAGACATACAATCAACTAGTGCAACAGAAATAAACAGGAAATAAGAATAAAGTAGGAAATTGAAGAGCAAGAGGACGTCGGACAAATTAAAAACACTATTGAAAACATTGCTGCCGTGCACATTACTTGTCACAAAAAAGCCCCACAGAAAAATCAAGCATTGTGTTTGACAAACAGGAAGTCTCAAGAGTCTGAGCAGCAAATATAGTCTGAGCGAACGCTCCATTGTTCAGTTGGCCAGAAGAAGAAAAAGTCCATATGGACCTTCCCGTACTGCCCTGAGTCTGTAGCCAGTATAGAGAGCACACATGTCTATTGCCTCAGTTGGTGGCCAACATAGAGAGGACACAGGAACAGTGTGGAATGTGCAGATACTTTAAAAGGAAGAGGGAGGGCAATACACTGAAACCTTTTTTCTCGCCCGCTCAGGGGAAAACATTGTTTCTTAGAAGATGTTGAACTTGTTCTAGACATTGTCTACGAGTGGACGGAGAACTCATCCTAGACAGTAATCAATGTCCACAGCTGACGATCACTAACTTCTGAACTAAGGATCATTGGTAGAATCACCAGCTACCCTAACAGTACTTAATGACACTCTTACAGGACAATGGCAGCTGTAAAATTTGCCAGAAAAAACTACAGTTTGCAAGATAACTAAACAGTCTGCTACTAATCTATCTACAGCACCTTACTCCGTTCGCGATACAGCTTTAGTAACGACCGAAGAAAAACCATCCCCTGAGTCAGCTCTGTCTCCTTCAATCAGCTACCATGCTAACTCACTAGAAGAAAAACTTGTCTATGCAACGAGTCTGTTAGCGGCTCATTATCAGCAGAGCGCGAAGCCAGGTCCCGCTGTTTAACAGATCCCGTTTAATGGCGCACATTTGCTGATTTAAAGAGACCATTTCCATGCAAAGCGAAACACCGACAGGGTGACCCTGTGGCAGTGGCCATGATCAAATTGTCCTCCTTAGATTACACTCCGCATCGTGAATTCCCCCGACATGCTGCAGCGACAAGTCATACTCCACACACACACACACACACACACACACACACACACACACACACACACACACACACACACACACAATAAAACAAGTACACATGGACATGCACAAATACTCTTTCCCCTTTCCCTTGTCAGGGGCGGTCCGGTGGCGCAACGGTTAGCGCCTGTCACCAATACAGTGAAGGTTGGCTGTCCTGGGTTCAGTTTTCGTCTCGGGCACGCTGTTCTTTCTCTGCATGTGGCATGTGTTTACAGGGGTGGCTGCATTGCCGTGATATAGCCTTAGTTGCTGACTCGAAGTAAAACTCTAATTAGAAAAAATTCATTTGTCAGACTCACCGAATGTTGGAGGTGAGTGTCACTCACAACTTGCCAGATGTTTGGACTTATTCTGGACTTTTACTCTGTCGGCATCGTAATAGTTATCTATAGGTTCCTATTTAATCCGTCACCAGCGAAACTGGATTTTCCACTGTTGGTTGACTCCTTTAAGAACAACAGCAAGTCCAGATTTTACTTGATACCTAGAGAACACCGAGGCTGACAAATTGACTTTCTGTTCTCAGATACAATCCACGTCCTACGCCAGTGTAATGACTCCCTCAGGCAGTGGCTCAGGTTCACTTCTTGACCAACTTGTTACTGAGACAGACAACGCAGTAATAATCTCTCATTGCGGGATTTGGATCAAACTGTCAGAACTTTTTCGAGCGCAACTGATTAAAATCGCGGTTAAAGCACTTTACAGTGATAGATCATGTCACGTGATCCACATTCCTTTTCCGATCTTTTTCTTCTTGTGGAATTGAGGGACACAAAGTGAGACCCATCACAACACTGTTATGAGCAAGTCGTAGGTTTTATGGCTCTGGACATCTCAGGGATATCTCCGAGAGCATCATAAAGCGGTAAGTGCATTTCCTTCTCACAGCCTTTTATTTCACTTTTCGACTGCGCAGCGTTTATGACAAACCAACCTTTTTGTTAATGCTTCAAAAGCTCGGATGTTACTTTATCCATTCTAGTCGGTACCGTGTTTTCTGATTTTTTTTATGACCCGTTCGAACGTCCATACACATCGGAAGACCTTGGCCTCTGCGGTATGCAAAGAATGCTGAATGCAGTCTTGCTGAGTTCCTGTTTATAAAAAGTCGTTCAATATTCAGAATGTAAATATTGTCATTCATCAAAACGCACACGCACTTCTTAAAAGGATATTTGGCCATGTGTCTTCGCGCAAGCCGCGAGCATTTTACAGGGATCCTTAATCTCGTGATAACCAATGCCACTTCATTTTGCCAAGAAGTTTCCCTGCCCATTCTTCCAGCCAAGATATCCTCGTTCTGCTAAAGTTTCTTGCCGGTGTCTCTGACCGTTGACTCGCAAATGGTCTATTTCTCTTTCTACCATACACCAGTACATTGAGCCAAATTGAGAAACTGCAGAAGTCTGTTTGATTATTTCTTGGTGTCCGTCCAGGGTTTCGTTTCGTTGTATTACTCTCTGGCATGCGAGCCCTCTCTGGGCTGATGTAAGCATGACTGGATGGGATTTGAACCCTGTTAGCATTACTGGTTAATATGTGTCCATTCTTTATTGAAATTACTGACTGGCATTAGCAACTTTTATTCAGATGACAGTTAAAAGTTGTCACGCGAGTGTCATCACAATCTGCTGACACATGGGATGGAGACACCAGCAGACAACCTCCACACTACTCATGCTGCTCCGAGTGATGCTGAAGTTACTGGGATCTTGGTTTGACCTCTCCCAGCTAGGGACAGGCCTCTAACATTTATAGACGCACGTGGCTGAGATAATTGGTAATTATCCTGGTAGTTGTCTGGCGAATATCATAGAAAGTTGTTCATGGTGTAAAAAGGGAGGTAACTTAAGCATGTGATTCATGCACTCGTACATCTCTACCCCTTACAGACATTTAGAAAAAGACAAATACAAGTATGTGAAATCCAGTTGTCTGTAGCGACGGAGATCGGCAAGTATCATAATCACCATAGTCATATTTTCCAGACCCACCAAACATCTGTTGGATATTTTCCTCTACTCAGAACCACGCGTAGCTTCGTAGTGCAACAAGAAAGGTTTAAGAACAACTGGAAGAAAAACATATTATTCTGGAGAGCACTTTATCAGTTCTGGTTGTCCCCTACCTCTTAAATTAGCAACCGCTGAGCACAACTGGGAATAAATGCCATTTCCTGGCGCAACCCAATTAGCAACTGAAAATGAAGAAACGGGGACAAGTAAAATATAGCGCCAAGAAAAGAAACCAAAATAAAAAAAAGAAGGGTTGGAGAGACGGAGAAAAAGAAACATAATTTGGAGTGAATTAAGAAAAAGCTTGATGAGATCACACGAGGCGAGATAGCACGCTAGGAGCACGACCTCCACGCACTGGCTACTCAGCGAAACATTCAGGCCGGCCGGACGGACGGACGGACCGCTCCGTGGTCCGCGTGCATCAAAAAGAAAAACGCGCGTGAATGTTAGCAAATGTGGGCAAACGTACGCATGCAACATTGAATAGGAGATGGCAAATCAATACTCGGGGACACCAAGATTCAAACCTGCCGGTGTGACCGTGGTTAGGGCCAGGACAAAAGCAGGAGCATTAGAGTCTAAGCACGAAGAAAGGACGCAGTGCTCGAGAGAAGCGCAAGAAAGTCGCCGCAAAGAATCGCCAATCGCAGCAGTGTAAGGAAATCTTTGACCCGAAGGCATCGGAAATACATCAGGGCTGACAACAAACACAAGGGCGCCACTCATCACCTCGCATCATGGAGCAGCACTGACAGACTTACGGCCGACAACTCTGCTGTGAAGAGTGAAAGGTGCTCAGCTTACTTTGGCGCTAGCGGACATTGATCCACAGCTCCATTATGCTTGCCTTTAATGTCTGTAACTTCCGCCTGCTTGTGAAAAAGAATGTTTTCAGTGATAACTACAAGCATCTTTTTTTTTGTTAGACACATCAGAAGACATTCTTGTGAAAACTTCAGTAAGGCGAGGGCAGTCTTTCGGTGATCAGTCAGTTACATGTACCGTTTATTTGGTCTACTCACAGGTGTGCTCACCATTTCCATTTCCGATAACTGTTAGTATCGCTTCTTTGCTATTTCATTATTGCTGTTATTGATGTACTGTATTAAGGTATTATAACTCGGTGTCAAGTCCAGAGGCATATTATAACTGAAGCATAGGTGTACTGACTGCTTAAAGCCTGTATATTCTAGAACATCCAGACAGATAACAATCAAGTAGTAAGAAGAAGTTGTGTAGAGATTAACGATGCAACAGGTTAAATAATAAATTGTCGTGCTTGAGATTCTGGAATTTACTACATCAACATGTGATATGTACTCCACTCTTGTGTATGTGGATGTTCTATATGTAGATGTGGCCAATATCTACCCATCTCTTCACCTGCACGCCGGCCACATCTACCCACTTTTTCATAAAAAGACTTCAACCATTCCGCTACAAATGAGAAAATAACACCGCTGGGCGGATGGGTTGTGAGAGTATTGGGATCTGGTTGGTGATGATCTGTGTGACAAGTATGACTGTGCGATGGTGATACTGGTTGTTGATGCTGTTCTATGTGGTTTTGATTTCTGATTGGTTATAACTGCGTGAGCTGCTTGCTATTTGTCCTCTGGGACAACTAACGATGTAATAACAACATTAACAACAGCGTATACAGCACATTTCCTCGCTTGACAGTAAAGTCAATGTGCTAGGGCAAAACAGAAAAACAACTACAGTAGCACAGTCACAAACAACTACAGTAACAGTCATAAACAACTACAGTAGTACAGTCATAAACAATTACAGTAGCACAGTCATAAACAACTACAGTAGTAACTGTCATAAGCAATTACAGTAGCACAGTCATAAACAACTACAGCAGCACAGTCATAAACAATTACAGTAGAACAGTCATAAACAACTACAGTAGAACAGTCATAAGCAACTACAGTAATACAGTCATAAACAACTACAGCAGCACAGTCATAAACAACTACAGTAATACAGTCATAAACAACTACAGTAGTAACAGTCATAAACAACTACAGTAATACAGTCATAAACAACTACAGCAGCACAGTCATAAACAACTACAGTAATACAGTCATAAACAACTACAGTAGTAACAGTCATAAACAACTACAGTAATACAGTCATAAAAAACTACAGCAGCACAGTCATAAACAACTACAGTAACAGTCATAAACAACTACAGTAGCAACTACAGTAATACAGTCATAAACAACTACAGTAGTAACAGTCATAAACAACTACAGTAATACAGTCATAAACAACTACAGTAGTAACAGTCATAAACAACTACAGTAATACAGTCATAAACAACTACAGTAGTAACAGTCATAAACAACTACAGTAATACAGTCATAAACAACTACAGTAGTAACAGTCATAAACAACTACAGTAATACAGTCATAAACAACTACAGTAGTAAAAGTCATAAACAACTACAGTAATACAGTCATAAACAACTACAGTAGTAACAGTCATAAACAACTACAGTAGCAACTACAGTAATAACAGTCATAAACAACTACAGTAATACAGTCATAAACAACTACAGCAGCACAGTCATAAACAACTACAGTGTTGTAGCAGTCATAAACTAACGGGAAGGGGGATATGGGGTGAATTAGTGGGAAGGAGAGACGAGAAAAGGGGGAGACCACAAGTAACTGGAGGTATTCACGAAAGAAGATCATTCCGAGGCCAGCCTTGAAAGCATCGAAGGTGATTACTGTGAGAAATATTCCAGACACTCGGGCAAGAGACCGAAAAGGAGCGGCGCCCGAATTTGTTTGCTGTGGTGCGGGGCACATACATCGAGCCTGTATGGACAAACCGGAGTGACCGACTAGGCTGCTAGGGTGCCAACTCGGATAGGTACCCTGCGGCCAGACTATGAAGGCAAGGAGGGCACAGTGTGGCCATTATTCTCACATTATTATTATTATTTAGCCCCAGGCTTTGATTTGAGTTCTTGTGAAGCAAGTGTAGCATGCAGCCAGAAGGCCAGTAGGAAGTTGTAGTCATCAAACAGGAACAGATCAGAAACAGACATAAGCTTGAAGAAGAAGAAGAAGAAGAAGAAGAAGAAGAAGAAGAAGAAGAAGAAGAAGAAGAAGAAGAAGAAGAAGAAGAAGAAGAAGAAGAAGAAGAAGAAGAAGAAGAAGAAGAAGAAGAAGAAGAAGAAGAAGAAGAAGAAGAAGAAGAAGAAGAAGAAGAAGAAGAAGAAGAAGAAGAAGAAGAAGAAGAAGAAGAAGAAGAAGAAGAAGAAGAAGAAGAAGAAGAAGAAGAAGAAGAAGAAGAAGAAGAAGAAGAAGAAGAAGAAGAAGAAGAAGAAGAAGAAGAAGAAGAAGAAGAAGAAGAAGAAGAAGGAAGAAGAAGAAGAAGAAGAAGAAGAAGAAGAAGAAGAAGAAGAAGAAGAAGAAGAAGAAGAAGAAGAAGAAGAAGAAGAAGAAGAAGAAGAAGAAGAAGAAGAAGAAGAAGAAGAAGAAGAAGAAGAAGAAGAAGAAGAAGAAGAAGAAGAAGAAGAAGAAGAAGAAGAAGAAGAAGAAGAAGAAGAAGAAGAAGAAGAAGAAGAAGAAGAAGAAGAAGAAGAAGAAGAAGAAGAAGAAGAAGAAGAAGAAGAAGAAGAAGAAGAAGAAGAAGAAGAAGAAGAAGAAGAAGAAGAAGAAGAAGAAGAAGAAGAAGAAGAAGAAGAAGAAGAAGAAGAAGAAGAAGAAGAAGAAGAAGGTGCTCAAGGAAAGAAAAAAACACTGATGGAAAACATAGTCCACCTGGTAGGGTTCACATGAGAAATACCAATTTATCTCTAAAGTCATACTTCAACACATTTCATCACTAAAGGACAACATCCATCGAATGACCCGCAGAAATAATTGTGGTACTCAGTTGGTTTGTCTGTATCTTCCAGTGAGGGACAAGCGCGTCTTCATTGCTGCTTGCACGGGAAGTTAGACGCTCCGCCTACCTCCAGTCCTCCAGTCCTCGAGCCAGACATTAATACTTTACCATCTCCATTCCAATCCCCTCCCGTACGTGCAGGAGATGGATGGCGAATGTGCCACTCAGACTGCAACAGGGCGAGCGGAACCAAGCTCATGAAATCTTCTCTGACCCTTATATGTCCAACGCTGTCTGCAGATATTTGCTTCTCTCTTCTCTCTCTCTCTGTTTTGTAAAGCTTTTCAAGATATATATATATAGATGATATATTCCAGGGAATTCATCATCATCATCATCATCATCATCATCATCATCATCATCATCATCATCATCATCATCATCATGTATGATGTCCAATGAGAGTGAAGCAATTTAAAAAGATGAATTGTTGCCCAGCTTCACTGAAGTCGTTGTATCGCAGTGATAAGAGCGGGGTGCTCTACTGCAAAGTTTCAGGTCCGATTTGTTTAAGTGTTTTAATTGTTTCTTTTTCAGTTTTACTTAAGGAAAGTGTACACAGTGTTATTCTATAAATTTGCTCTGCGATTTAGGCTAAGCTTTAGGTTTGAGTCTGGGCTCAAAATGTTAAAGCAGATAAAACGGGTGAGGAAACTGGTCTCGTGGAAAATGCAGAAGACTGATGACATTAAAAATAACAAAACAAACACAATAAAAGAAAATACAGTATGTGTTTGAATCGTCCAAGCTGGTGTGAACAAAATCGCGGCCGGGTAGCTGTAAGTATTACTACATCCACCAGATAGTCGGGTAGCTGTTAACGTTACTACAACCAGCAGATAGCCGGTAGTATTGAGTGTTAATACATCCAGCAGACAGACGGGTAGCTGCGAATGTTACTACACCCAACAGATAGCCGGGTAGTATTGAGTGTTACTACATCCAGCAGACAGACGGGTAGCTGTGAATGTTACTACACCCAACAGATAGCTGGGTAGCTGTGAATGTTACCGGGTAGTATTGAGTGTTAATACGTCCAGCAGACAGCCGGGTACCTGTGAGTGTTACTACATCCAGCAGACAGACGGGTAGCTGTGAATGTTACTACACCCAACAGATAGCCGGGTAGCTGTGAATGTTACCGGGTAGTATTGAGTGCAAATGCATCCAGCAGACAGCCGGGTACCCGTGAGTGTTACTACATCCAGCAGACAGACGGGTAGCTGTGAATGTTATTACACCCAACAGATAGCCGGGTAGCTGTGAATGTTACCGGGTAGTATTGAGTGCAAATGCATCCAGCAGACAGCCGGGTACCCGTGAGTGTTACTACATCCACCAGATAGTCAGGTAGCTGTTATCGTTACTACAGCCAGCAGATAGCCGGGTAGTATTGACTGTTAATACATCCAGCAGACAGCCGGGTACCTGTGAGTGTTACTACATCCACCAGATAGTCAGGTAGCTGTTAACATTACTACATCCAGCAGACAGTCGGGTAGCTGTGAATGTTATTACACCCGACAGATAGCCGGGTAGCTGTGAATGTTACCGGGTAGTATTGAGTGTTAATACATCCAGCAGACAGCCGGGTACCTGTGAGTGTTACTACATCCACCAGACAGTCGGGTAGCTGTGAATGTTACCAGGTAGAATTGTGTTAATGCATCCAGCAGACAGTCGGGTAGCTGTGAATGTTATTACACCCATCAGATAGCCGGGTAGCTGTGAATGTTACTGCATCCAGCAGACAGTCGGGTAGCTGTAAATGTTACTACACCCAACAGATAGCCGGGTAGCTGTGAATGTTACCGGGTAGTATTGAGTGTTAATGCATCCAGCAGACAGGCCAGATAGCTGTGAGTGTCACTACAGCCAGATTTCCGGGTAGCTGTGCTATCTCGTCCAGCAGACAGACCGGGAAGCTGTGGGTGAGACCATACAGACAGGTGGGTATTATCGAGTGCTGCTAAAAGGCGGGTAATGGTCCGTGTCGTCCCCGTGAGTCCCAGGCCGGAAGCTGTGTGCGTGTGACTGTCTCGTGCCCAATACCTGTCGTGTGGCCCCCACCGCGTGATACCCTCGTCCATCGTAGGCTGGGACAACCTGGCAGTGGACAAGTGGGGGTGACATGAATTGGACAAGTAGGTGTGATACTGAGTCTTTCTCCTAGTAAACTCCACTCTCATACACCTTCACATTGACTCCCACATTGCTGTGCCATAAGTTGTATGTGGACAGAATCCACTGTCATCAGCTCAAAAAAAAACCAACTTGGTTTTTCCAATAACTGATCCCCGAGCAACATAAGGCTGCTTGGATTGATGGACATACAAATACAAACTGAACACGTGGCTGGTAGTCACAGTTTGTTGACTTTGTTGGCTGAATGGTTTGTTTGCCTTGTTTGCGCCTGACCACCATATTTCGTGTTACAAATTATTGTTGCCATTATTTATGCACGGTTGTTTCTTTTGCTGACGCTTTTCTTTTTCGGGGTAGAAGAGGTTGGGGAAAGATATTGATTGTGAGGCAGCGTGCTATCCCCCCCCCCACACTCTCAAGTAGTGGCAGTTAACATTCTTGTCTTGGTGGCAGCTCACATGTCTCTCCATTACACTTCTCATCAAGTCATGTTTAGCATGAAATACGCCGGCTGCTTTGTCAAACCTTTATTCCCTCTCGGCAAGGAGACCACATTTAATCCCCTCAACCCTTTCATTAATGCCAGGCTCAAAGCTGCAACAAGATCTAAGTCAGCATTAAAAAGAAATAAAGATTCTTCTCAAAATAAGCTTGTCTTTCTTCTTCTGTGCAAATAATAATGGCTTCTTTTGTTCTGTATAAACTAGGTCCTCCTTTCTTACAACAGTCTAATATTAAATGGCGGCTCGAGTGGGAATGGAAAACTCTAATAATAGCTAGGTCTCCACTCTCTCCCTTCTAAACACACACACACACACGCATGCACACACACACACACACACACACACACACACACACACACACACACACACACACACACGCACATATACACACTCTCGCACACACTTCCCCAACTCTATCCCCCCAGCCTATAATTTTCTTGACGAATTGTATCTCGTATCCAGACATAACAGTGACCATAAATTAAGATCCGACTGGCAATTTAATTAAGAGACAAGGGTATACCAAGGCTCACACACAGCACCCCAGATGTATCGGGTCCAGCTGAGAGTATTTTATATACACGTCCAGTCATTCTGGGTAAAAACAAGTCAGTCCAATAGTAGGATAAAAGATGATGAAGAAGAAATATAAAAGTATGTTTATCGAGTAGCTTAACATCAAGTGAGTAGAACACTGGGCGACACAGCTAACAAAATAAGCAACTGAAATAACCAAGGAAGGCGCTCACGTAGCTGGGGAAGAGGATCGAGTGGCTAGAAAGGGATAGAGAGAGAGAGTGCAGCAACGTGTCTAACGAGTTTTGTCAACAGAGGTCTGTGCACAGCGACAACAGCGGAAAATGACGAGTACACCCGAGCTAAAGACGACAGCACCAGATAGCACCAGGAACCAGCAGCGAGGAGCACGATCTACAAACGTGGCCATCGAGCCTCGATCTCAATGAGTCAATTGTCGCAGAGATGCCACAAAGATGGGGGCTGGGGGGTGATGGTACAAGGGGGGGGAGGGAGAGGAGGTATCATGGCGCGAGCTGCCGCCTGTGGCGGTAATTGTCTTCATGTAGGGGGAAATATCAGATGTGATACTATCTAACGATTCCTCCCCGTTTTTGCATTGATCAGAGCTTTTCTCTCAGTCCAGTGTCGTGCCTTTTGGCGGCTGCCGAAGAAAGCAATCGTCTGCTCGGCCTGTTTTCGTTACACATCTCTGCGAGGCCAAGATCTTTGCCTCTCCATTGTGGCCGCGAGGGATTCGAATATCCTCCTTTAATATTTCACACGAATAAGTCCTCACGCTCCGGCACACAACTAGACTCTGGGCAGAGCTCCTGACAGACTTCCTCCAGCAACACAAACGCATATAAATAAAAGTACCGATGAGGTCACGTGGGGATGTTGATACGTGCGCCATGTATGTGCTCGCGCAATATTCAGTGAATACTTTGATATCACTTCCATCTGGATATCAGCTGTATATCTATAGTGGTTTCAGAAGGAGCTGACAGTTCATTTTGAACTTCGAATATTTACGAGCACCGAAACGTTCGCCCTTGTCTTGTTGTGACTCAAATATATTTCTCTGTGAGTTTAGGTGGGTGTCTCAGTTGCATCCTAGTATCCATGGGCACAAACTTTTTATCGGCAAAAGATGAACATGTACAGATTCCTTCCATCATGAAGATGCATCGTCTGTACTAGCACATGGAGTTAAAATATTCACCCACTGGTAAAATTGTCCTGTTTTGGGATAAATTAGCTCGACATCATAATAACTCTTGATTCACGGCCACACAGTAGGCGAACTACCCGACCGGCGTGGCAGGTGTTTCTGATAAAGGTCACCAGACCGTAAGTGCTTTTCGCCCAAAAGGGTGAAGCTAGGAAACCTACGACTAAAAAGAGAAACATTTGAAAAAATCGAAAAAAACATGTTGCTGAAAGTAGAATTTATTCATTCTGAACAAATGATGTTGCTAGGTAATGTATTAGACAACAAAAAGAATATATTATTGTTTATTTGTAGACAAAATAACCCCCACCCCTCCAAAAAATGGAAAGATATCATGTCAACTGTGATATCCAGTTTCGTTTTTACGCCGTCTGCAGCACTCATAATATGAAATCGATGAAAACATTACATACCAAACAGTTCTTTACTATTATAGCTGGGAGTTTATTTGTAAGGTCTAACAAAAGTCTGTGTTCGTTTCTGGTCAACTAAATAATCACCATCTCCGCTGTATATATATATATCCTACGTGGTTGAATGTCATCGTAAGGGGAGGCGGCTTCTGATAAATTAACGGTTGTAGAACGAGTTGGGTCGACTGCACCAGTTTACGGGGTTTAAGCAACTATCTACAGGTAGCCGGTTACCGAGTTCGGGTAGAACCACATGCCGGGTGGACGTGCAAGCCAGTACCAAGTGTAGTGGCTGATGCAGCTGACGACAGGGGAGATCATCACAATGACGGGAAATGGGGATCAGGGGCACTAACTCGCTTTCATTTCCAGCCCTGACCCCGGGGTCAGCCTAGGCGTGCAGTGGACACGGATCAAAGGAAGTAAATTGGAGAACCATTAGAAGGCTATCAGATGGATGTTACCGGTCCTTATGGACAGTCGGTTTTCTGGCAAAGACTGACAAACGTCGCCGAGGATGTTAGCGCTCGTGCGCACGCACACAAACATTTCTGCACGCACACACACATGCTCTCTCTCTCTCTCACTCATATACACACACACACACATAAATGCACACACACACACACACACACACACACACACACACACACACACACACACACATCAATCGCACGATCGTGTAGAGGTAAGCACAGAAGCAGCTATACAACACTGAGTGTTAGGATTTGTCTCTTGGGTAAACTGATCAAAAACATCTCAAGTATTAGAGAGACCGGAGGTGGGGGGGGGGTGCCATGAAGTCCGTCGTCTAATATGAGAAAAGTTATCAAAGAAAAAAAAATCCATGTAACTGGCTGCGTCTGGAGACAAACAATGAGGCGCAAGAAATAACTTTTCGCTTCTTGCCCCGCAATGCGAGTCGTGCAGAGGGAGAAGGACTTGAATAGTTTTACTTGCAGCTTGTGGAAATTCTACTCTAGCCGTATCTGAACTCTTTCCCCGTTGATTGAGATTATTTGTATTATTATTGATGTTATAATTATTTGGTAATAACGCTAGTTTGAAAAAATAGAATCACTCAAAAATCAGTATGATTATGACAGACAGAAACGATCTGATGGAGCTGGTGCTGAAATAGCCAAACATTTGGTTTGGCCACCCTTGGCTTTGATGATTTAATGGTCTAAATATGAAATGACTAGCAGAGCATCTGGAAGAAGAAGAAGAATTTATTATTTTCCAGGTGACACTAGGAATTAGACTGGATGATGGCCGCCACTTACACGACAAATACGAATCACACTCACAACCACATCTGCAGACGCAATTACTCATACACCAATACATCATTATCTACGGGGTAAATATAAAACGACTAAGAATAAGTCTATGGGGTAAATACGAAATGACTAGAGTACATCTTTGCAGTAAAAATAAAGTTACTAAGAAAGAGTCTATGGGGGTAGATATGAAATGACTACACGAACATATGACAGGTATGCATGTAAAATGTCTAAGAGAAAGTCTATGGGCTACGTATATAAAATGAACGCCCTTGGAAACGGATGCTTCAGATGTTTGCAGACAACTTCCCACACCGCAAGCGCCATTGACAGGAAGCATTTGCTGTTCAAAGACAAGGCTGGACCTGGTTTCCGAGCACGTAGTGTACAGAGCCGGCCGTCTCCCTGGGGAAAAGAGCCTCGTGGCGAAGAGATCTCTTAATCCTGTCCCCACCCTCCGTGACGAGTGCGCCTGTTGGCGAGGTCTGTACCAGAGCGCACTTGCTCTTCTTGGGAAGGGAGTAGGGGAGGAAAAGCACACCGTTTGTCGGCGCCAGAATCCAGGCGCAACGTGGTCCAACGTGGCGCGAGCTGACAAAATTTTCCTTCCTTCTGTAGTTTCTTCTACTTTGCTCCTTTCCTCCTCTGACTGCTCCTGACGTGGTGGGCATGACGAAATGCAGGCTGGGTACCCGCTTGCCGCCATTTGCTGATTAAGCCAGCACTGCATGCTGCATGCCACTCACGAGCCTCTGACCCTGATTAAATAATGCGCCGTAATCAAGACCACGAGAGCACGCGGGCCGCACGTGAGAAACTACGTCTATCAGCCCGTCGATGTTGGTGCTGGTCGTGAGGCCATGACGAACACATACTGGGCGCTAAGGTGTGGCTAGGTTGATCACTACGGTGTGCTGACGTTGATCACTACGGTGTGCTGACGTTGATCACTACGGTGTGCCGAGGTTGATCACTACGGTGTGCCGAGGTTGATCACTACGGTGTGCCGAGGTTGATCACTACGGTGTGCCAAGGTTGATCACTACGGTGTGCCGAGGTTGATCACTACGGAGCCAAGGTTGATCACTACGCAAGTCAAGACGTCAGCATCCGCTGCCGCTTGAACATCAAGACGAAACACCGACGGTATTGCATGCGGTCACGTGTAGTGTGCATGACACAGCGCAAACACACAGCTGTGTGGTGCTCATAAGCCAGAAATACCGCCAACACGAATAAACCACAAGCTAGAAATACTCAATACAAGAATAAATCTAAAGCCAGAAATAAAAAAACAAGGCCAGAGATACATGATCCATGCATAAACCACAAACCACAAATACTTGATACATGTCTAAACTTGAAACCACCCTACTTGATACATGTTTAAACCTCAAACCAGAAATACATGATCCATACATAAACCTCAAACCACAAATACTTGATACATGTTTAAACCTCAAACCACAAATACTTGCTAAATGTTTAAACCATAAACCTAAACCACAAATACTTGATAAATGTATAAACCTCAAACCACAAACACTTAATAGATGTATAAAACTCAAACCAGAAATACTTAATATATGTTTAAACCTCAAACCATAAATACTTGATACATCTTTAAACCTCAAACCACAAACACTTGATACATCTTTATACTTCAAACCATAAATACTTAATATATGTTTAAACCTCAAACCACAAATACTTGATGTATGTATAAACCTCAAACCACAATTACTTTATATAATGTGTAAACCTCAACCTACAAATACTTGATGTATGTATAAACCTCAAACCAGAAATACGCGATACATGTTTAAACCTAAAACCACAAAAACTTGATGTATGTATAAACCTTAAACCACAAATACTTTATATAATGTGTAAACCTCAACCTACAAATACTTGATGTATGTATAAACCTCAAACCATAAATACTTGATACATCTTTAAACCTCAAACCACAAACACTTGATACATCTTTATACTTCAAACCATAAATACTTAATATATGTTTAAACCTCAAACCACAAATACTTGATGTATGTATAAACCTCAAACCACAAATACTTTATATAATGTGTAAACCTCAACCTACAAATACTTGATGTATGTATAAACCTCAAACCAGAAATACGCGATACATGTTTAAACCTAAAACCACAAAAACTTGATGTATGTATAAACCTCAAACCACAAATACTTGATGTACGCCTAAACCTTATACCACAACAGCGCACATACTCGGTACAGGCATAAATCAAATGCCAGAAATATTCAATAAATACACAAATGACGACAAAAAGAATACAAAGCACTCAAGCCAGATGCTAGGAGAGTACCGGGACTATGTCCATTCTGAAACTTAAAGCACTACTGAGGTGCAAACTTTTTGTTTCTAATGATTAAGGTAAAGTTCAGTGTAAGATACAATCTTTCCAAATCTGGGCGAATACACATCTTCTGTCCTCGAGATACACAGCCACGAACATCGTCATGCACAGAAAGACAGCAGCCAAAATTATTCACCAAAGCAAAGAACAGACGTGTTTGGAAACAAAATGTCTGAACTTTGCCAATGCAGCTGAATCAGACACTACATGGGGAGTCAGACCTTTCCATCATTTAATCGCATTACCACCTCCTGTATCGCACACCATATTCATAAGAAACTGTTTTTTGTGTTGTCTGTCTTCTGTACCAACCAGTCGTAGTTACGACGAACGCAGCATTGACATAGGTAAAGAGAAAATATGGCACACCAACATCAACTACCAACACCAAACATTATTTACAAAACATGTTCACAGACAACAACTTTCAGAAACTCCCCAGCGCCTTCAACAGTTTCACGGGGTCAGTCAGGTCTGCAAGTCGCATTAAATTAACAAACTTTTCATGATGTCCCTGTTGTTGACTTCTTTCTGTGCATGATTTGTAGGCGTGAATCTCCAGAACGGACGTGCTCACCCACCTCTGGGGATATTGTTTTCTTGCACTGAGGTTTGTTATATCATGAAACAGTAAGAACAATAATGTCACTTATGAAGTGTACCTTGTCAAACCTCATTCCTTCTTGTTTGTTAGAGCACTTCGTACCCCCCGCCCCCCACTGTACCTATAATGATTGCTGCTGAGATGACCCACAGAAGCTGAATGAATCAGTATTATTATTACACACAGACACGCGCACAAACAAACAAGCAGCCAGACTTGCTAACAGCAGCTTGAAGTCTCTCAAGCGTGGCTCAGTGTTGAGTGAATGTTGTGCACAAAATTGTGAGTGAAAGTCAGGTGAGCAAGACAAACAGCGGAAAGCTTTTGAATCAATTGCAGTTTCCAAACGAGCTTCATCTGCCCCTATGATGGCGTCCGGCGACAATCACAATCAATGATAAACACCTGAGCGAGCTCAGCAGCCGTGTCCGCGCGCACCACCACCTGGTGCCAGGGTGAAAGAAGGGACCCACCGGAAGTAGGCGAATGTGGAGATATATATATATAGTGCAATAAAATAAAGTGAGATTTGAAACACCTGCGTGAAGCAAGCAGGTAACCTCATCAACACAAATAGAAGCCTGTGTTCGAAATAGTAGGGGGAGTATTAGAAGTGTTAACAGATTTTTCAGAGATAAACCAGCAAGCGGACGGAAGGTTCTTCTGAGCCCACACCGGGCCAGACAGTTAAGAAAGTTTAACGTATTTTCTTCCTAGCTGTTAAGCCACTCGAACTGAACTTTCCCACAGATTTCCGCTCAGAGCAAGACCTGCACGTGGTTCTGTCGGTTACAGGTGGAGGCTGTGGTTTCTAAACTTTACAGAGATACGAGATTTCTACCTCGTTATAGGAGCTGAGACACTGACAAATCCGGTAGTGTAGTGGTTCAAACACTTGCTTGCTTGCACGCACGCACGCACATACACACAATTTACACGCACACAAAAAATTATAAAAGTAGAAATTGTTTGAACTCTTAGACCTCCCCAAGTATGAAGTAAGCTCTTGCAGGTTCCTTTGATCAGAAGCCACAGATGGAAGGACGCACGAAGGTGATGGCAATGCGTGCAGAAAGATTAGTGTTCATCAGGAAAATCTCATACTCTGAGCTTGGCTTGCACAGTGCAGGAAAAGAGGATTAGACTATAAGCCTGGGAAGAAAGCACGCCAGAACTCTCCCAGCAAACCAACTATCTTAACCGCTACAGACTGTGGTGGTCTGCTGATACAACACTGTGCTATAACCCTATAGAACCCTATAGAAAATGTGCAGTAACCGTATAGAACCCTATAGAAAATGGTCATTTACAGTCTACCCTTTAGACAGCGGAAATGTGCTGACACAGCCGGGTGTTCTAACCTTACAGACCATAATACCCGGTCTAACACTGTCAAGTGTAACGATGTCCCCGCCCTACAGAAAAATATTTCTACTTTTGACCACAAAACTTTTACATTGAACTCCTTTCTACTTTTGATCACCCAGATTTGACACTGAGCTCCTTTCTTCTGGAACACGTACGTTCACGTCTGTGTCGGTTTGTGGATGGGTGGAACTGGATGGACTAGATCGCAAAGATATAGCTCTAGTTTGAGTATATCAACAACCAAAAACAAGTCATGGTTATCAACCAGTCAGCACGCATACTTATCAACCAATCAGCCAGCCATACTAATCATTTATTTGGATCGGTCTACCTTTCACCTTGGTTTCATCGACATGAATTACTTTAAGAGTGAAGTGACTAGAGAATGCTCTGTGTGGGGAGTGACTAGAGAATGGCTCTGTATGGGGAGTGACTAGAGAATGGCTCTGTGTGGCGAGTGACTAGAGAATGGCTCTGTATGGGGAGTGACTAGAGAATGGCTCTGTGTGGGGAGTGACTAGAGAATGGCTCTGTATGGGGAGTGACTAGAGAATGGCTCTGTATGGGGAGTGACTAGAGAATGCTCTGTGTGGGGAGTGACTAGAGAATGCTCTGTGTGGGGAGTGACTAGAGAATGATCTGTGTGTGGAGTATTTCAGTAGACAGATGGGTTAGTATATGCACGTGCTTCACTCTGTCCATGTGCTTACGAGTGCGTGCGTGGTTGCCTTTGAAGCTGCTGTTGTCAAGAAAGACATGCTTTGAAGCCAGCAGGCATGCAAAGTCAGCAGGAAGCAGGCATATAAAGACAGGAGGAGGATTATGCGGCTGAGCTTGGTGAAGCTGTCGAATTATTGGGTAGCTGTCATTTCAGAACGACGATATATTGCGAAAAATTATGGGCAATTTTTTCTGATTTTATATTTATCTGCTTGTAGGGAACGCCAACGCAGTATTTTTTTTTTAAAAACGAAGAGTTTTTATGTGTTAAGACAACGAGCATCCTCCTCACGAACAGCAAAGACCTAGAGACAGCTGTAAAACAGTAAAGACATAGAGACGGCTGTAAAATAGTAGAGACCTAGAGACAGCTGTAAAATAGCAAAGACCTACAGACGGCTGTAAAATAGCAAAGACCTAGAGACGGCTGTAAAATAGCAAAGACCTACAGACGGCTGTAAAATAGCAAAGACCTAC
Organism: Marisa cornuarietis; assembly: GCA_004794655.1. Taxonomy (NCBI): domain Eukaryota; kingdom Metazoa; phylum Mollusca; class Gastropoda; order Architaenioglossa; family Ampullariidae; genus Marisa; species Marisa cornuarietis. Next base: position 425,394 of record SMMW01000634.1, read on the forward strand.
AGACGGCTGTAAAATAGCAAAGACCTAGAGACGGCTGTAAAATAGCAAAGACCTACAGACGGCTGTAAAATAGCAAAGACCTAGAGACGGCTGTAAAATAGCAAAGACCTAGAGACGGCTGTAAAATAGCAAAGACCTAGAGACGGCTGTAAAACAGTAAAGACATAGAGACAGCTGTAAAACAGTAAAGACCTACAGACGGCTGTAAAATAGCACAGACCTAGAGACGGCTGTAAAATAGCAAAGACCTAGAGACGGCTGTAAAACAGTAAAGACATAGAGACAGCTGTAAAACAGTAAAGACCTACAGACGGCTGTAAAATAGCAAAGACCTACAGACGGCTGTAAAATAGCAAAGACCTAGAGACAGCTGTAAAATAGCAAAGACCTAGAGACAGCTGTAAAACAGCAAAGGCCAGTACATACAAAGCTGTAAAACAGCAAAGACTTACAGACAGCTGTAAAACAGCAAAGACCTACAGACAGCTGTAAAACAGCAAAGGCCAGTACATACAAAGCTGTAAAACAGCAAAGACCTAGAGACAGCTGTAAAATAGCAAAGACCTAGAGACAGCTGTAAAACAGCAAAGGCCAGTACATACAAAGCTGTAAAACAGCAAAGACTTACAGACAGCTGTAAAACAGCAAAGACCTACAGACAGCTGTAAAACAGCAAAGGCCAGTACATACAAAGCTGTAAAACAGCAAAGACCTACAGACAGCTGTAAAACAGCAAACATCTAGAAGGACAGTTCGTAAGACATCACAGAGCGAGAGACAGGCAAATTAACCGTGCACCGTGGTCGCCCCAAGTTTTGAAATCCAATCTGAACAACTTCCAAAACTGGCTCTCTGGCCCCTAGAGGTCCTTCCCGAGAGAGTAGGACGAAATCGATGTATTCACCACTCGTATCGATTATGCAGCACGGCGCCCTCTCCCTGCAGTTTCTTCTTGCAGCTCTTGGAGTGTTTTCGCAAATCTCCAGGCGATCACTTCTGCACGCGGGCCCCTCATCCCCGAGTGTTGCGGGGTCTCGCCGAGTTGGAGGCTGCCTTTGACACTTACGACCCGATAATCATTCATCATAGTCTCCTCAACCCCTCCTTCCGATCCCATAATACTCCCGGGAAGGACATATAGCGGCTATCTTTGGCTGGTAACGACATTGCTGCTTAGATAGGACAGAAGTGTTAGGCAATCCCAAAACAACAATTATGCGTGTTGGTAGAAATAGACAGCAATCAGATGCACGGCAGAGTGCATGAAAGAACTAAAGCAACACGTATTCAAGAACTAAATAGTCTACGTGGTCTGTGCAGCTGTGTTACCGATAGGTACTGGCCTGATGTGTCACCTACACCATCTGGACGTGGACAATAATCTTTGTACAGATGACTCAAGCAACATGCTCTAACACGCAACATCTAATGCAACCTTCATTTAAAAAGCATACTTCTCTAAATATTCTTATACACAAAAAGGTGTACGCAACGAGTCACATATAGAGATAGCCAGAGTCGCATATAGACAGCCAGAGTCACATATATAGATAGCCAGTGTCACATATATAGACAACAAGAGTCACATATATAGATAGCCAGAGTCACATATATAGATAGCCAGAGTCACATATATAGATAGCGAGAACCACGTGTATAGATAGCCAGTCACATATATAGATAGCCAGAGTCACATATATAGACAGCCCAAACCACATATAGATAGCCAGAGTCAGATATATAGACAGCCAGAGTCAGATATACAGATAGCCAGAGTCACATATATAGACAACCAGAGCCACATATATAGATAGCCAGAGTCACATATATAGATAACCATAGTCACAAATATAGACAGCCAGAGTCACATATATAGATAGCCAGAGTCACATATATAGATAGTTAGAGTCACATATATAGACAGCCAGTCACATATATAGACAGCCAGAGTCACATATATAGATAACCATAGTCACAAATATAGACAGCCAGTCACATATATAGATAGCTAGAGTCACATATATAGATAACCATAGTCACAAATATAGATAGCCAGTCACATATATAGACAGCTAGAGTCACATATATAGATAGCCAGAGTCACATATATAGACAGCTAGAGTCACATATATTATAGATAGCCAAAGTCACATGTATAGATAGCCAGAGCCACATATATAGACAGCCAGAGTCACATATATAGACAGCCAAAGTCACATATATAGATAGCCAGAGTCACATATATAGACAGCCAGAGTCACATATATTATAGATAGCCAAAGTCACATGTATAGATAGCCAGAGCCACATATATAGATAGCCAAAGTCACATATATAGATAGCCAGAGCCACATATATAGATAGCCAAAGTCACATATATAGATAGCCAGAGCCACATATATAGACAGCCAGAGTCACATATATAGACAGCCAAAGTCACATATATTATAGATAGCCAAAGTCACATGTATAGATAGCCAGAGCCACATATATATAGCCTATATAGATAGCCATAAGGTCTTTTCGGATAAGCGCATGTCTTCCAAACCTTGGATCTCTTTGAAGTCGCGGCTAAAATGACAGTTTGATTGCCACCGACAATCCCATTCTCCGGTCAAAGGCTTGAAATAAAATGCCGAGTAGGAATTCGCAAACGCACAACAATTTTTTTATCGTAATTTTTATTATTCTGTCCAGTTTTTGTCTAAAGGTCTAGTGGGGGAAATTTTTCCGATGACTGGATAAAAGCTCAGTGCAATCTCGGCCCAAATCTTGTTGGGTGGGGTTTGGGGGAACCGTTCGTTCTCACGATACACAAGCAAGATAATCATGCACATACAAAACTCCAACTCGTAACCTACGTTTGTAAACAAATAAACATAATTAACACTTAATTAACATATAGTCCCAACGTCAACTTGTCCATATACATCTTTTTGTAATGATGTTTGTAGGTGTGTATATGAAGAAAGAAAAGGGGGTTATTCACCTAGATCTTGGGAATAGTATCTTACACTGAACTTAACCTAATTATTAAAGTCTTGTAGCCAAGTAAACATAGAGAAACCGCTTTTTATGTGCATCTAACTAGCAGGTCGTAAACACACACCCAACAAACATTTGTACAGGTTACTGTTGTTCCGGTGGTGTGGTGAGTGTTTTCTGGTTGCTGTTGTTACAGTGGTGTGGTAAGTGTTCTATGGTTACTGTTGTTACAGTAGTGTGGTGAGTGTTCTCTGGTTACTGTTGTTACAGTGGTGTGGTGAGTGTTCTCTGGTTACTGTTGTTACAGTGGTGTGGTAAGTGTTCTATGGTTACTGTTGTTACAGTGGTGTGGTAAGTGTTCTATGGTTACTGTTGTTACAGTGGTGTAGTGAGTGTTCTCTGGTTACTGTTGTTACAGTGGTGTAGTGAGTGTTCTCTGGTTACTGTTGTTACAGTGGTGTGGTGAGTGTTTTCTGGTTGCTGTTGTTACAGTAGTGTAGTGAGTGTTCTCTGGTTACTGTTGTTACAGTGGTGTGGTAAGTGTTCTATGGTTACTGTTGTTACAGTGGTGTAGTGAGTGTTCTCTGGTTACTGTTGTTACAGTGGTGTAGTGAGTGTTCTCTGGTTACTGTTGTTCCGGTGGTGTGGTGAGTGTTTTCTGGTTGCTGTTGTTACAGTGGTGTGGTAAGTGTTCTATGGTTACTGTTGTTACAGTAGTGTGGTGAGTGTTCTCTGGTTACTGTTGTTACAGTGGTGTGGTGAGTGTTCTCTGGTTACTGTTGTTACAGTGGTGTGGTAAGTGTTCTATGGTTACTGTTGTTACAGTGGTGTGGTAAGTGTTCTATGGTTACTGTTGTTACAGTGGTGTAGTGAGTGTTCTCTGGTTACTGTTGTTACAGTGGTGTAGTGAGTGTTCTCTGGTTACTGTTGTTACAGTAGTGTAGTGAGTGTTCTCTGGTTACTGTTGTTACAGTGGTGTAGTGAGTGTTCTCTGGTTACTGTTGTTACAGTGGTGTGGTGAGTTTTCTCTGGTTACTGTTGTTACAGTAGTGTAGTGAGTGTTCTCTGGTTACTGTTGTTACAGTGGTGTGGTAAGTGTTCTATGGTTACTGTTGTTACAGTAGTGTAGTGAGTGTTCTCTGGTTACTGTTGTTACAGTGGTGTAGTGAGTGTTCTATGGTTACTGTTGTTACAGTGGTGTCGTGAGTGTTCTATGGTTACTGTTGTTACAGTGGTGTGGTGAGTGTTCTCTGGTTACTGTTGTTACAGTAGTGTAGTGAGTGTTCTCTGGTTACTGTTGTTACAGTAGTGTAGTGAGTGTTCTCTGGTTACTGTTGTTACAGTGGTGTAGTGAGTGTTCTCTGGTTACTGTTGTTACAGTGCTGTGGTGAGTTTTCTCTGGTTACTGTTGTTACAGTAGTGTAGTGAGTGTTCTCTGGTTACTGTTGTTACAGTGGTGTGGTGAGTGTTCTCTGGCTACTGTTGTTACAGTAGTGTAGTGAGTGTTCTCTGGTTACTGTTGTTACAGTGGTGTAGTGAGTGTTCTATGGTTACTGTTGTTACAGTGGTGTGGTGAGTGTTCTCTGGTTACTGTTGTTACAGTGGTGTGGTAAGTGTTCTATGGTTACTGTTGTTACAGTGGTGTGGTAAGTGTTCTCTGGTTACTGTTGTTACAGTGGTGTGGTAAGTGTTCTATGGTTACTGTTGTTACAGTGGTGTGGTAAGTGTTCTATGGTTACTGTTGTTACAGTGGTGTGGTAAGTGTTCTATGGTTACTGTTGTTACAGTAGTGTAGTGAGTGTTCTCTGGTTACTGTTGTTACAGTAGTGTAGTGAGTGTTCTCTGGTTACTGTTGTTACAGTAGTGTAGTGAGTGTTCTCTGGTTACTGTTGTTACAGTAGTGTAGTGAGTGTTCTCTGGTTACTGTTGTTACAGTAGTGTAGTGAGTGTTCTCTGGTTACTGTTGTTACAGTGGTGTAGTGAGTGTTCTCTGGTGACTGTTGTTACAGTAGTGTAGTGAGTGTTCTCTGGTTACTGTTGTTACAGTAGTGTAGTGAGTGTTCTCTGGTTACTGTTGTTACAGTAGTGTAGTGAGTGTTCTCTGGTTACTGTTGTTACAGTAGTGTAGTGAGTGTTCTCTGGTTACTGTTGTTACAGTAGTGTAGTGAGTGTTCTCTGGTTACTGTTGTTACAGTGGTGTAGTGAGTGTTCTCTGGTGACTGTTGTTACAGTAGTGTAGTGAGTGTTCTCTGGTTACTGTTGTTACAGTAGTGTAGTGAGTGTTCTCTGGTTACTGTTGTTACAGTAGTGTAGTGAGTGTTCTCTGGTTACTGTTGATACAGTAGTGTAGTGAGTGTTCTATGGTGACTGTTGTTACAGTGGTGTGGTGAGTGTTCTCTGGTGACTGTTGTTACAGTGGTGTGGTTAGTGTTCTCTGGTGACTGTTGTTACAGTGGTGTGGTGAGTGTTCTCTGGTGACTGTTGTTACAGTGGTGTGGTAAGTGTTCTATGGTTACTGTTGTTACAGTGGTGTGGTGAGTGTTCTCTGGTGACTGTTGTTACAGTGGTGTGGTGAGTGTTCTCTGGTGACTGTTGTTACAGTGGTGTGGTAAGTGTTCTATGGTTACTGTTGTTACAGTGGTGTGGTAAGTGTTCTCTGGTGACTGTTGTTACAGTGGTGTGGTGAGTGTTCTCTGGTTACTGTTGTTACAGTAGTGTAGTGAGTGTTCTCTGGTTACTGTTGTTACAGTGGTGTGGTGAGTGTTCTTGGTTCTCATCATTGTTAAGTCTGCCTTTGGTTAATGTTCTGCCAGTGTCCTCGCTGTTCTTATGATTCTAGTAAGTGTTATTATAGTACTGCACTGCTGTAACTTGCATTCATATCTATGCTTAAGCAGTAATACATGTATATTTATAATAATAACAGGATTTATATAGCGCATTTCCCTACAGAAAGGCAAACTCAATGCACTTTACAAGATATCAAGGAGAATAGGTAGCAATGAGAAGGGCAACACAATCAAGCAATCATACAAACACACATACCCAGAGAACACTGCTAGGAACATGAAAGAACAGAGAGAAGAAAGTAACAGTCAGTGTTCACCAATTACACTAGGTGTTTCCGAAGGAGAACAGACCACAAAGGATGCAGCATCTCCACTGCATTTAGAGACAGAGGCAGCGCATTTCAAATACTGGAGCCAACAAAAGTTAGATATCTCATAGAAACAGCTTTGGCAATACTGTTTACAAAGCTCCACCGACGTGCTGTACCCACAAAGATTAACTCTTTGAGCAAATAGATCAAGCAAATGCAATTTCCTCAAAAATCATGGACGGTGGAGTCATTAGAAATATTCATCACAAAGTGCTGGTCTGAACGTGATTGTTTTGTAAATACTTTGTATAATTTGATGTCATTTGGGTAAGATTATTATGGACTATTATTTTTAATCAAATTACACAGTTTTGTATAGTCCGATAACATTACACCTCGCTCGTAGCTTAAAACGCACACCTGTGTATTAAACTATGTAGCACACTATACCACACACCCTGTGTATTATGTAGCACGACATACCGCACACCTGTGTATTATGTACCACGACATACCGCACACCTGTGTATTATGTAGCACACCATACCACACTATGTAGCACACCATACCGCACACCTGTGTATTATGTAGCACACATACCGCACTATGTAGCACACCATACCACACACCTGTGTATTATTTAGCACACCATACCGCACACTTGTGTATTATGTAGCACACATACCACACTATGTAGCACACCATACCACACACCTGTGTATTATGTAGCACACCATACCACACACCTGTGTATTATGTAGCACAACATACCACACACCTGTGTATTATGTAGCACAACATACCTCACACCTGTGTATTATGCTATTATGTAGCACACCATACCGCACACTTGTGTATTATGTAGCACACATACCACACTATGTAGCACACCATACCACACACCTGTGTATTATGTAGCACACCATACCACACACCTGTGTATTATGTAGCACACCATACCACACACCTGTGTATTATGTAGCACACCATACCACACACCTGTGTATTATGTAGCACACCATACCACACACCTGTGTATTATGTAGCACAACATACCACACACCTGTATATTATGTAGCACAACATACCACACACCTGTGTATTATGTTATTATGTAGCACACCATACCGCACACTTGTGTATTATGTAGCACACATACCACACTATGTAGCACACCATACCACACACCTGTGTATTATGTAGCACACCATACCGCACACTTGTGTATTATGCAGCACACCATACCACACACCTGTGTATTATGTAGCACACCATACCACACACTTGTGTATTATGTAGCACACCATACCACACACCTGTGTATTATGTAGCACACCATACCACACACCTGTGTATTATGTAGCACACCATACCTCACACCTGTGTATTATGCTATTATGTAGCACACCATACCGCACACTTGTGTATTATGTAGCACACCATACCACACACCTGTGTATTTCGTAGCACACCATACCGCACACTTGTGTATTATGTAGCACATATTACACTATGTAGCACACCATACCACCCACTTGTGTATTATGCAGCACACCATACCACCCACCTGTGTATTATGTAGCACACCATACCACACACCTGTGTATTATGTAGCACACCATACCACCCACTTGTGTATTATGCAGCACACCATACCACCCACCTGTGTATTATGTAGCACACCATACCACACACCTGTGTATGTAACTATGTAGCACGTGATACCTCACACCTGTGTATTAAGTGTTAAGCTGTAAGAGTTTCTCAGGCTATAAGATGGAAGCACGGCAGGCTTATAGTCAGTCCACTGGGGCACTGACTGTGCGGTGTGCGTCTCACCGACTTGGCAAAGAGGGCGAGATAAGAAAATAATCTCTTTAACTTTCACAGCCATTACAAAACACCAGATCTGGCGGTAGAAACCGAATTCTTTTTGTTCTTTTGAACCTAACAGCTGCTACAATTCACTTGTTAGATGGCTTTTGCAAATAGAAGCAGATGCACTTTTGACGGACGGTCCGGCAGTAGGATCGTTGTGCACCGGGTATTTAAAAGCTGACAGCGCCCTCGCCTGTAGCAGAAGGTAGAACGGAGCCAGATATCGAATTAATCAGCGCAAGGTATCTGCAATGCCAAGGGTGCACATCCCGCAAAATGCAGCCTCATCTGCACAAATCACTTCCCGCCAAGATGGCTGACAGATAGGAAAGTGTCCTCACGAGCTGTCTCACCCTTGTGTGCACCCTCGTGTGTATGCATGCATGGGGACTGTTTCCATCAGAATTATGAACACCGAGAAATGGTCCATAGCACTGTGGTGTCGCCTTTCTTCACAGTACAACCTGTGTTTATAGGGAAAGTATGACACTGGGGTTGGTATATCCATAATATAATAAACTGTTCTATAATTGGTACGTACGGACCATAATATTTATACCGTGCCATTAAATTATCTCAAGCTTGAAGTGACTGAGAACTATACAGTTTGTTTTATCAAAATATATTTTAAATTGAGCTAATGTAATTATCTACAATAATTGATTAGACTCGAAACCAAGAAACAAAAACCAAACTGGAAATGAAACAAAAGACAAAAAAAAGGGTTGAAGAAAGAAATGTTAAAAGTGTTAACAACAAGAACGATGGGCTTTTAAAGAGGATGTACACTCACTTCTGCCCTCGATAAACCTCGTTCCCTTCAAATATATTTTTTGTTGAGGAGCTGTTTAGAGAAAGACACAGGAAAAGAGAAGGACACCGACCTCACATAAACTGGCCCCTAGAAAAGTGATGTCTCTAACACCTCACTCCATAAGGACCCATAAAGGTCAGAGGATGACCTATACCTTTACCCACCTGCACATATTTTGGTAACTTGTGGATCAAAATTTCTATTTCCTCACTGATACTACACTTGTCAGTAATACCACACTTGTCATTGATACACTTGTCATGTATACATGGTAGTCGTTCACTCATTCTTCATCACGTTCCTATAAAAATAACTTTAACGATGTCTAGAGTCTAGACAATAGGATTATTACAATCTTATTTCAACTGGAAGCATTAGATGCTCGGCTTATTAAGATATTATTTTCATCCACAGAGTCTACAATCAGTTTGCTGCCTGCAGTGTGTTGTATGCCGCTGCCTTTCCACCTCGTGTACTAGTGTTGTATAACACACTGGCTGCCATCAGTCCTACTACATTTGTTGTTGTTGCTGCTGCTGATGCAGATGTATTCTTCTAAAAGCGCAGGCTTTCAAGAAGATGCTCGTTGCCTGGATCAGCAAGTAAATCGAAAAGAGAGAGCGGGGGGGGGGAGAGCGGGGTATACGGAGAAGCTCAAAGACAAAGACAGAGGGGCGAGAAAAAGGAATAGGGGCGAGAATAAGAAAGAGGCGAGAATAAGAAAGTGGAGCGAGTTTAAGAAAGCGAGTATAAGGGAGAAAGGCGAGTATACGAGAGAGGGGCGAGAATAAGAAAGTGGGGCGAGTATAAGAAAGCGAGTATAAGGGAGAGAGGCGAGTATGCGAGAGAGGGGCGAGAATAAGAAAGTGGGGCGAGTAAAAGAAAGCGAGTATAAGGGAGAGAGGCGAGTATAAGAAAGTGGGGCGAGTATAAGAAAGCGAGTATAAGGGAGAGAGGCGAGTATAAGAAAGTGGGGCGAGTATAAGAAAGCGAGTATAAGGGAGAGAGGCGAGTATAAGAAAGTGGGGCGAATATAAGAAAGTGGGGCGAGTATAAGAAAGTGGGGCGAGAATAAGAAAAAGGCGCGAGTATAAGAAACAAAGGCGAGAATAAGAAAGTGGGGCGAATATAAGAAAGTGAGGCGAGAATAAGGGAGAGAGGGGCGAGTAAAAGAGAGTGAGGCAAGTATAAGAGAGAGGGGCGAGTATAAGAAAGTGAGGCGTGGGTAAGGCAGTGGTGTGTTTGACTAAGGTTACTGGTTCATCAACAATTCTCTCACACAATACTGTCCCGTGCGAAAAAGCTACCAAGTCAAAACAGATACAAATTTGCATAAACTTTACAGTTAATTATACGTCAGCATTCTGAGCAAAAAAAGGAAAAACCCCCCAAACCCCCCCCCCCCAAACAAACAAAAAAACCAAGCAAACAAAAAAACCAAACGAAAAATCCGTGGAGAGCAATGGAACGAAGTACCAAAGTTGTCCATTCAGACTGGTTGCACTTTTCACAACCCTTGTGCCACACACTTGTTGTCCGCCACCTACTGACTGTCTGGGGAAGCGGATGGCCGAGTGGTTAGAGCGTTGGTTTCCGAACCGAGAGCGCGCTGGTTCAATTCCCGATAAGCGCAGCAAACTTCCCCCAGTCGACCCAGCTGACGGGAATGGGTATCTGACTCCATAGAGGGTTGGGGAAGGTAAGGCAGCGAGGGAGAGGAGATTGGCACCACCCTCATGTAAAAGCTGGGCCCGAGAAAAGTGGGGTCTCTAACACCTCACTCCCCTACGACCTGAAAAAGGTTACGGGATGACCTTTACCTTTTACCTTACTGACTGTCCAGCCCTTGTGCCACACACTTGTTGCCTGCCACCTACTGACTGCCCAACCCTTGTGCCACACACTTGTTGTCCGCCACCTACTGACTGTCCAACCCTTGTGCCACACACTTGTTGCCTGCCACCTACTGACTGCCCAACCCTTGTGCCCCTCACTTGTTGTCCGCCATCTACTGACTGTCCAACCCTTGTGCCACACACTTGTTGTCCGCCACCTACTGACTGTCCAACCCTTGTGCCAAACACTTGTTGTCCGCCATCTACTGACTGTCCAACCCTTGTGCCACACACTTGTTGTCCGCCACCTACTGACTGTCCAACCCTTGTGCCACACACTTGTTGTCCGCCACCTACTGACTGTCCAACCCTTGTGCCCCTCACTTGTTGTCCGCACATACTGACTGTCCAACCCTTGTGCCACACACTTGTTGTCCGCCATCTACTGACTGTCCAACCCTTGTGCCACGCACTTGTTGTCCGCCACCTACTGACTGTCCAACCCTTGTGCCCCTCACTTGTTGTCCGCCATCTACTGACTGTCCAACCCTTGTGCCACACACTTGTTGTCCGCCACCTACTGACTGTCCAACCCTTGTGCCCCTCACTTGTTGTCCGCACATACTGACTGTCCAACCCTTGTGCCACACACTTGTTGTCCGCCATCTACTGACTGTCCAACCCTTGTGCCACACACTTGTTGTCCGCCACCTACTGACTGTCCAGCCTTTGTGCCCCTCACTTGTTGTCCGCCACCTACTGACTGTCCAAGAACACACCAGGGCAACATCCTCAGTGCAAAGCCAATTGAGGAGCGACTCCCCGTGTGCAGCACGCTAGAGTGAACAAACAACCACGTGGTAGATGTAATCTGCGGGTCCAGAATGTGTGCAGTGTTAAGGAACGATACGGCTATTTGAGATAGGAACTGCTGTCTGGCAATAGAATTATCTCCCTGCTCTGCGTGCTTTTATCATAATATTTAGCCACTGAGCTCACCGAAACTTGCAGACGCCTGTCGAATTGAATTATCTAATCACAATCGTCAACACATTAAATGCATTTAGACAATACACCCCAGTAGATACATGGACTGAAGTACCTTTTGCTCAGGTTTTCCTATTATTCTTTATCTCTTTGTGTCAGCGACCAGAGCTAGTGTGTGTGGTTAGTGTGTATAGCTGTGTGTGGTTAGTGTGTATACCTTTGTGTGGTTAGTGTTATAGATGTGTGTGGTTAGTGTGTATACCTGTGTGTGGATGGTGTGTATACCTGTGTGTGGTTAGTGAATATCTGTGTGTGGTTAGTGTGTATAGCTGTGTGTGGTTAGTGTGTATAGCTGTGTGTGGATAGTGTGTATACCTGTGTGTGGTTAGTGAATATCTGTGTGTGGTTAGTGTGTATAGCTGTGTGTGGTTAGTGTGTATACCTGTGTGTGGTTAGTGTGTATAGCTGTGTGTGGATAGTGTGTATACCTGTGTGTGGTTAGTGAATATCTGTGTGTGATTAGTGTGTATAGCTGTGTGTGGTTAGTGTTATAGATGTGTGTGGTTAGTGTGTATAGCTGTGTGTGGATAGTGTGTATACCTGTGTGTGGTTAGTGAATATCTGTGTGTGGTTAGTGTGTATAGCTGTGTGTGGTTAGTGTGTATACCTGTGCGTGGTTAGTGCTATAGATGTGTGTGGTTAATGAATACCTGTGTGTGGATAGTGTTATAGCTGTGTGTGGTTAGTGTGTATAGCTGTGTGTGGTTAGTGTGTATAGCTGTATGGCTAGTGTGTATACCTTTCTGTGGTTAGTGTGTGTAGTTGTGTGTGGTTAGTGTGTATAGCTGTGTGTGGTTAGTGTGTATACCTTTCTGTGGTTAGTGTGTATAGCTGTGTGTGGTTAGTGTGTATCTTTCTGTGGTTAGTATTAAACGCTGTGTGGTTTGTATAGCTGTATGGTTAGTCTATATAACTCTGTGGTTAGTGTGTATGGATGTGTGTAGCTAGTGTGTATACCTTTCTGTGGTTAGTGTGTGTAGCTGTGTGTGGTAAGTGTGTATCTTTGTGTCGTAAGTGTGTGTAGCTGTGTTGTTAGTGTGTATAGCTGTGTGTGGTTAGTGTGTATAGCTGTGTGTTGTTAGTGTGTGTAGCTGTATTGTTAGTGTGTATACCTGTGTGTGAGTGCGAACTGACAGCTAGTGAATGTGAAGTATCTCAGAATACACCTGTTGAATCAGCGCTCCGGTCATCAAGAACGATGCGAGCATCTTCAAAGTTTCGAATGCTATCATATGGAGAGTGCTACATCGTCAACTTTATTCTTCACATGATAACTGTTGATGTATTTTTGCATTTAGGAAAAAATAACTCTCCGTATATATTCAGTGGAACATATGTGATCAATAAAACACGTGCTTGACGTGTAACATAGTGGTATTACACAATCACTGATAATGTTTAGACTCCTTAACACTGCCATACGAAGCATTATAAGTGTTCTACTGTTTCATTAAATGCACCAGTTATAATTGTGAAGAAACTGAGTGACATTTTATGTTCATGTGCCCAAGATATAGAAAGTTTAGTTGTACGTCTGTGATAAATTCTTCTCAACTCTTTTCAGCTTCGTTTATCTACCAGTAATTCTACATTTCTACAAAACTGGCTTTTTTCTCTCTAAAGCGTTACAGAGTTGGGAGAATAAATAATCAATGAATACAACTGTGTACAGTTACTTGCTCAGATACAATAGTCTACAGCCACGCTTGGAAAATACATACACACAGCCACACACTCAGCCATCAGCCACCACCACCACAATAATAATAATAATAATAATAATAATAATAATAAATGACATGCACGTGACTGTAGCCTGAACTTACATGTCATGACTGCACAGATCTCAACATGGTGAGTGCATCTATCAGCAAGTGCACCTTAGTGTGAATGTTACATACCTTTTGAAGACGATATGTAGTTATTCATTAGTGTGTCAAAGTGTGTGTGTGTGTGTGTGTGTGTGTGCTTGCTCGTATATCAGGAATTGTTTTCAATGAGAAGCTGTCATCGCCTTAATGTCCTGAAGAAGAATAACAATAATCGACACATTTTCATTAGGTATCATGGCAACAATTAAGAGAGAGAGAGAAAAAAAAATGCAGAAAAACCCCTTCGCGGCAAACAATAATCAGATTAATTAATCATGAGTATAAACATTAAGTAGACAAATCTATCACGAGTACAAAGAATAGTCAGAGAAATACATCATAAATACCAACAATAAGTACACAAATGTATCACGAGTACAAACATTAGGTAGACAAATGTATCACGAGTACAAAGAATAGGTAGACAAATACATCACGAGTATGGAAAGTATGTATTTTAGGGAGCAAGAAGCTGAAAACTGTTCTTGTGCCGCGCACCTGCCAGCACCGACGAGAAACAAAAATAACTGAGTCTCTGCCAGCAACGGAAATATTAAAAGTATCGGCGTGGAAAGAACTTGTGCATGCGTTTGTATGATGGTGTGTGTGTGTGTGTGTGTGAGAGAGAGAGATGGTGTTTGCATTTGTCTGTGAGTGCGTGTATACGTGCGGATTTAGTGTATCAGGTGTAAAGGAATAGTTTACAAAGTTACATTACAACCTCAGCTGCCGTAGAAAGCGGGCGAGTAAAGTAGCCGTAATCATGAATATCAGGTTAAATAATGTGTGTTTGAGAGAGAGAGAGAGAAGAAAAATAATGCAGTGGGTTTTAAAATTCTAGGGCTATCCTAATGCGGCTTGTCCAGGCGAAAGTGAATTGTGCCTCAGAATTTTTTGTCCATTTTTTAACAGAAAAATTCAACCGACAACGGACACATTATTACTCTGACGTCAACAAGTTATTTATTTTTTTTACAAAGATACCCTGCTCAAGGCCATGATATCGACTTACACAGTAGGGTTGAAGAACTGTGTGAGTGGTCCGCCCGACTACAAGAGTAGAGGACCACGGATATGAAACTCTGTCGTGACATGTCAGGATCCTCTCATTAAAATTAACAGGATCCTATGTTCCTTTGTCACTCCGCAGCGAGTGGTTAACTGAAGTTTAAAAAAAATGTAAATGCGGAGAAAATGCTCAACCGTTCTCCAAATATGCCCGAGACATAGTGGACCACTTGACCACTAGACTACACGCCCTTTTGTAACACGGAAGATCTCACAGCTTGCTCATTTGAAGGTATAAACGATATTTGCTTGTGGTGTGGTAGCTGTGATCGCATCCTGCAGCCTGACAAAAGCTTAGCAAAAGTTAGACACTTTAGGCAATAAGCTGTCTATCAGTTCTTACTTATTTTGTTTGGCTGAAGTCATCTGGGAATCACACAGACCATAATTTGAAGCCTATGTAATCGAATCAAATATTTCTACAAGAACTCAAGAAATACTCACACACACACACACACACAACCCCGAAACAAGGAGGAGGACAGACCAATCAGACTCGCCTCAGCTGGAAACAAGGAAAATATAATCAAAGTAAAGAAAGAACAGGAAACAGCTTCTTACAGCTGCCGAAACTTCGAGATGCTGGTAGTGTGCGCCCCACCGTGCGGGTGCTGGTAGAAAGTCGGCAAGATAAGGCCTCAAGACCTTACGCACGTGCAACACGGGGATCAGCACGTGGTGGCGTGTTTGGGGTGTGCTGTCACCCTATGTTACATTTAAGATGCCTTGATACGCTTTAATCTCAGGCGCTGCAACTAATCAGCGCCCCTGCACAGCCTCAGTCGGCCATGATGGCGGTGCGGCCATGATGGAAGTGCGCTTTATTGCCGCACGTGGCGCGTGCTGCCAACAAATACACTTGCCGTCTTCAGCACTTTGTCCGCGCATGCGCGGAACGCAAAAAAAGATGAAAAGAAAAAAGCAGCAGGCAAAGGCGGTAAGCGAGGAAAAACAAACGGGGCGAGGGTTGTTGCTGTTCTTGTACTTTAGTACCGTGCGACTTCATGATGTTGGTGCTGGTGCTGGTGTCTGGCAGCTGCTGCTGCTACTTTTCTCTCCTCATACAACGTGTCTGTGGTGCTGCCTTTGCTGTGCCTCTGCCAAGGTTGGCTGCCAGCGAGTAACAATGCAAGAGAGGAGAGGGAACGAAGGAAAACAAATGTGGGTGAAAAATCTCTTCTTTGCCACAGTCTTCAGCAAGACAATAAAGCCATCTTGTCTGTGGCATATGTCAAACAATGTTTGCCGGATTAGTTGCACATACTGGCATGATGCACGAGAAGAAAGATGTAGAATATACCGCTGCTATAAAAGTGTTCCAGTGATGTAAGACAAAAATTACATGCATGAGAGGAAATGTTGGGATATGTCCGTCTTTCGACTGTGAACAACGATTGTAAATTTTATTTGAAGAATGCAAGCACATCCCAGCTCTAACCCTAAACCCTTTGTCATTACTTGTCATTGCAGTTAAATTGTTTTTGTTATTGGATGATGAAATAACAAACACTTTGCTGTGAGGCCATTTTAAATAAAAAAAATGCTTTTCAAGTGTGTAACTATTCGTGGACAGGCAGTGCACAAAGGTGACTTGATATTGCTGGTCGGGCATACCGAGTTTGTTCTCTCGTATGTAAAGGAGACGACAGATCATGTAGAACCACACATTGTATGCCACCAACACCTCCAAGTGACAGACAATGTGTAGTTACTGTAAGAACAACCTCTTTATGTACCAGACCTCCCCATCCTCTAATTTCTACGGCTGCCTAAGACATACATCTCACCTGTCCTGGTGCATTTCTGAGCAGTTTCCCAAATCAAGACATCCTCTGATTCACCAAATTAGAAGAAAAGTATTTTCTTATTTCTCCAATAAAAGTGTCTCAGTCGTTTTCCTCAATTTTAAAATTGATTTTCTAAAGTAACTTCTCAAATAAGGAATTTATATTCCTCAGGAAAATAATTTTCATTTATATGATGATTATTCTATTAAAAATATTACCGTTTTTGCTGATTCTGCCCATGGCGATCTTAAGGTAGCTGTAAAATTAAAAAAAAGCAAGAAAGCTTTCTCCAGAGTGCCAGCAGTCACTTCATGAAATGAAATGTTGTCATCTATCATAGCAAACTGCAGTGCGGCCTGCTTATTCCGTTTGGTGGCTATCTGGCATTCAATCTGTCTCTGACATCAACAGTTCCCTTCCCCGCTGTCTGCATCACAAAGTGCAGCCCCAGTAGCAATGGCATTGCAGGTCCCAGACTGGGCTTTGCACAAACATGCAAACTTTCTCGTGTGATTTTATCACGTAAATGAAGACACGTGTCGCCATTCGCCTTTTGTGAATGAGATGGAAAAAAAAAACAACAGGGCGGCCCTATGCGCGGTCCCTGTCATGCACAGAATGCGATGCGGGGCTTCGTAAGCAGAAAGAGGACCAGTTATGTGTCTCTGTTGATGCTCGGCTGCTCCTCCTCGTGTTCCCTTCTTTCTTTTTTCCTCCACCACATCAGGCTGGATGCACTACAGTGAGACACCAGAAAGGTAAAGGTAAAGGTTATCCTATAACCATTTCAGGTCGTTGGGGAGTGAGGTGTTAGAGACCCCACTTTTCTCGGAGCCAGATTTTACATGAGGGTGGTGCCAATCTCCTCTCCATCACTGCTTTACCTTTCCCAACCCTCTATGGAGTCAGGTACCCATTCCCGTCAGCTGGGTCGACTGGGGGACGTTTGCTGCGCTTATCGGGAATTGAACCAGCGCGCTCTCGGTTCGGACGCCAGCGCTCTAACCACTCGGCCATCCGCTTCCCCATCAAGAAAACTTATCCCACAAGACTGTTGCATGCAGCACTGCTCCCCTCACGTATTCACCTTGATGCAGCCATCATGAAACTGAATAGTACAGACAGGATTTGACATACTCGTGACCACCTGTGACACTGACAGCTGTGACCAACACTGTGACACTGACAGTCGTGACCACATATATATATATATATTACAGCTTTAATAACCTTACTGGTGTCAAGGAATTTCCAAGTAAGAAGGGCTAATGCAGGACACAAAATCCTTGAATGTTACAAAACTTGAAGTATAGTTCAGTCTAATTTCACTAATATTCTCTGTATTAATTTTTAAGTTCAGAAACCTTTAAGAACCACATTTTAAAACGTAAACATTAGACTGAAAATATTAACAAGCAATGAGCAGAGAAAAAAAAAAGTTCGTAATATTCGGTAGAATTTTGCTTTAAGGACTAGTTGAATGTAAAAAAATTTTTTTTAAAAATAATAATTAGGTAAAGTTCACTGCACAATACGATTTTCTCAATATGGGTGAATACCTGTCTTGTCTTTTTGAGACAGGCGCCAACACCACTAGAAGAGTGACCTCTCAATATACCTAATTAACAGATATTCCCAGGTCTCTTCTTAGCTGGGGCCTTCACAACCGAAATTTATTCATGTACATTCTTGACCTCTGTGTAGCTGACCTTGACCTGTGCATGTATCTCGAAAACGGACAGGTGGGGTATTTACCGAGATTTGGGGAAATATTCTCTCGCACTGCTAACCCCATTACAGAGAACAAACTGAAGTCCTTGAAGTTTCGAAATGACATGCATGTAGATGGCACATCCAAAGGTATTAAAACACTTGGAAATTAATTTATTAATAAAAGCGCACAAGAATACGCACCAACAGGTGGATTTTATTTCAACAATGTATGTTTTAACAACTATAGGCAAGAATTTTTGTGACCTTTCAATACTTGATAGCATGCTGCAGAATGCAGATTAGGAACCTCGATTTCCTGAGATGGGGGAAGAAGGAGGCCGGATCAGATTTACTGACAGACACAATTCAATCGATTCACAACAACACCGGCGAGGCTGAGACACCTGGAACCTTTTCCTAAGACGCATACATCACAGACATTGCTGCTACAAAATCCAAATCTTAAGTTCTTGTCCGTTAGAGATTTATCGCCATCACAAGCGATCTCTCTTTGCGTTTGCCAAGAAAGGGAGAAAATTCTTAGAAAAAACTGTAGATGTGTCAAGTCAAAATGTTTCGTTCGCCTCAAAAAACAAACAACAACAAACAAACAAAAAACAAAAAATAACCAAAAACCAAAACCAAAAACAAAACAAAGATAAAAACAAAAACAAAAAACAAAAGAAACCAAAAAAAACCCACACAAACAAACAAGGAAAAAACAAAACCCACCAACCCAATATCATGTAATAATATAATGTAATAGACTAAAACAGACTAAAAAAGGATTTGATTGTAAAAAATCATTAAAAATATATACCAATAAATATACTACATTCAAAGGAACGACAATGCAATACAACCCTCACACCAAATTCAGGCTAAATAAAATATATATTTTAATCACAAATTAAAGATTTCCATACTGTTAAACGTTTTGATGTATCTTCTGTCATATCTAATAGTACAGAGCACCTATGTAGTGTTAGAAACGGGAGTAGAGTAAATGATATGATATGAGAATGAGTCTGTCTGTGAGTTGAGAGTGAGAGAGAGAGAGAGAGGGTGGGAGAGAGGGTGGGGGAGAAGAAAGGACTATCCAATATTTCAGTCGGAGTCAGCTAAAGTCAACCAGCAAATAGCGGGGCAACAAATGCATCAACCCTTCCTCTTTTCTTCTTCAAACAACTTTCTTCCTATAAAGGGTGAAAAGCTGTGGCAACTATTTCTATGAGGGCAATAATCGAGCTTTGCAGCCAAGATATCAGCAGGCGATATAACATCTTCATCGCACCATTCACACGAGTCCTGCTTTGCAAAAAGTTTGGAAAGGGAAAAATATAAGTCGAGACTGGTTTCCTATCAGACAGTCGTAGCTACAGGTCCGTGAAGAGGGGGTGAATTGAGCAGAATGGGGTCAGGCACAAGGAGAAGAAGGTCAGACACGGAGAAGTGCTGGGCAAAGTCCGCCACCGAGATTATCGAGAAAAACCGCTGACCCAGGCCAAAAAAGTCCGAGGGAAGATTAAGAAACAAAGTGACGAGCGCGAATCAAAGAGCGAGGGGAGGAAAAAGTGTCGGGGCCGAACCTCTTGCCAAGATCGATTCCATCTACATGAACCCCCAGCACTCTCAGCTCCACCCACCCCCACCCCAAGCTGGCGGGAGTAGCCACCCTCCTTGTGCTGCCCTACAACCACGGCGACGTTGAAGCCGTGGTCGACCCCGGAAAACATGAAACGCCAAAAGCTTTCTAATTCAATTAATAACGGGGGAGGGAGGGGGAAAGGGGGAAGAGAGGTGGAGGTGGATGGTGGTGGGTGCACTGCATGAGCCCAGAGGTTAGCGATAAAAATGAGTTACGGCAACTCGGGGTGACAAGACTCGCAGAAGCTATGATGACTATACGGGATGTTGAGTGAGCAAGAAGCCCGTATAGAGACTCCATGCGTGCTCAGTGGTGTGGATGTAACGGGTACACGAGTTAAACACCGTCAATAGCTTCACATAATTCTAATATTAGCCACGGGAAAGTTTCTCGATAGTTCTGTACTTAAGAGTTTGCGCCCAAGAATGTCCCGCGTTTGGCACGTAAGTCATCGGAGCACGAACATATCTTGTTATAAAAGGGTTACATGATAAAGACGTTTAACGGTCGTAGGCCACAGCGACTGTCTGCTGACGTCAGAGCACTGGTCACGAGACTGGCGCCTGCATGCTGGACGTGTGACAAGCAGCGTGCTCCGAGTGCATGCAAGCACGAGAGGAACTGCCAAGCAGAGAGAAGAGAGAGTGAAAGATAAAGAGAGAGAGAGAAATAAAGAAAGTAGAGGAAGACATGATTCATTCTTTTAGCATCCAAGGCTTTTATGTTTGAAACATGTCTGTATTAATATCACACAAGAAGCTCGCCCCTTGTCACGCTGAAAATGTTTTTAAATTGTCACGTGACCTGCCACTACCCCTACCTCCAGAGGAACACGTGTCCCTTCAAAATCCTTTTCTGGTGACCTGTCTATTAAATAACTGGTAGCCTTCCCCAGCTCGTGGAAACGATTTCTGCTTATTTACAATCACAGTACTCCGTTGTCCAGAAAGTCCTCAGAATCAAAACAGGAGCAGAGCCGACATTTCCTATAATATTCTTGGAGTGAATACGTCTATCGAGAAAATAGAAAAATCCTCTGGAAAGGAAAAGGAATTAATGAAGAACTTGGGTATCCCTGCAGCTGCAACTTTAACCCTTACCTGTTATTTTGAGAGACGGAAGAAAAAAAATAATACAAGAGTTTTGTCAAAAATGCGTTGGAATATATTTGATGAATGCAGTCTCTCACTTGTGTACTATACTGATTTATTACTGTGATTTGTGTACTATACTGATTTATTACTGTGATTTGTGTACTATACTGATTTATTACTGTGATTTGTGTACTATACTGATTTATTACTGTTTTCTGTACTATACTGATTTATTACTGTGTTTTGTGTACTATACTGAGTTATTACAGTGTTTTGTGTACTATACTGATTTATTACTGTGTTTTGTGTACTATACTGAGTTATTACTGTGTTTTGTGTACTATACTGAGTTATTACAGTGTTTTGTGTACTATACTGATTTATTACTGTGATTTGTGTACTATACTGATTTATTACTGTGATTTGTGTACTATACTGATTTATTACTGTGATTTGTGACTGTGTTTTGTGTACTATACTGAGTTATTACTGTGTCTTGTATACTATACTGATTTATTACTGTTTTGTGTACTATACTGAGTTATTACAGTGTTTTGTGTACTATACTGATTTATTACTGTGTTTTGTGTAATATACTGATTTATTACAGTGTTTTGTGTACTATACTGATTTATTACTGTGTTTTGTGTACTATACTGATTTATTACTGTGTTTTGTGTACTATACTGATTTATTACTGTGTTTTGTGTACTATACTGAGTTATTACTGTTTTGTGTACTATACTGAGTTATTACAGTGTTTTGTGTACTATACTGATTTATTACTGTGTTTTGTGTACTATACTGGGTTATTACTGTTTTGTGTACTATACTGAGTTATTACAGTGTTTTGTGTACTATACTGATTTATTACTGTTTTGTGTAGTATACTGAGTTATTACTGTGTTTTGTGTACTATACTGAGTTATTACTGTATTTTGTGTACTATACTGAGTTATTACTGTGTTTTGTGTACTATACTGATTTATTACTGTGTTTTGTGTACTATACTGATTTATTACTGTGTTTTGTGTACTATACTGAGTTATTACTGTGATTTGTTTACTATACTGATTTATTACTGTGTTTTGTGTGAAGGTATGTATGTACAACAACAGATCACACGACAAGATGGCAACTAAATGTAACTCCTGCGTGTTTGACAAGGTCTGAAACAGGAACATGGCAACAGGACTTGTGTACTTCCTTGAAAAATTTAAATTGCTAATGAGTTTCTTCCCCCAGAGAATGTCGTTTGGTGCAGACTGTACTGACATCACCACCCAACTGCCTGCTGCACAAGTCAGTGTCGTCTGCTGGCTGTTGACAGACACAAACCATTTCTCTTCATTGTTTCCAGAAATCGTAGACATGGACATCACTGGGCTTACCTTTTAAGGTATCAGCTGCTATTTTTACACTTTAATTCTACCGCAAAAGTAAATATGTGAGAATAAACAATTAAAAATGCACGAGAGAAAAATCTTTTAAGAGGAGTTTGAAAAGTAAACAAACGTCTCTGTCATTTCTGAGTCAGCTTGAATGAGGGTTTGTTCTGATCCCTGTGACTCAGAGTGTTAGAAATTTCAGGTTTGAAGTTCGTTTCTCGATTTGTCACTAGTACTAAACACATCTGACACTCGAGATGCTTCGAAAGATTGTCAACGATTGTCTCCATCGTCAGGAACGACCGTGGGATTACCAAACCTTGCAGCTAGAACAGATTCCCTCATCAACAAGTAACAACTACTGGGGATTGTTGTGTTGTACACCCTTCATCACATATTCTTGTGTTCTAACCATTCATCACATTGTGAGCCATTCTTTCCTTTATTTAAAAAATCACAGACAAACCAGAGAATTTTAATCACTAGATTTTTTTGTCTACTTCTGTTTGCTGGCTTGCATGCTACCTTGTCGAAGATTATATTATCAGGATGTCATTGTGATGACCACCAGTAGCTTCTGGGGAAAGTGATACTCCCCCCCCAACCCACGAGACAATTTCCCCAAGAAGAGTTCGATAAGCACTTCACAGCCTAATATGGTCGTGATTACGAGACTACAGACCGTGAAGAACGCCGATGCCAGACAGACAGAGGGCAGGTCAGCGGTCAGGGGGTGGTTATCGTAGAGGCCACAAGTAGCTGAGGTTCCTGACAGCGACTGTGGCGATGACTGGCCCTGGCGACAAGTCACGTGGGCCCAGCTACACTCCGTGTCGGAGGTCAAGCACATAATCAACGGGTGGCATCCGAAACAGTAATCACAAGCGGGGAGGCACGATCGACAAACTCGATGTCGTGTGAGAATATGTCTGATAATACTGCTTATTGTGTTTTATTTTTTCTCTCTCTGTCCCTTTCTCGTAGGTTTCTCCCCCTTCTGTTTTCTGTCTGCCCCCCTCTCTCTCTCTCTTTAATGTAAGTGGAAGGAGGAGAGTGAGAACATTTGTTAGTCATGTAAGACCTGTGAGAAATGTAATACAGACTTCTGAGGGAGTAAGACCTGTGATGTTAGCGATGTTTTGTAACCACATATAAACAAGAAATTCTAATATGAAGGAGACAACATACCAACTTATCAACAGTGATTAAGAGAAACCGTTCCTGTTTATGTTCAAAGGAATATGAAAAACATGTGGCTTCTTGATGAATTATTCACAGCGTTCAGAGGTCACGTGCTTCTGCAGCGACATGGACAATAAGTTGTATCCCCTCTGGCTCAGCTGACAGACAGCTCTCCTGAGACTACGACGGCCGATTTCCATACATTTGCGTTTGTCCAGTCTGCGAGTATCATCGAGCAACCACGGCAGAAAAATAATGGGTAGCAGTTATCTGCCACTGTCACGTCAGTCACATGACAGATATTTTTGCAGGAAGGGCATTTATTCCCCAACTCATAGTGTCACTACATCGGACAGTGTCACTCTGTAGCAGTCAGTGTCATCCTGTAGCACTCATTATCCGTTGCCAAGCAATGGGTGCGTGTGAGTGAGTGAGTGAGTGAGTGAGAGTTAATGAGTGAGTGAGTTAATGAGTGAGTTAATGAGTGAGTGAGTTAATGAGTGAGTTAATGAGTGAGTGAGTTAATGAGTGAGTGAGTTAATGAGTGAGTGAGTTAATGAGTGAGTGTAGTTCTTCAGAGACAGATTTCTCTAAAATGAAGACACATTTGGAACCTTTCATACACGTTGTTGAGTTCTGCTGGTGTGTCTCGTGCTGGTGTACTAACAGATAAAAATGTGGCTGTATATCATGGTTTTAGTGAATATATCATTGTTAACAACGTTTATTCAAGTTCTGAATAAGCAGGCTGATGGATCAAGTTGCTCAGTTGTCTAGAGAGAGCAGTTCTTGACTATAAAAGCAGCAAGGCAGAGTGAACTGCAGGTGTAGAAAACAGAAAAGTATTTGCTGAGCAAATAATGTATGTTTACATATCCCTAGAAAGCGAACCGAACAAAAAAGGTATTTGTTGTGCGTACACATTTGATGTAGCTATCTCTTAAAGGTGTAGAGAAGAAAGAAATAGTTCTCGAGATAACAGGGCTTATGGGTGTGTGCAGGTAACACGAGATCAGGGAATGGCTGGCGTGAGCAAAGTTTGCAACAAAAAAAAATTAAAAAAAATAAAACTGCTGTCATGTTCTTATTCAACAAAGAGCGTGTTTGCGCTCCTGTTTACACCAGTATTCATGTTTAAGTGCAGTGTTTGAACGTCTGCGCCGCGTGTCAGGCAATTTCGCAATTCAGTTCTGCCCTCCCCCCCTCCCCCCGACCCTAGCTCTCCATCCTGCTTTATCCTTTTATTGTTGTCTTCATGACAGTGTGAAGAACAACAATGATATTAAAACTTGTAAAACTAATTAGATTTCTGCATCTTGCAACAATGTAGATCAGTTTCACGAGGTGACACAGAATCCAGGAACTTTTTTTTTTTTTAAATTTCATGTACACTGCTTGCCGAAGACCATTTTTCTTCCTGCAGTTGAGCTCCTCATCGTCATTTGTTCCTCCTGTTTTTTCTGCTGAACTCGCGTGCAGTGATTAGCTAGAGTTCACATTCTCCCTGGACTTTAATGAGCTTAATTTCCCTCGCTCACTTGCCTCGATCTCACATGCCCGGAGCTAGGGGTTAGACCATCACACACCTGCCACTAGAGGTTAGACTGTCACACACCTGCCACTAGAGGTTACACCCACATCCCCCGCCATTAGGTCAGACTTACATGCTGGCCGCTAGAGGACGCCCCACGACTCCATCTTTGGATGACTGCCAGCTACTCCATATCCGTTTCTGGACGGTCTGCGCAATATTTTTTCACAATAACAAACATACAGAAAATGATCCTCCTGGATTAAGATGACAATCGATCCGTGAGATGATTTACTACAGCAGCATATCTCACTTTGTCACAATGGCGAGAAAAGTTTATCTCTCGATCTCTACTGAGCTAAGTTAGCACACCCATAATCCTTCTTTAGTGCTTCTGAAACAATATATGAAACGACACATATGCCAGTTCATGTAATAGATTCAGTTAGATGCTCGATAATTAGTTTTATGTCTTTGAAGCACATTCCATGACAAGTTCCCTGATACCAGTTGTAAATGTAATACACCAGGAGGTCACATGCCTTTGTGGTCAACAAGAAGACCAGCATGTCATGACACACAAGCGGAGTGAATGAGTCAGCACGGGAGGGGCAGACAGTCCGAGTCGCACGTGTTGAACGAGTAATAGCGAGAGCATGAGGGATCAGTCCTTTTACACATAGTTTAGAATATTCGAGAAGGGGGGAGAGTATAGTTATCCTCCACCGGTCAGCCCGACATGTTCCATGGAGACAAGGCACGTGCCAGGACACTACCTGCGGGATGTGGAGGCTGCATTTTCTAAGCAAGGGGCGGTAACCAGCCTCTTTTATCCCGGATTCGTACAGTTTTATTCGGAATTTTACAATTTTTATTTAGAATTCTCCTTTATAAATTGTTAATCGGCACAGCAACTAACCTTGGAAGATCTGTAAGACGTGAAGACGAGCGAGCTTCGAAGGCTTGGGAACTGGTGGCCCAAGATTCAGTATTGGTGAGAAACGAGAGTTTAGTCACCAGCACCCTAAGAAGGCACCGTGTTTATAATGTCCCCTCCTAGAGATGGCGACTTTTGTTTGTTTGTTGGATTTATATATATATATATATATATTATAATATACACGTGAATTCAGAGAATGTCAGTCCTCTGGGTGTGAGTACAGCGACGGACGGCAGTGACATCCATTGTGAGTACGCGAAAAATTAATTCCTCTTAATCCAAATTAATTCTATTGGTGTTGTATACAGAGCTGTCAGACTTTCTATTGGTACTATCAGCAATGTCGTGTAATTATAATGAGTAATTTTTTTGGTATGAGTGTGAGTTATTGTTTCTTGTTGATTATCGTGTATTTAAAGCAGCGAGTGCTGTGATATCCCTAAATAAAAAAAAGGGTTTGCAAGAGACGGATGTTGTTTGTCTTTGTTCAGGATCGAAAGAACCCGCAAATGTCAGGCTTGAGTGTTGGGTGTGTATGTGAGTGTCTGTGACAGGTAGTGCCTCTGAAATCATCAGGTAACATTCCATTGCGAAGACAGTCTTTGCAAACAAACAGCTTACTTTGTTATCAAGAAAGGAGATTGAAGTCTTTAGCATCTGTCAAAAAAATAAAATGATTGACTCTTCATGAGATGTTGGAACAAAAGCTGGGGGTTAATGGTCAGGTACAAGACGAACATTTTAGCCAAGCAACACACACACACACACACACACACACACACACACACACACACACACACACACACACACACACACACACACAGAGTCTCTTACTCTCACGTACTCCTTGGCACCAGACACACACACACACACACACACACAGTCTCTTACTCTCACGTACTCCTTGGCACCAGACACACACACACACACAGTCTCTTACTCTCACGTACTCCTTGGCACCACACACACACACACACACACACACACACACAGTCTCTTACTCTCACGTACTCCTTGGCACCACACACACACACACACACACACACAAAGACACACACAGTCTCTTACTCTCACGTATTACTTGGCACACACACACACACACACACACACACACACACAGACACACACAGTCTCTTACTCTCACGTATTACTTGGCACACACACACACACACACAGACACACACAATCTCTCTCACGTACTACTTGACACCACACACACACACACACACACACACACACACACACACACAGACACACACAGTCTCTTACTCTCACGTATTACTTGGCACACACACAGACACACACACACACACACACACAGACACACACAATCTCTCTCACGTACTACTTGACACCACACCATTCCGCAGACAGTCTTTATACTTGAGAAGCAGTCACAAAAGTGTTTTCTGTACAACCACGACACTGTGGCTGTTGGCATCAGATCTGTTGGTAATGGAACTGTCCATCACGTACAGAAACATTCTATATTTAGAGAAGACACACACACACACACACACACACATACACACACACACACAGAGGGTGAAGGAGAGAGAAGCGTAATGAGAGGAGAAAGAGCAAAACAGCGAAGTGAGCGGGGGTGAGAGGGTTGGGGGGGAGATCACAGAGCGTGCATCTCGTGCCAAAGACATCTCACATATTAGATGCAGCTTCCTGTAAAGATGTGGATTTTACTGTCTGCTGTACACGTGACCACGTGACGAAGTATGTCTGTATCATACGTTGTGGCTGTTAATGTCCCTTACTATGCGATACACACAGCTGTACGCTATACCTATACCACACAACAACACAGCCGTGAGCTTTACTCTACCATACAACAACACCTGAACTTTTCTGTGCCATACAAAAACACGGCCGTAAGTGTGTGTGTGTGTGTGTGTGAGAGAGAGAGAGAGAGAGTATGTGTCCTCTCAGAGCATATATGGCCGTACGCACGCTGTACTGGGCGCCCCGAGATGGCCCATCAATGGCGGAGAAGTTGGTGGACTTTTTCTGCCAGCGGTACCCTCCCCCTCCCCCGCCGCCTCAAAAAGATTGATAGCCATTTTGACATTTTTGTAAAAAAATCTTTTTTGCCTGAGCCGAGGCCTCATCGCACGTGCAGCAAGCTCTTACAACGTGCGCGGACATCCGGCTGGGTTTTAGCGGTCACCATCCTCCTCCCTTCCTCTTCCCTTCCACCTCCCATCCTCCTCCCTTCCTCCTCTCTTCACGGCTGGTTCCACATCCTAACCCCCCCACCCCCCCGAACCCCCGACATCGATTCCTGCGGCCTGCGATCGACGTGCGGTGAAGCAGCAGCTGTCTGCCTATAGCTTTGCCCGATGAGCAAATTATTCCACGAAGAACATGCGGTTAAATAGAATGGGGCGATATTCTGCCTAATGCCTGCAGTATCAAGCGCTTGTTGACACTCAGATCGACAAATGTTTTCACCTTTTTCAGAAGGTTGCTCTGTAAACAGCCACTAACGTGTCGGCAGCACGTCACCCTTTGTAGGCTTCGCCTCACTTGTTTTCAGCAGTTCACTTTATGAAACGGTCTGTAAACAAAACTTTTTGGAGCCATTTCATACTTAAATGTCAGTTTTATTTCCTAGTGAAGAGAGAAGATTTAATTGTAGGTTTCCACGAGTACAAAAATTGTTCATATTCTATATGATGCCAGCTGTTTAAAAATGTTTTCTTTTGGCCAAGTCTTGATGTGTAAATGATTTTGGGAGCAGATATTGAATCTTGTGTAGGTCTAAATAAATATTTATGGGGCTTAGTACAAACATTTTTGTCGCAAATGTCAAGTAGTCTAAGACCTAGAAATATACCATACAAGGTGCTACGCTTGTTCAACCTGTCTTAAGTTTGATTTATATATATATATAATTGTATGTATAAATCGAGACCATCTGTTTCATTGCTTAAACTTAGTTATATTTCGCTTGCAAAATAACCGAAAAAAATTTCTGAATAAGGCGTGCCATGTATACTAACAAATACAGGAAATACAAATAATGGATAATGTGTAATTAAGTGTAATGAGCTGAATGTTGTTCAGTGCTAATGACCGTGTTACCCAACTGTCTGCTTTATGATGACATCTCGTCACAGCTTGGCATTAGCACACAACATGAAGCTGACAGTCAGTTTATCTACAAGTGCTTGTTTCACAGTTAGGATGCGGTACATCATACCGATGTGCTTTTATAAATAAAAATGAATTATTTGGTTAAAATAGTCATTAGTAAGGAATGGAAGTAAAAGGTAACAATGAACTTAGCTGTATACTTTATTTTTATGGAAGAAGATTCTGTATTACATGTACAGGGTCATCTGCTTCTTGATTGTTCTGACAGGATAGTCTAACATAATTATCTAATACTTATCTGTTTACTTCTGGAAAGCAATGGGAGAATCGTGCAGTGTTGTGTAGAGTCTTGTTGTGTAAAGTCATACCGGTATTGCTACACCTGTTGGACTGTAAAACGTCAAACCTGTATTGTTAGACCTACTGTTCATGTCAAATATCATACCTGTATTGTTAGACCTACTGTTCATGTCAAGATATCATACCTGTATTGTTAGACATACTGTTCATGTCAAATATCATACCTGTATTGTTAGACCTACAGTTCATGTCAAATATCATACCTGTATTGTTAGACCTACCGTTCATGTCAAATATCATACCTGTATTGTTAGACCTACTGTTCATGTGAAATATCACACCTGTATTGTTAGACCTACCGTTCATGTCAAATATCACACCTGTATTGTTACACCTACTGTTCATGTGAAATATCATACCTGTATTGTTAGACCTACTGTTCATGTGAAATATCATACCTGTGTTGTTAGACCTACGGTTCATGTTAAATATCATACCTGTATTGTTAGACATACTGCTCATGTCAAATATCATATCTGTATTGTTAGACGTACTGCCCAGATAGCAATGAAACATTTTATAAACGTGTTAAAAACGCTAACTTAGTTGTAATAATGTAAACGTTTGACATGAAACATTTACGGAATAAACATTTAAAACTGAAACATTTTGCTAACATTTTAAAACGGTAGGAAACATAACATTCAATCAAAAATATTAAATAAATGTTATGTAAACATTTGCGAAAAACTTCTTAAGATATATGACGTAGGATTATGAGGTAGTGAGTATGACATAGAATGTATGACGTGGTAAGGGATTGTTGAATGAGAGAAACCACAGAGGATGTAAGCTATAGAACAGAATAAAGACGCTTACTATTAAGTAATATTCGAACTCTAATGTGTATTCTAATAAAATCTTTCTTTTTGTTGGTACTATAGATTTGTAGATTTGAAAACTGTTGTAAAATCAGTCATCTCCAAACAGTTACACACCATGCACTTCGTATTGACGCAACGTTGGATTGTTTCTCTTGCTAACGCTCAGAGAAGATAATTTTCGTTTCAAAAACAAGATTGTTATCACCGTTTTATTAGTGAACCTTCGTAGAAATACGGTAAAACGTTGAAGATAACAACTACAGTCAGAATTTCAAGTGAATCCTTAAACAGATGGCGCCATTCTAAATTAAAAGTCACTTTATGTTGCCGCACCCGAAAGCTAGATGCTACTATAGTGTAGTAGTTAAAACCCTCACTTGTTCCTGCTGTTGTAAGCGAGTTAGAGTTAAGATCTTTTGATATTCTCCGTATGGATATTCCCTGTCTTCCCCTGTGGCTCAGAAAAACTTGTCACAGATCTAGCTGGAAGAACGAAAGAGCGTGAATGACGTCAATTTGTCTGAATGTGTATGGATGATGACAAAAGATGTGTGACCTGAGAGAATCAAGGAAAATGAATTGAGGAGTAGAAGAAAATTTTTTATCTGTAGATAAAAGAACCTGTATTTGTCTAGCCCGTGCACGTCAATTGGAAGAGAGAGAGAGAGAGAAAGTGAGAGTCACACTTCCCGAGGTTGTGAACTATTAAATGCTTTACAGGAAAATGTTTATAAAATAGCTTAAAAAGGTAGAAAATAAGTTTTAAAATAGTTTGAATTTAAACGTTAAGAAAACATTTTTCCGATGTGCAAAATAAACATTTTCGAAACATTTCCTGCAAACATTATTCAAACATTTCGTGAGAACATTTATAAAAGGTTTAAATGCTATCTGGGTGTTCATGTCAAATATCATACCTGTATTTTTAGACATACTGTTCATGTCAAATATCACACCTGTATTGTTACATCTATTGTACTGGACTGCAGGTCAAACACCATGATGTTCACGTAGATGAAGAAGGATGTTGTTAACACCTGATATCGCATCGTAAATGAACTTTGTTTGGAGATATTATTTGTGACATAAAAACTGCATAGTGCATGAGAGACAATTGTGACTATACTAACAATGTGTATACTCTGAACTCTGTTTACTCCGTCCGAACAAACACAAGGTCGGGGACAGGTGATGGCTAGTAACTTGCGCATTTTACGCTGAACTTGAGGAATATATTTAATTTCTGGACTACAACTCAGAACATAATTGAGAGATTATATTTTGTAAAGAGTCTAGACTGTTCGTAACTATCAACCTTTCCTCCTCCCGTCCCTGTGATCTCAGGTGATATCATCTACACACCACGCTAACTGTTTCTGGCTGCTCTCCCTAAAGTTGCCGACCCAAGGTGACCAAATCAGTCAGTTTGACCAAGGAACCTACACGTTCTTTGGTCTGACGATAAACTAGAGTGACTACATCAGTCAGTCTGAGGGGGGCCCATGGGTGACCACATTAGTTAGTCTGATGGCGGATCTCTGGTGACCACAGCGGTCAGTCTCAGGCGAATCGCGGGTAACCACATCAGGATGATGGGGAACATCCAGTGACCAGATCCCTCAGTCTGGCAGCGGAACGCGAATGACCACATCAGTTAGTCTGAAGACCACATCATGGAATATTCCAGTCCACGTGCGAAGACCATTATGACTGTTGCCGGTGTAACCGATTGAAGATAACCCCCCTCACATTCATCCCCGGTGCTTGGGATGATAAGTAAGAGCGATGTCTCTTTGCCTTACCGGCTTGAAGAAGTTAGCTGTATGTGGTTTTCTACCTTGACCTGTCATGAGTTTCCTACCTGTTATTTTAAACGCACTTCTTTGTCATTGTGCTGAACTATTTACTTTTCCACACCCTAGTGGTTTTCATTTTCAACCTTGTATTGTCCCACCGACTGCTTACCTCCTCTGTCTCACCATAACGGTTTCTTTGTTGTGAAGTTCGCCGGTGAGAGGGTCACACAGTCGATACCGTGTGTTGTGTCCTCTCTGCTTCATTGTCATGTACATCCTTTGCAATTTACAGAGGATTTGATGTATGGACAAAAACTATTTCTGAGTATTAATTGATTTGCTTTTATCACAGATTAACAATGACTTTGTAGACGTGAACCACGAGCTGTAGAACTGTAACACCCTAACATTTTCATCTGTAAAACAAGATGGTACACTCCTGCATTTTCTTATATGTTTTTGTGATGATCAGTTGAATTGATGTGCTATTCTTGCAAGAAAGACATAAGCGAATGGATCTGTAAAGCCGGAAGGATAATGACAAGTTGAATATCTTGAAAGTATTATATTGGTGAAGTTACTCTGCTCTCCTTACAATGGCTTATAAACTCTCTATGATTTTTTTTCAAAAGACATTCTGCAGACTACTTTATAAACAGCAATAAATAAATAAATAAGAAATAAACGATTCGCACCTGTATGATCCCTTCTTTGATTAGAACAGTGGTATGGATAGAAGCACTTGCAGTCTTCATCTAGTTTTCTTTTTCAAATGAATCAAACAAACTAGGAGCTGCTGTCTTATATTTCATCACTCTACATGGCATTCCGTGTATATATATATATATATTGTGTGTGTGTGTGTGTGTGTGTGTGTGTGTGTGTGTGTCATTCTTTATAAATCGCCATCAGATTGTCCTTTGGGCTGGAATATGGCGCTATACAAGTTAATTTTATCATTAATATACCATCAGAAATTACCACATTAAGATGAACCCAGATGGTAGGTGTAGTATGTTCTAGAAATACATCTAGATGTACCTTAGTTTTACTTCCATCCTTATTTTATAACACATCAAACCGCAAGCCCTGATTTACACGGAAACATACAAATCAGGAGGATTGTGTTATTCAGGAAGAATCCAGAATTGCAAGCCACCAAGGGGTAGTTTGAGACAGTGTTCCTGATCTCTCCCCAGAGTCGACTTTGGTGAAGGGGTGAGGGGGATTCTATTGAGCTACATTGGCGTAGAAAAGACCCGGGACTATCATAAGACATATTTGACTGGGAGTTATTGGTCTTGATGCGGCCTCGGCTTTAGTCTCCCCCTGGATCTGATTGTCTAGACACAGGAGATGAATAATGTGGGGAAGGGCTGCCGACTGCTTCTAAAAACGGCTTTTGTGTCTTTGTGTCTTGGCGTTACACACAACGGGAATGTCGTTATTCGACATGAAGGCAGGTAGATAACTTGGCTTGCCAAGCACCGAGCCCCTTCCCAGGTACTTAACTTTAAGGGTGGTCATGTCATTTCGCATGTAGTTCCCTGTAAAATATGCCGCACATAAATATGTAATGATTGACATTGCTGATTGATGATGATAATGGTGGTTGTTATCATGATAATGAAGGTGGAGGATGGATGGATGGATGACTTTTATTTTCACACATAATAAAGTCATTTAGGAAAATAATTGAATGTATTATCCAGAATACTGTTTCCATAAATAACCGGACTTTCTGCGCGTTAGGAGATATGTAAACAAGGGAGGGTATCCAGCTTTAACAAAGGTGATTTCTCAAGCAAACTCTTCCAAATGTGATTTTATTGTCAACTTGGGATCTTTCACTTCATGGGAACTAATCTTTTTATATTTAGTGCTTGAACTGCGTGTCGCCAGTGTAGCAAAATAGCAAAACACTTGCTGTTCTTAAATGTCGCTTGCGTTACTGGTTAACACTTCACACTCTCTTTTGAGATTTTTTGAGATTATTATTTACTTTCTCCCTCTTTCGTTCTCTTTCTCTCTCTGTTTATCCATTCTCTGGTAAAGTAACATACGGAATCAAGCTGATGTCAGCAATGTCACAATCTTGAAGCCACAGTTAACACAATGGGTTATACAAACATTAAAATATAACATGGTCGATAATACAAACATTAAATGTAATATAATAAATAATACAAAAATTTAATGTAACATGATGTATAATACAAACATTAACATGTAACATGATGAGTAATACAAACATTAACATGTAACATGATGAGTAATACAAACATTAACATGTAACATGATGGATAATACAAAGATTAAATGTAATATAATAAAAAATACAAACATTAAATGTAATATAATGAATAATACAAATATTTAATGTAACATGATGTATAATACAAACATTAACATGTAACGTGATGAGAAATACAAACATGTAACATGATGGAGAACGGGACACCCATCCCCAGCCATGAGAACAGGACACCCATCCCAAGTCAATGAGAACGGGACATCCATCCCCAGTCAATGAGTGGAAGCACTGAGTGGTTTGTCTACCGAGGCCAGGGGCAGGCCTCGTGAGCGACTCCAGTGTCAGCGAGCACTAGGGAGCTGTTGTCTGTCTCACTGCCAGCCTCACTTTCCCTCTGATGCCAGTAAGTTTCATAAAGATCTCGTGTAGAAAGCACAAAGTGATTCAGCACCCGGCGCACAATCCCAGCGTTCAGTGCAAACCACAATCTCCCGCATTCTTCTCCCGTGTACAGTGCACGGACATGCACGGGCACAAAGTGAACAGCACTTCTTGTTATAAAAAAATCTGAAGGCCTCTGTAGCTTGTAATGCAACTTATCAACAAATCTTCACTATTATTATTTATTATTATCTGCTTTTTTCCAAGACTTTCTTTAAAATTTCAAATACAGAAAATAAGAACAGGATGAAGTAAGCGAAGATTTGACTTTTCCCAGCTATACTTATTTTCCTAGCTACTGTTGTTATCCTGGCTATACTATTATTATCCTGGCTATACTGTTATTATCCTGGCTATACTGTTATTTTCCTGGATATACTGTTATTTTCCTGGATAAACTGTTTTTTGAGGGAGTCGATAGCAAAGTGGGAAGAGCACTGACCTCCGAGCCCGGAGGCGCGACGGTTCGATACTCGTGTGGCGCAAGCAAACTTCCCATAGTCGACCCAGCTGTCGGAAATAGGTACCTGGTTACATGGGAAAATCAACGAGAGGGAGAAGAGATGGCACCTCTCTCACATAACCCTGGATCCGATAAAAGTGTCTAACACCTCACTCGCTGACGACCTAAAACTGGTTAGTAAACGACTGTTAAACTTGTGTGCTGTCATATGACTTGGTATGATGCAATTTAATGAGGTACCGTGAGACATGTTGCGACTTAGTGATACTGTGTATCAAAGTTTGTGATACTATGTATCAAAGTTTACAAGAAATACTCAACAAAAGAAAAAAGGGAAAAGAAAAAAACCACGTGAAGGCAGAAAGACATACGACTTGATTTGTCTCGACATGCCATTTCATATCATGAGGACGACGCTTTCTACACATTCACAAGCCACTGTACACAATCACAAGCCACTGTACACATTCACAAGCCAAAGCACACATTCACAAGCCACTGTACACAATCACAAGCCACTGTACACATTCACAAGCCAAAGCACACATTCACAAGCCACTGTACACAATCACAAGCCACTGTACACATTCACAAGCCAAAGCACACATTCACAAGCCACTGTACACAATCACAAGCCACTGTACACATTCACAAGCCAAAGCACACATTCACAAGCCACTGTACACATTCACAAGTCGGTATCTGTACACATTCACAAGTCGGTATATGAAATTCACAAGCCACTGTACATATTCACAAGCCACTGTACACATTCACAAGTCGGTATATAAAATTCACAAGCCGCTGTGCACATTAACAAACCGCTGTACACATTCTGCAAAACGTATTCACAAGCTTCTGAGTGAATGTAATAATATTTCCAAAAAATAATATATTAGAAAGCACATATTCTTGCTGCAGAAATTAATGGCGATCGCAAAAGAATTCATGCGCACTCACGCACACACACACACACTAACCCACGCACACACGCACACACACACACACACACAGACATATAGTACAGCAGAAACAAAACTTAAAGGACAAGCTCAGTGCAAAATGTTTTCTTCATGGTCGGGTTAAGTTCATTAAAAGAAATTATTCCCAAAATACGAGTACATTATGCTTAATTTTCAAGATATAAGCCTTCAAACATGGGCATTCTCATCTGCCACAAGGAAAGCAGCAAAAAAATACTCTCTTATACTGGAGGTTCTCTTGCGTTCCAGTAGTATTTGTAACGGGGAGTGTCACTCACTTAAAAAATCTGTGCATGTCTTCAAATCTTACCAAAAAAAAAAAAACAAATCGCTCAGGTTGTCGTGTTCAAGAAGCAATTTTTTTGCCCAGAAAATGAAACGGCTGATTTTGGAATACAGCCCTACAGATTGGAACTTTAATTAGAAGCTTCGAATGAAATTAAAAAAAAAAATTAAAAGATCCAAACGAATTCGTTCAACAGACTGGTAAGTCAATCTTTTCCAGATCAAAATTTAATGGACAACCATCACGGACAGTGCAGTCTAAGTTGTATTATTACTGATTGTTACTGAGTGGGTGCATTTGAGTTAATTTTCCCATGTGTATTATTATTGTTAATAAAATATAAACACATTTCAAATGTGTTTGTCTAAGATAAACTCTGGTAATTTTTATTTGATGGTTAATTTCAAGCGTTGCATCTTTATCTTGTAGTTACAACTGACTGCTGATATGAACTTTTTACAATTAAAAATACAATGATAGTTTGAACATGTTTATCGATGTAAAACTTATTTCTTCCTCATATAGCTGCATACAAAATTTACTATTTACTTACTGATACTCGCACGCGTTTCCGTTTAAGCTTCTTACACTTTTATCACCCTCAAATCTTTTTTAGCTGTTTGGTGTCCTCATACTGTCAGTTGTTTTTAGCATTAGGATAAAGATAGGACTGATGATGTGTTTGTGTTTGTGTCACGATGTTACTTGTAGACCAGGTTTAGAAACCGTCGATCTTTTTTTTAGTCCTTAAGTTTTAAAAGACGTTTTGAAGAGAGAGGAAGAGAGAGAGAGAGAGAAATATGGAGTGGCGGTTCATTCCAGTTAAGAAAACAAGGGACAGAACATTTTCACGGACCAGATAGAAAAAGTTTGGTCTGAGAAATGTAAAGCTTGAGGGGATCAGAAGAGAAGCGGAGAGAACGAGATGGTGTGTAGATATGAAGTGAATTGGATAAATAGTTGGGTAGGCGGCTTAAAGGAGGGTAGTGACTCCTACCGGTAACTTCTGTCCCTTGTCTTGACTGAAATATTGTCTTGCACTCCTGGTCCCCTTCTAATGGCAGGTTTACACTGTCTTAAACTCTTAAAGTCGTTTACACAAGGTCAGTTTATCTTCACCTGTGTCCGCAGTCTTGCTCGCCTTTCCCCATATCAAGAGAACAGCCATCATTCATCTCTGGCTGATTCTTTGGCTGCATTTTAAAAATTTTGACATTTAGACTTAAGACTAAAGTTTACACCAAGAAACGAGGAGGAGGAGACCAGAAACCAGGGAACTTTGCGGCGAAGGTGAAGCAATGTTGGAGAGGTTTTTCAAGCATCTGCTGAAAATCAATGGTAGCTGTCTGAAAGCAGACGAAACACGCCAGCCGTTAGGAAATCCTATGCGATCTTTGTAAATCAATCGAATGGCCAGCCTTGAACGTATTTGTATCTTTGTCATCTTCGAGCACAGTGTTGCTTATTGCAAACATATATTTTTAAAGTCGAAAGGCATCTATAGAAAAAAAGGGGAAAATAGCTGCCAGTAAAATGAAAGGCAACGAAAATGCTTTTTTAAGGAAAACTGAGAAAATAACAGGCTGTGCATAGCATCCTTTATAAGTGACACGTTCTCACCAAGTTTTTTTTTATATTTCGCCTTTTTTCTATTGAACACCGCGCTTTAATAGTTGCAAATTCCTGAACACTTATTTATCAAATGTTTTGAGGATTCTCACATTTCTGTCAGCACTCTCATTTTTAGAACTACGTCCGTTTCTATTCTTCAAGTCACTGGGAGGATCAGCCAGCTTTTCACTACACGCCTCGGATGTGAGGTCTGATAAACCTTAATGCTGAGAATAATGTACAATAGCTTTAAACTCTAATGGTGAGAATGATGTAGGATAGCTATAAATGCTAATGTTGAGAATGATGTAAGATAGCTATAAATTCTAAAGCTAGGAATGATGTAGTATAGCTATAAACTCTAATGTTTGGAATAATGTAGAATAGCTATAAACTATAATGCTGAGAATGATGTAGGATAGCTATAAACTCTAATGTTGAGAATGATGTAGGATAGCTATAAATGCTAATGTTGAGAATGATGTAAGATAGCTATAAATTCTAAAGCTAGGAATGATGTAGTATAGCTATAAATGCTAATGTTTAGAATGATGTAGTATAGCTATAAACTCTAAAGCTAAGAATGATGTAAGATAGCTATAAATTCTAAAGCTAGGAATGATGTAGTATAGCTATAAACTCTAATGTCTAGAATGATGTAGTATAGCTATAAACTCTAAAGCTAAGAATCATGTAAGATAGCTATAAACGCTAATGTTGAGAATGATGTAGGATAGCTATAAACTCTAAAGCTAAGAATGATGTAAGATAGCTATGAACGTTAATGTTGAGAATGATGTAAGATAGCTATTAACTCTAAAGCTAAGAATGCTGTAGTATAGCTAAAAAAACCTAATGTTGAGAATGATGTAAGATAGCTATTTACTCTAAACCTAAGAATGATGTAGTATAGCTATAAACTCTAATGCTGGGAATGATGTTGAATAGCTATAAATTCTAATGCTGGGAATGGTGTAAGATAGCTATTAACTCTAAAGCTAAGAATGCTGTAGTATAGCTATAAAACCTAATGCTGAGAATGATGTAAGATAGCTATAAACTCTAATGCTGAGAACTAGGTACGAAGACTATATTAGAATGAGGTACGGCAGCTGTAACCTGTCACTAAAAAATGTAAAAAATTGTCTTCTTATAAAAATAGTATTTGCAGAAAAAATGAAATAATTAAGCATGTCGTCTTCAACAAAATAAACATAATATTAGAGTTTTTATGATTCCTCTACTAAACAATTAGTTTGGGCTACTTTCATTTTACTTTTTTGTCCTGTTTGTGAGCGTGTTAGCATGGTGTGGCCTCGTACCAGTCAAGATAAAAAACAGCTGCCACATGCAGGCCGTGTCTTGGAAGTATCTGCCCACAGCATGGACCTTTCTCGCTATTTCTGTTTCTCTGTGATCAATGTGATTGCTCAGAGTCCAGACTGCACAAAGTCGCCCGACCGTCGGCGTCTTAAATGTAACTCACACTGGCTGACTCCATTTAGTGAGTAATAAATATATAAATATAATGTAAGTGACTGATACAGTAATGGTTGGCTCCATTCAGTGAGTAATAAATATATAAATATAATGTAAGTGACTGATACAGTAATGGCTGACTCCATTTAGTGAGTAATAAATATATAAATATAATGTAAGTGACTGATGCAGTAATGGTTGGCTCCATTCAGTGAGTAATAAAAAATATATAAATATAATGTAAGTGACTGACTGACTGTCATACAGTAAAGGTTGGCTCCATTGAGTGAGTAATAAATATAATGTAAGTCACTGATTGACTCTTTGTTATACAGTAAGGGCTGACTCCATTAAGTGAGTAATAAATATAATGTAGGTGACTGATTGACTGTCATACAGTAATGGTTGGCTACATTGAGTGAGTAATAAATATAATGTAAGTGACTGATACAGTAATGGTTGGCTCCATTTAGTGAGTAATAAATATAATGTAAGTCACTGATTGACTCTTTGTTATACTGTAAAGGCTGACTCCATTAAATGAGCAATAAATATAATGTAAGTCACTGATTGATTCTTTGTTGTACAGTAAGGGCTTGCTCCATTAAGTTAGTAATAAATATAATGTAAGTCACTGATTGACTGTTATACAGTAGATTGATGCTTTGTCATATGCACACCAGTGAAGGGTTTTAGTCTCCTGGAAACAATCTATAGCCCACTAGTGTCGTTCCTTGAAACAGTTTATCGGATGAAAGAACTAATTTAGTTGATTGATCTCTAGTCTACCAGCGAATTTCCTCCCCTGACGCTTCATATCCTACATCTAACATATCTTACCGGCCATCTACGGACTGTGTGAGGTATGGAGTGTTGTCCTCACTTCCTGACATAATCTGATTCATATACGAGCAATTTACGGGTGAAGGACCGTTACTCTCCTGACTCCCGCATCATACTTCGATTCTTGCAGGACACTGACTCCCACATCATACTTTGACTCCTGCCGAACATGTTTAGGTGTCTGATGTCCAGCATCTATAATTTTCTGTTTTCTTTTCTTATCAGGGTGCCAGCAGCGATGGAGAGGCCAACAGAACAACAATCCTGTCTGACAAATAGTGGTCCTGTCTGACAAATAGTGGTCCTGTCTGATAAACAGTGGTCCTGTCTGACAAATAGTGGTCCTGACTAACAAACAGTCGTCCTGTCTGGAAACACACAGACATCATTGCAACTTCCAGACACTGACCGTGCGGTCTGCAAACAATAGCCCATCGCTGCACGTCTGTGCCAAGTGCCGTGTCTGTGACATTTTATCTTGCCATAATGTAAAGTGCAGGCATTTAGTGGCAACGTCTGTTGCCAATGGTAACAGGCGTGCATCGAAGATAGAAAGCTGAAATACAATTTGGGGTTAGATGGTACAGTCGCA
Organism: Marisa cornuarietis; assembly: GCA_004794655.1. Taxonomy (NCBI): domain Eukaryota; kingdom Metazoa; phylum Mollusca; class Gastropoda; order Architaenioglossa; family Ampullariidae; genus Marisa; species Marisa cornuarietis. Next base: position 466,315 of record SMMW01000634.1, read on the forward strand.
AGAAAACGAATGGAAATGTTATGCAAATATCACGACAGACGAAAGTCGAAGCACCACTACTCTTACCCTAATGCTTTTGGAACCGCGAACTGCTACACGCCGCTGCTTAATCGGCGGTAAAATCGCCTCCCTGTCCCTCCCATCTTTCCCCCCTAGCGCTCGGGGGGCTCGTGGGTCGACTTGTCGCTCAGTCTGTGGTCACAGTGCAGATCAGCGGACCAAAGATTCGCCGCCATTGAGCTGCAGCTATAATCTGTGAAGACCGGCAATGAGACTGATAGCAGTTGGAGATGTCTAGGGTTGTTGTAAGACTGACAACAGTTTTAGATGTGTGTGGACTGTTAGGACATGATGAAACTGGCAACAATCTGAATCTGAGATGTGTAGAGGAGGAGGATGTTAGGACACAGCCTGAGTATGACAACAGTATGATATATATATATATATATAATTAGCAGTGGGGGAGGGGGATGTTAGGACACACTGTGTGCCCGACAACAGGCTGAGATATGTATGAAGAGGGTGATAGGACACACTGTGAGACTGGTATACTGAGACTTCAAAGCGCTATTGATAAGAATATAAAAGGAAGTCTACTGTAACTGTTGGGTCTACATTTCTACGAAATTGTGTAGTCAGAATTACCATAAAACCTACTGGCCGACGACTGCAGGCATTCACATTTCTCTCCCCCCAAAAGTGTACCCCTTCCCAGTCAACATACACACACCTCCTCCCGTCCATGAAGATAATATCACAGTCCCGACATCGTGTAGTAGTGACTTGTCTGACATCATGTAGTAATGACATTTTGAAACATTACTTCCTCTACCTGCTGCACCCCAACAAGTGCAGACTGTATACCCCCCCCCCTGCTATATCTGTCACCCTAGCCGAGGTTCCAGGCCAAGAAGTCTGTCACGGGCCCAAACTTTTGCTACAAGCGACCTCCGCCTTTTACATAAATAGTGATTACTGCTGGTCCCGTTTAGTATTTCAAAGTACAGCTATTTTAGGGGCACGTTTCTACCATCTTCCCCAGTCAACATAAGTGCTGTCTAGGAGGATAAACAAGGAAAAGTTGTAGTAGTGTCTAAAAGGATCGGCTCGAGAAAAGCTACAGTGGTGTAGGAGGGTATCTGTAGGCCAGGGGACCGGCCCGGGAAAAAACCTGTTTAAATGTTTAAATTGTTTTTTTGTTCTCAGAAATCAAACGAAAGATTTACTTTTTAACAAATGGTATGTGTAATCTGACTGCCATTGCTTAACGATGATTGACTCATTTTGACACGAAGATGGTCGAGTTTCGACACTGAGCTGGGCGATCATTGGAAGTGAACTGGGTCTTGTACACTGGACAAGATGGACAGACAAAGAGGTGGGGAGCAAAGGGTTCAGGATGCTGTCAAGTACTGACATAGCTGTGCACTATTCACAGTAAATTGTCTATTATTAGCTTACTATGGCAAATGAACTGCTACTAGAGAGTCAGCTTTTCATTTCAATGAATTACAAATATTGTCAGTGAGTTGTTCACTATTGTCTGTGAGCAGCTCACTATTGTCAGCGATTTGTTCACTATTGACAGTGAACTGCCAATACTGTCAGTGAGTTGTTGACTATTGTCAGTGAACTGCCAATACTGTCAGTGAGTTGTTCACTATTGTCAGTGAACTGCCTACTAGTTCGACAGCTGTTACTGTCAGTCAGCTGCCTGATAGTCTCAGTAAGTAGCCCCCAGCTAATCGTTAGATGTCATTCAACGAGAAGACAAAATCCTTACACCTTGACTGGCATCACAGAGAAGATAAGAAGTGATAAAATACAAGTAAAAAGCCCACAGCATAGAAGCTAGAAAGCCCGGGGGGGGGGGAAGAAACCTGTTTGTAGTTGACAGTCTACGACCCTGCATGTAAAATGAGCTTCCCTGGTCTCTACCTCCACCTGCGAGATTGAGTTTGAGACTAAGACAGATTCTGATACTTTTACATATAATAATATGGTTCAGATACGTTTTAGGTGAAAAAAGTGTGTGTTGCTGCTAAATAAATGTATTTTTAACACCTACCCTCACCGAATTGCTGGCGCTGATACCAACAATCGCTCCTGTTTGAGACCTAGTTACACGCACGTCGCTCATTCCAACATGTTGAATATCAGTGGAATCGGCATTCTCTACCCTAATTCCCTCTATCAATGAAGTACCCGAAGTATAAACAGCTCCGAAGCTATTTCCAACCTTTGCGAGTCACATTTCTTCGACCCGTCAATAAACATTTCCGTTCTCGGCAACATGGCTGGGCATTTGCTAATGATCTCCTATTCCTCTCAATTACTACCTAATTTCCTTGAATTTTGGCTTGATTTTTAAGTGAAAATAATACATTTTAACAAAAGAAAACTTTCTGAAAAAAATTCAAGTCTGAAATATGACGAATAAACAGCGAAATAAAGCAAGTGAAGGGGAAGATGACAAGCACGTGCTGAAGATGTCGAAATGCAGCCTTCACATGCACTGCACATAATAAAGTGAAGCAGTTTGGGACAACTTTGTATATTTAAATAGTTAAAATTTTTCGATCCTGTTACAAAATATTGTAATTTTAAAACAGCAGATTGAAATTAAATCGTGACCCCGGTGCGAAAGATGTCGGTGGTATGGAGCTTCACTTTAACGAAGGATTCAATTGAGTTTGACGATTTAGTCAACATGAAGAGCATTTTGTTTTCTCCAACTGTCGACCGAATGAGTTGTATTAAGTTATTAAAACTACCAGGACCACCCAGTTGGATTTTAAAAGCACGATTTTCACGATTACTTGAAAATAAATAAGGGACGATCAGATTTCAATCAGAAGGTATAGTTGCTATAAATTGTTTTCAGAAGTCTTAAACTAATAAATGTGCGCTTCTAAATATCAAATATAAATTAATAATCATTAAAAATTACTAAAAACAGGGTGACACATTTTTATGGACCAGTGCTCCATATATTAGCTGAAACTGGATGTCATTCATCCATCCCTTAATGTAGCAATACTGACATAAGAATAATAATTATAAAACAGCTTTGGTTCACTTAAATGAATTAGATTAACTTCGTTTTCTCAAAATATCATTTTTAGCTAATGTGTTTCAAACTTATATTTTTTGCAAGTTATGTTATATTTAATTGTCACAAGTATGATGAAAAATGTTATAACAAAGAATTTCATTTCTGGAGTAGTACTCTGCCATTAAGAGTTCTTTATATAAGTGGAACTTACTAGTTCAGACTGTCCCTGGACTGTAGAGCTTAAAAGTTTTAGTTCTAGCAGGAATTTACAGGAGTGAGAACTTACTGGCTCTGGTTCTATAATCTGTGAGTGGAGAAAGCTGCGGATGGTGAGATTTAAGTCACTAACTGGATTTACCGCTTACATCGTTTGGACATTTAGAAATTTGGCCTGATTCAATAAAAAATGTAACCAGCACTTTTTGAAATTTAATTATGGCTTTATTTCCTTGACTAGCTGAATGCTTGAATGAGGCAAATTTAACGCAGAACCAATGGATAACAAAGTAATAGAAGACTTTAATCAGAGACTTTGAGACTGATGATGTGTCTGACGGGTTTGACATTTGTGGTACTTTTGTTGATACTGTGGATGTCTGTGATGAGTCTGTGTTACTTATCTGGCGGATCTTACACCCTCACACACTTCGGCATTCTTAGCTATCTTAATAAAGTTTTGGTTCGTCTATTTCAGGAACGAACACTTTTTTTTTGGCAAATTCTCATGAGCTTGCACCCTCTCGAAATATGTCGCCCTTTCCGTCTGAACCAGTGAATGATTACTATTGCACCTCTCACTTGCCATCAACACCCACAAGGTTCTCTCTCATCAGGGAAAGAGCTTCTTGCTTTGCCCTCCTTTATTTTTTTTAATCTTTATTTTGATTTATTTTGTTTTTATTTCCAAGTAACTTTTCTTATTTTTTAACTCTTACTTTTTCACATGTGAAACCTATTTTGAAATTAATTTCATGAGCCTGAATATTTTTGGTAGACCCACCAGGGGCTTTGACATTTTTGTAGAATTTTAAAAAATGTTTTATAATGTTCATCATTTCTGTGATCAACTAAGTCTTTACAGACAAAGGAAAGCGCACCGTGAAATTACAGTGGGACTAAATAAAAAAAAAATGTTTCAGATGGTTGAACTCGTTCCTCACCATGACTTAACATACAGCATTAGATGACAAACAATTTAAGCTTTTAAACTTTGGCCGACAACTAAGATCTTCAAGCTGCAAATACAAGCGAGTAAGTGTTGTGTGTGGAACATCCACAGCAATAGAACTTGCTTCAATAAAAGAAGAAGACAGGCTTGCACCCATTATACCCTCCTGCAATGGCGTGCGGCTGTTGTCGACTGCTCCTATTTTCAGCCAATATCCTGATAAACGACTTTTAAGCAGGCGTTGCCGTCTAGCAACAATAAGCAGCGGTCCCCCCCTGCCCCCAGCCGACTTACGGGTGTTGTTCGCTTCTGGCTCCTGCTCACCGACTAAGGCACTCGCTTCGATCAAGGGCCGGCGTGTCGACATGAGGAGAGCCCTTGTGGGACGGCGTGATTTAATTGGCTCGTGCCTCCTCCCATGACATGAGCCGGGCGCTGAAACCTCTTGCTGCCAGAGTGTCCAAGTGCCCACAAGAAAGACAGTCTGGTGGGCTGGTACCGACACCCCCTCCCCCTCCCACACACACACCGCCCCATGTTTTCTTCTTCAGCAGATGATGGATTGTGGAGTTATCTGAGGCCAGTCGGTGTAACTTCTATAGCATTGCGGAAGCCTGACATCTCGTATCCCTCAACAAGCAAGATGTCTTGGTACCCTCAACAAGCACACCGTTTCGTTTCCCTCAACAAGCAAATTGTCTTGGAACCCTAAACACGCAAGATGTCTTGTAACCTTAACACGCAAGATTTCTTGATGCCCTCAACAAGCAAGATGTAGTGTTACCCTCAACAGTCTTGTTACCCTCAACAAGCAAGATGCCTTCTTACCCTCAACAAGCAAGATGTCTTGGTACCCTCAACAAGCAAGATGTCTTGGTATCCTCAACAAACAAGATGTCCTGGTACCCTCAACAAGCAAGGTGGCTTGCTCCCTTTAGCAAACAAGATGTGTTGGTACTCTCAACAAGCAAGATGTCTTGGTACCCTCAACAAGCAAGATATGATGGTACCCTCAACAAGCAACATATCATGGTACCCTCAACAAGCAAGATGGTTTGTTCCCTTTAGCAAACAAGATGTCCTGGTACCCTCAACAAGCAAGATATGATGGTACCCTCAACAAGCAAGATATGATGGTACCCTCAACAAGCAAGATATCATGGTACCCTCAACAAGCAAGATGTCTTGGTACCCTCAACAAGCAAGATATCATGGTACCCTCAACAAGCAAGATGGCTTGTTCCCTTTAGCAAACAAGATGTCTTGGTACCCTCAACAAGCAAGATGTCTTGGTATCCTCAACAAGCAAGATGCCTTGTTACCTTTAGCAAGCAAGATGTTTTGGTACCCTCAACATGCAAGATGTCTTCGTACCCTCAACAAACAATTGGCTGTCTGTTTGTAACAAATTCCCCTTCAGCCTCACCCACCTTTGTGAGGCTGCCTGGAAGGTAGATGCAGAATAAGCTACAATCAAAACGCAGAAAATAACTTTACGCTGCCATTTATTGCTCGCTCTAACGCAGCGAAATAATGGCCGGCAGAGAACGTGGAGCAACTGGTTGTCTTGGGACCATCATCGAAAGCACTGGTCATTATTCCGCTTTCGTAAATAATTTCATTGGTGAATAGGAAGTAGTGTGCTTTAGAGTGTTAGCCATTATCCTCTGTCAAGTCTCCTGCCCCTACCGCTGACTGGTAGAGGTAAGATATGTCTAACGTTGCAAAACGTTTCATATAATAACTGACATGAAGTTTTTCATGTAACTGACATGACACAACATGTCTACTGAGATGGCAATGTTTCCATCGACTGATAGGGCTCAACATGCTTGATGTGAGTGAGATGAAATCGGAGGAGTAACAGTGATTACCTCCATCTCAGGGTCTACTGCACTTGCTAATGTGACGTCATTAACCGTTTAAAGGATCCAAAAATACAGCCGTTGCTGCCGCTAATCGTCAAAAAAGAAAAAAATTTAAAACTATTCCCAGACAGACATAAGCAGGGACTAGGACCATGAAACTGTTTGGAGAATGTTGTTTCTGACCTCGCAACAGCAAGTACAGCGCGCCCGTTGTCAGATACGTGACGTCACTCACCCCGCATCTTTTTTTTTCTCCATTTCTCCCTCCCCCCATCGCCCCATCTTGCCGGCCTGCCTGCAGCACATCCGTCTGTTTCCAGATGAAGGGAAATGGAAAATATTGAAACAGATCGAACGAGCATGATAAGTGATTATCGATCATCCCTCGACCCAGCTTTGTCTCTCGTCTGGTTTGGACTGGTTCCTCTTCCTGCGGACATCATCTGACCAGCCTGTACACACGTACCCACACGTATCGTGCCCCATCAGTAACCCACCAACTGATCAACAAATGTTTGTACAATATGGTCACTGGACGAACAAAACTATCGTCGACAGGAGAAAAATCCACTGCTTGACTAATTGGTCGAGAGAAGACCACCAGATGTCTGTACAGGTCGTCGACACAAGACAACTGGCTTTCTGTAGATGATCAGCTATAAAATCGGTCACCATAGAGAGCCATTTCTGATCTGCTTAGACACTTGGTGACTGGACAATGCACACACTTGCAGACGATTGCTAATAAAAAAAAGTGGCTCGTCGATGGAAGGTTGCTGGCTTGATGGCCAGACTGTGGGCTGTGGGTTAGTACCCACTTCGTGTGGGCCGGGTGAGAGATAGCCTGAGGGGTCGATCACTGCCAGCTATAGAAGACAGTGTTGGCAACTGTAAGAGATTGCACTGTTAGGAGACAGCACTGACAGCTGTAGGAGACCGCACTGTTAGGAGACAGCACTGGTCTGAGACAGAGAATGCGTTGATGGCTATAACAGGTTATCAGGACACTGAGGTCTCGTGCTTCGTGCACACTTTGCTCTCAGCCAAAGATAGGGCAGTGAGTGTATGTATCTATTTCAAAGTTCTAAACTGTATCAATTTAGTTCTATACTATATCCATTTAGTTCTATTCTACATCCATTTAGTTCATCAGTCTACACCCATTGTACACACACGACTTGTAGTGTCACGAGGAAATACCGAGTTGGAGACTTTGGTCCGCGCGGTGCACACCAAGGCCTCAGCATGGCATCCTTGTATATAAGACATCGTGACTGTATACACGTAAAGTAAATTGAAGATCTAATCAACAAAGTTTTCAGTTTGCAGGACCCAAGTTAAAAAAAACAAGCTCCACAAAACTCTTGAGACGACGAGAGAGACTTCGAAATGATGCTGACACAGACAACATTCTCCTCCCAGAATTTTCAAAAATTATTTTTATTTCTACACGGTTGTGAAACTAAATTATGTGATACGGATTCGAAAACAAAAATTTGAAGTGAATGGAAACCAGCATTTTTACCGTTTCAACTGGGATCTCTGAGTGACTGAAGCAATAGTTAGCACTGGAAACGGAAACAATGTTTTTACATTAGCTAATAAAAAAAGTTAGGGAAGCTTATCACCAAAAGATTAGAAGCGATTATTTCCAAAAGGGTACAAGAGATTACAACCTAAAAGGTTATAAACAAAAGGTCAGAAGAGATTATTATCAAAAGGTTACCAAATTCAAACATGTCCTCCGATCTTAGACTCCTCTGTCTCTCAACTTCAACAAGGCAACAACAGCATATGACTTGTGTGTGTGTGTGTGTGTGTGTGTGTGTACGTGTGTGTATGTGTGTGTGTGTATGGTGAGAGAGAGAGAGAGACAGAGATCTGAAACACACAGATGGCGCCAGGAGCAGGCCCTTCCGTGACTAGGACGGAGTCATGTGACCACGTGGTCTGTGGGAGGGAGAGTTTACTCTCGCCGCTTTCAGCCTGCCCCTGGGGCTGCTTCGCATTTTTAGCCTGTGGCTGACGACTGGCCATCCATATATATTTTATCGGGCCGTGGCTCTCTGCTAGTGTCAGCCTAAACATGCAAGAAACACAAATCTGCTTTTTAATCTCACAGGACATTTTTCTTGGACGTGTGTCAACGTATGTACGCTGTGCAAATAAGTCCATGGGGTTGACGGGTAGTCACGTGTTAGAGAGAGAGAGAGAGAGCACGTGCACACGGATGTGTAAATATATGCGTGTGTATGAATGATTTGGTGATGTCCAGGCGATGGACTGACTATCATGTCTCTTTAAGTTCAAAGGGCTCGGAGAAAGAAGGCCGTTTCACACTGACAGAAAGTCCGCTGAAAATGGCGTCAAAGACCGCAAAGACTTTTATACAATGAGCCCAAGGTGGACTCTGTAACATGAAACTCTGGCCACGAGAGTCTGTAACATGAAATTTTGTAGACCGAGACCATGTAACACAAGAGTGTGTAACACGAGATTTTGTTGCGCAACACTGCATAGCACGTGTGTGTCACACGAGACTGTGTATCACACGGCAACTGTCATGTCTGGTCATGTCCCTGTCACACCTGACTGCTCATCATGTCTGCTTACATGATTTGTATTTTGTTTTTACAGCCGTCTCTTTAAGAAAGCCAGGTGGTAAATTTTTGTAACAAGTCAGGATTTAGTTTACTAGCAGTTCCTCCGTGAGCCTCATCTCCCGAGAAGTGGCGTGCTGCAGTGTGCCATTACAGTTAGCTATACCTACCTGCAGTATTGCATTACACTTAGCTATACCTACCTGCAGTATTGTATTACACTTAGCTATACCTAACTGCAGTGTACCATTAGAGTTAGCTATACCTACCTGCAGTGTACCATTACAGTTAGCTATACCTACCTGCAGTGTACCATTAGAGTTAGCTATACCTACCTGCAGTGGGTTATTACAGTTAACTGTATTTACCTGTGTTATGTCATTACAGTTAGCTACATCTACCAGCAGTGTACCATTACAGTTAGCTATACCTACCTGCAGTATTGCATTACAATTAGCTATACCTACTTGCAGTGTACCATTAGAGTTAGCTAAACCTACCTGTGTTATGCCATTACAGTTACCTATATCTACCTGAAGCATGTCATTACAGTTAGCTACACCTACCCGCAGTGGATTATTACAGTTGGCTATATTTACCTGTGTTATGCCATTACAGTTTGCTACATCTACCCGCAGTGTGCCATTACACTTAGCTATACCTACATCCGGTATGCCATTACAGTGAGCTATACCTACCCACAGTGTGCCATTACAGTTAGCTATAAGTACCTGCAGTGTGCCATTACACTTAGCTAACCTCCATTCATAGTGCCATAACAGTTAGCTATACCTACATTCATTGTGCAATTACAGTTAGCTATACCTACATTTATTGTGCCATTACAGTTAGCTATAAGTACCCGCAGTGTGTCAGTACACTTAGCTATAACGACATTCATTGTGCCATAACAGTTAAGCTATACCTACATTCATTGTGCAATCACAGTTAGCTACACCTACCCACATTGTGCCATTACACTTAGCTATCCCTACTTTCATTGTGCCACTACAGTTAGCTATACCTTCATTCATTGTGCCATTACAGTTAGCTATACCTACAATCGTTGTGCCATTACAGTTAGCTATACCTACAATCGTTGTGCCATTACAGTTAGCTATATCTACAATCATTGTGCCAGTACAGTTAGCTATACCTACATTCATTGTGCCATTACAGTTAGCTATACCTACATTCATTGTGCCATTACAGTTAGCTATACCTACATTCATTGTGCCATTACAGTTAGCTATGCCTACATTCATTGTGCCATTACAGTTAGCTATACGTTCCTGCAATGTGCCATTAAATGCTTGTAGTCTGTCATTACATCATCTTTCACTAGCCTTTAAGGTGTCAGCGCTATGCACATCTGCGTTCCACAATCCTTTATCTGCACGATCGTTTTGATGCACAGATATCTACACACTCACATCTACAGTCACTCCTACCTACAGACTGCCATTCACATCAACACATTGTCTCTGTGGTGTCAACCATCCATGTCTGTGTGTTTGTCTCAGTTGATGTTTTTCCCACTGCACAAGCCGCTGTCAGTCACCTGATGTGTGTGTCGATAACGAATCTATTAATGCTTCCCAATTTTTTGTTGGCTTCTTGCGGATACGTTTTTTAAACTTTCGTTGAAACCCACCTAGCGCACTTTCTTTTAAAACATAATTAAATTGTTTCTTGTTCAGCTTCTGTCATGTAATTGAACGAGACGCTTGTAGGAGAATTTCATTTTCCCGAAGGAGGCTCGCTAGGTGGACTTCACCATTTTGTTTGTCTGACCGGAGGAGGCTTGTAGACGCTCTTTGTGTCTGCAGAAAGTCAATGTTGTGTGGTAGGGGTGAAAGGTTATATATCTATGGCTCTATCTGATAATCTTTCTGACAAAATGTTTATCTGTCCGTCTACGCTTCCTTTTGTTCGTCCATTAGCCCCCCGCTTTTCTGTCTTTGTGTGGTGTGAGATAGTGCGGTATAATTATTATAATTAATAATGATTACATTCTGTAAGCGCATTTTCCCATGTGGATACGAGTCCAAAAAAACCCACACACGAACTGACAGTCAACCAAGCAATAAGCATAAGCGTACGCAAGCAAGCAGATAACATCAGGACAAAAAAGGAGAGTGGATGAAGCTCTGAGGAGGGGGCGGAACAGTTCTGTTGATTATCCAGGCTATTTCGGTTTTAAGTCCGGATTTGAAGGCTTCAAATATAGACACAGTTCGCGGAGAAAAGGGAAGAGACTTTGGAACATGGGGGACTCAGAAGAAATTTATCGGTCTGAAGTGTGGCACAGAGAGGAGGGCAGCACAAGCAGACCGAAGAGACTGACTCGGGGGGTAAGGAGTCAGTAGCTCAGACAGGTATGGTGGGGTGAGGGCATGAAGACAATGGTGGCTCAGTTTGGCCATTTTGTAATCAGTGCGAACTCGGACTGGCAGCCAGTATAGCTTATGGAGGAGGGGTGTAGCAGGGTACGCTTTTGCCTTCAGAAGACAAGAGGACCAGCATTATTCTGAGCCCTTTGAAGTTTGTCCAGTTGGCGGTTGGGGAGATCGGCAAACAGAAAAGTACAGTAATCTCGTCGGGACAACACAAAAGCAGACACGAGCTTTTTGGTTGGAAAAACGACAGGAAGGGTTGGATGTAACTGATCCTTCGAGGCTCAAGGAAAATGTATTTTGTGACTGAGATTCAAGAGATAATGATGCGTCGATGGCAACACGAAGATTCTGGGTGGTCTGGGAGGTGGAGAAATGTTTACCTCAGAGGTAGTAGAGGATGGCATACATTTCAGTTTATTTTTAGAGGCTGTTAGAAGGACCTCAGTCTTGTCGTCATTCATTTCCAGTTTGTTGATGGACGTCCAGGCTTTCACACAGTCTACTGTGTGTTTGTGTGGCGGTGCACACGGAGTGAAACTGGGAAGCAATGCTAGTAATTGTGTATCATCACCATACATGTAGGCCCATGTGGCGAATGGTAGAACCAAGTGGTTGGATCCACACAGTGAGTAAAAAACCTAAGAAGAGAGCCTTGAGGTACTCCGCTTTTCTAAGGAGCAGAAGATTACATGACTACAACTACCACAGACTGGGAGCTATCAGTCATGCAGGACCGTAACCATTGCAAAGCACTACTAGAAATTCCAAAAAATACTACTAGAAAGACCAAAAAAAAACCCACTACCAGGAAAACCGAAAGTAATATAAAGGGGCTGGAGAAGGATGTCATGGTCGAGTGTATTAAACACAACCGGCAGATCCAGAATTGATAATAACGATAGTATGGTATAGTGTGTTGTATTTTTTCTCTCAACTGATGTGTGCATGTGTATGTTAGAGATGTGTGATCAAGTGAGTGAGAGACATCACATAAAGACATTTATTTCTTCCTCTATTTATTCCAGCATTGGCTACAGCAAGGGTGCGAGAATCCGCTCAGTGTGGTTACATTCATGACATACAGCATGGCCTTGTCAACATTACATGTAAAACAAGTTAACTTCTTGAAACGTCTATGGACATCAGATTGTAAAATACGTTACCGCATATACGAAAACGAAAATAGTCACCTGCATGTTCGAATGCTGTCTCTCACACATTTCCATAATGACAAATATTATTTTAAAGACATAAATAACTTTGTGTACTCCACTTTCCGTCTCCTCCCCTCCCACGCTATCACTACCTATGTAAGATCCCGACACAGGTATTCTTTGTCTCAGGTACACACATTCATCCCCCCAACATATAAACACCATCATTCTCATCTCTCGTTTGACCCACGTATTAATTCTCTTATCTCCATATACACACACTCATCCCATTGAGTTGAACATTGAATAGTTTCCTGTTTTGGCTCTTATCCCTTTAACACTAGGCATGGTAGACCTCGCCCCAGTGATATGTTTTCATTAACTTCTTTCAGTCATCCTTCCTACATCACCGCCGTTTAATTCTATGTGGCCTTCTTCGCGAAAAACAATTAATTTACATTAATCTAAGATGGCAAAATTGATGGGTTTCTCGATGTAGAATGTTTCATTGATTTTGTAAGTGAATGACGGTTGTTGTAAACAGTGTCAAGTCATCTGTAAACAGCAAGAGGACAATTGTTGGTGTTAGGGAGAGTATGCCTTGAGTATGTCTTGAGCTCATGAATTTATAGATTATAAGAAAAGAATTTGTCTAAGAACACAGCACCTAGTGTTGAACGTTTCATTAATACAGTCTAACACACTAACATCAGTGATATACTGATATTTATACACTTATCTGAAGTGTTTCACTAATACAGTCTAACACACTAACATCACTAGTTATTTACTGATATTTATACACTTTTTTGAAGTGTTTCATTGATACAGTCTAACACACTAACATCACTAGTTATATACTGATATTTATACACTTATTTGAAGTGTTTCTCTAAAACAGTCTAACACACTAACATCACTAGTTATTTATTGATATTTATACACTTACTTGAAGTGTTTCATTGATACAGTCTAACACACTAACATCACTAGTTATATACTGATATTTATACACTTATTTGAAGTGTTTCACTAATACAGTCTAACACACTAACATCACTAGTTATATACTGATATTTATACACTTATTTGAAGTGTTTCACTAATACAGTCTAACACACTAACATCACTAGTTATATACTGATATTTATACACTTATTTGAAGTGTTTCACTAATACAGTCTAACACACTAACATCACTAGTTATATACTGATATTTATACACTTATTTGAAGTGTTTCACTAATACAGTCTAACACACTAACATCACTAGTTATATACTGATATTTATACACTTATTTGAAGTGTTTCATTGATACAGTCTAACACACTAACATCACTAGTTATATACTGATACTTATTTGAAGTGTTTCACTAATACAGTCTAGCACACTAACATCACTAGTTATATACTGATACTTATTTGAAGTGTTTCACTAATACAGTCTAACACACTAACATCACTAGTTATATACTGATACTTATTTGAAGTGTTTCACTAATACAGTCGAACACACTAACATCACTAGTTATATACTGATATTTATACACTTATTTGAAGTGTTTCACTAATACAGTCTAGCATAATAACATAACCAGTTATTTACTGATATTTATACACTTATCTAACACACTAACATCACCAGTTATTTACTGATATTTATACACATATCTAACACACTAACATCACTAGTTATATACTGATATTTATACACTTATTTGAAGTGTTTCACTAATACAGTCTAGCACACTAACATGACTAGTTATATACTGATACTTATTTGAAGTGTTTCACTAATACAGTCTAACACACTAACATCACTAGTTATATACTGATACTTATTTGAAGTGTTTCACTAATACAGTCTAACACACTAACATCACTAGTTATATACTGATATTTATACACTTATTTGAAGTGTTTCACTAATACAGTCTAGCACAATAACATAACCAGTTATTTACTGATATTTATACACTTATCTAACACACTAACATCACCAGTTATTTACTGATATTTATACACATATCTAACACACTAACATCACTAGTTATTTACTGATATTTATACACTTATTTGAAGTCCTAGCATTTATATCCTCACTCAGCAAAATGTGCAGATTGCCGGAGGACCACATCGAGTCTGTCTCACATGACTCAGTCTCCTGGGAACAGCGGTCGCTGTCACTTGTCTGATAATAGAACGATTCCACTGCTGGCTCGTTTGCAAGTATGATAATCACATCCCTTACATCGCCATGAGTTACACAGCTTGGAAACCAGCGAGTGGTCACAGATTATTTCTGCAGCTTTGCACGTGTCTTTGAGCTCGTTCTTTATCAAGGTAATCAAAACAAAAGATCGATGGCCATGATGTGACAGCTTCATTGCTGGGGGAGAAAACTTCATTGAATTTCAGCAAAGTGGCAGAAAAGCCGTTGATCGCCCGGATGTACAAAGGTCTCTGATAAACAAACAGTGTCAAAGTTCACGTGATACGGGCTCCATGTCCTAAGTTACTCTGTAATCCGTCAATTTTACAACACAAGAATTTGTACTAGTCGACGATAGATCCGTTTAACCAGGCAACTACCGTATAGTACCTTCACTTCATCTGCATTCTGAGAAATGTCCAACTTTCCTTGTCCTTGACCAACTGCATTTCCAGTTTCATGGAGAGGTCTTTCCGTCAGGTACTGCTTCTCATTCCTTTATTCCGCGCCACACTAGTCTGACTACACAGCTGGGTGGACTACATGCTGTTTATAGTCTCACTGGGTTGATTCTGTGTTGTTTACTGTCTCACTTGCACGTTTAACCACTCTCTGTTTCGATGCTGGCATCCCACAGACACACCTTCCCTTACGGCGTCACTTGTTCGGAAGCTCCGGCTGGTAGTCACGCCGTTGTCACGACTGCCCTTCCCTCACATGCTCCATAGTTGGGCCTGACCTTTGTTCTTGCAACTTTTTTCTTTGGTCATTTCCGATTTGGTTGTCATTGCGGTGTCCCTAGAAAGATTTGTTCTATCAGCCTATCTGTTACACGATCACCAGAGCCGATACAGCCTGTGCTGCGAGCTGCTGATACAGGACGAATTGTTACTCCGGGGATATTAGATGTTCCAGAGGTAAAGGTGGGAATGATGGCAGTACAGGATAGTAAGACAGTGGTAAATCAGGGTGAGGTGGCTGGTTTATCAGTTTCTCTGGCCGATGTACCCCACGTGGGGGACTGCAATCCGTTGTGCAAGCAATAGCGGCGATTGCATCGTCGTGGTGATCCTCTGGTGACGACAGCAGATCCCTCTTTCTCGTCCTCACTGTCGTCTTGCGCATTCAGCGCCGGCCAGTCACCATGCGTGTCAGCCAGGACATGGCAAGTTTTGTCCTTTTTCAATTCTAGTCCTTTTTCATATCCTTCTCTTCCCCCTTTTCCGCTTATTGCTACTTCCCTGCTTGTCTTTCTTTTGCTAAACAATAATACTTTCAGTCCTTGTTATTTGACTCCTGTTTACGTGTTTAAATTTGTCCTTTATATTCATCAGTACTGTTGTTTATCCTTCCGTCGTTCATATGATGTTTGCTTGTTCTTCTGTCCCTCATCTGTAGCCCATGTCTCGTTTTTGTTCTTAAACGCTAAGAGCATGCTCCTTAGAAGTGAGAGAATGCGCTATATCAATTTTGCCGTTATTATTATTATTGTGATGCCAATGACAAGGCATGTCAGCCAGGATATGGCAAGGGTTCTCCAGCGTCTTCAGCGGTGGCAAGACGCTGTTCCACTGTTCCTCTGATGCATTGCCAGAGTTGGTAGCCAGCAGCTTCACGGAGGTGCGTGCTGCACAGGATTGCCAATGACATGACACTGCCAGGCTGTTGTCACAGGTCACTAATGTTACAGCTGTTGTTGCCGTCCACAACGTGGTTGTAACATCATTCCTCCCTCCCTGCTCTGAGATACCATGAACTTGTATTAATGGACTGCTTGCAGACGATATTTTTCAGTTAACTACTAGAACGAGGCTAGTGTGAACAACGCTTCCGGTTGTCACATTCATGGTTAAAGACTAACAGCGGAGAACTTTGCAAAGGGCTAAGCGTTGGTCTCGGCAGACAGACATCAGTCCACCCACACACGTCCGTGGTGATATTATTGGACCACCAGTGACGAGCTCATTTCTCCGTAGAAAGCATTACACCCCTTTCTCTCTACCTTCTTAGAACTTCAAGTTGTTTATCTATTTGGTCTTCTGCAACGGTAACTCGTGGTGCTCTCAATTTGTCCCTTTCCTTGGTTAGAATATTGATGTTATCTACCCGGTGAGCGAGTTTTTTGTTCATGGGTCTGGCTTTCGCCTACCCAGACAGTGGGCACGAATGACTTCTCATATGTGTCATGTTCTGCCTGGAATAAAGTTTTATCCATTGAAGAGACCAACGACAACCATCCCGTGTTTCATAGCCATTTTGACAGATTCTGAACTACTGAAGAAACGTAGATCGTCTCTGCGGGAGTAAGCTTCGAGCTTCTCTACTTTCTCGTCCACTGATTTCTCTCTGTTACATTTCTGTTGACAATGTTTATAAGTCCAGACACCTTAGCACATGTCTTCCAGCCTTAATTTAGAAACATCAAAGTATTTTCGGTAAGTTTTCGGGCAAAGTTCATACACGTCTCCTGTCTGTAGGGATCCATCTTTACCATGCAAATACGTTTACCGAGAGAGAGAGAGAGCAGTGACTAGTCGCGAAAAAGGCTTCATTCTTTAGTTTCGGATCTGACTGGGACATCAAGTCTTCACCTCAAATATATGGGACTACAAAACCCAGTATCAGCCTTACAAAGGTATAGAGGCTGCACAAACGGAAACCAATGTTCAGTTGACACGCCATGGTCGGCTGGCCCCCGCTTGTCAGTCAATACCGCAGATCGACAAATCTGAAATTGCTGTCTGGACCATTGTATGCAGTCCAACACGTTAACAAGTCCTTATCAAAAAAGTTGAAAGGTTATTATCAGGAAAAGTTAATGTGTCCTTATAGAGACCTGAGTTTAGGATGAACATAACCAAGATTTGAAACCACGCGGTCTGTTCCGAGATTTCTCCTTCGTGCTGCCTCATGCCCACCCCATCGGGGACTAGCCTTGCATCCAGATCGATCTGCTAATACATAGCAGGGCTTCTAGTGTCGTGTGTTGTAGGGCTGCCATTCAGTGGTCGCGTGACAGGCTCGCTTTCTTACAAACACAGTTAGCCCCGCGCCGATCTGCACCACCAGGGGCGGTGGGGTGTCTGCCACCAAAATAGTTGACCATCAACATTGGTCTTCTTCAACGGTCTCTCTGTCCCTGTGGATCTTCTCCACGCCATAACATCTTTTGTATTTTGCAGTAAAATAGCCACATCAAACTTTCAGCTGAGAAATTCTAATTATGTTTAAATACTGTTATCAGCCACAATGATCTCAGTGAAACACAAAATCACACCGGACTTTCTGGAAGCTGCATTGTGGTGTGTATTCTGCGAGACTAAAGACTCACAGTTTTCAAGCAACTTTATTAAGGAAGAATGAAGTCACGACAACCTCATTCAACAAGAGTAAAGTAACAGCCACAGTTCTAAAACCACAGGCACAATGGGATGATATTTAATATTTAGCTCTGTTCACAAGAATGTCTTCAAACTTTATGTAACTAGTGTCAGTCCTGCATCCACACCAGCGCTTTATGGATCCACGACAGTGCGTGTCAAGGATCCCGTCAACATGTGTCACGGATCCACACCATAGTGTGTCATAGACCTACACCATCGACATGTTTAGCTTGTTGTCGTGGCATCACATGCCTATGAAAGTAAGAGCTTACACTTTAAGATGTCAAATTAAATAATATGATAGGCTATCGTTTTTAAGTAATTGACAAACACATTTCAAATCTTGTCATCCACTGCAGCACACTATTATCACAGGGAAGACCTAGGAGTCAGGGTGTCCTCCCGAGAGTAATGAGTGACTCTACTATTCTGTCTGCCTTCCTGTTGACTGTGTCTGTCTTTTATATTTAAACCAAGTCTCCAGTCGCTCATGAACGGTAAATCAAGATGACCTCACGTTTTCTTCGGCTAGGGGGCAAAGAGCAAGTGTCAACCTCTTGCCATGCAGCTGCCGCAGTGTGCGTATCGTGCGGTACTTGTGTCAGCAACTATCGTGCGGTACTTGTGTCATCAACTATCGTGCGGCACTTGTATCAGTAACTATCGTGTGGTACTTGTGTC
The DNA here is from genome assembly GCA_004794655.1 of Marisa cornuarietis. Classification (NCBI taxonomy): domain Eukaryota; kingdom Metazoa; phylum Mollusca; class Gastropoda; order Architaenioglossa; family Ampullariidae; genus Marisa; species Marisa cornuarietis. The sequence continues at coordinate 484,836 of SMMW01000634.1, forward strand.
AGCAACCCATGGTGCGACACGTGTGTCAGTAACTATCGTGTGGTACTTGTGTCAGCAACTATCGTGTGGTACTTGTGTCAGCAACTATCGTGTGGTACTTGTGTCAGCAACCTATGGTGCGACACGTGTGTCAGTAACCATCGTGTGATACTTGTATCAGTAACCATCGTGTGATACTTGTATCAGTAACTATCGTGTGGTACTTGTGTCAGCAACCCATGGTGCGACACGTGTGTCAGTAACCATCGTGTGATACTTGTATCAGTAACTATCGTGTGGTACTTGTGTCAGCAACTATCGTGTGGTACTTGTGTCAGCAACCTATGGTGCGACACGTGTGTCAGTAACCATCGTGTGATACTTGTATCAGTAACCATCGTGTGATACTTGTATCAGTAACTATCGTGCGGTACTTGTGTCATCAACTATCGTGCGGCACTTGTATCAGTAACTATCGTGTGGTACTTGTGTCAGCAACCCATGGTGCGACACGTGTGTCAGTAACTATCGTGTGGTACTTGTGTCAGCAACTATCGTGTGGTACTTGTGTCAGCAACTATCGTGTGGTACTTGTGTCAGCAACCTATGGTGCGACACGTGTGTCAGTAACCATCGTGTGATACTTGTATCAGTAACTATCGTGTTGTACTTGTGTCAGCAACTATCGTGTGGTACTTGTGTCAGCAACCTATGGTGCGACACGTGTGTCAGTAACTATCGTGTGATACTTGTATCAGTAACTATCGTGTGGTACTTGTGTCAGCAACCTATGGTGCGACACGTGTGTCAGTAACTATCGTGTGATACTTGTATCAGTAACTATCGTGTGGTACTTGTGTCAGCAACCTATGGTGCGACACGTGTGTCAGTAACTATCGTGTGATACTTGTATCAGTAACCATCGTGGGGTACTTGTGTCAGCAACCCATGGTGGGAAACGTGTGTTAGTAACTATCGTGTGGTACTTGTGTCAGCAACTATCGTGTGGTAAGAACCTACCATAAACCTTCACAAATGTCGAAAAACATCTTTTCTTTCTCAGACAGACTCACAAAGCCGACAACTACAGGATGTTTTATGTTAACGGCATAAAATTTTTACCGTTCGGCAGGAAAGAATAGATTTGGGTTGACGGAAGGAGGTGAGGGTACTTGTCGGCACAGATGGAAGCAATTAGCTGAGAATGACATGTAGGGTAGCCGGAACTGTTTGTGTTCCTTCACTACCCCCTCTCCCCCGGGTCGACCCATTCTTTCCCGCCAAAAGCACAGCCCCCCCCCCGGCCCTGGGTGTGCAGTGTGTTAGATATCGTACCACTAACACTGCGCCGACAACGTGTTAAATGTTTTTAGGGATGTATACAACACCACCTTCATCTAATCGACAAGGTGGTAAGTTTTCAAATTGTCAGAAAGCCGTACACAGTCACACCACTTTAATCTAGTTCACAAGGTGATAGATAATTTTTAACTGTGTCAGCAGCCAGGCAAACACGATGCTGCCTTTTCTCCATCTCCCTCCTTCTCTTGTTCTCTTTTTGTTCCTCCTTCTCGTCTGCAGGTTCTCAAGCACAGAGCTAACCAACGTTTTAATTATCGCCGTAGAAACACCCTAAAGGAGAGTATAGTGGCCAGAAGAGAACCCTCGTCTGATATCTGCTCCAGTAATTACTGTGAGTCAGAAAAACCTTCCCCCAGATAAACTCTTTTTTTTGCGAAGTGTTTGTTGAATCCACAGGGTACACTCCCCACAACAGCCGGGTTTGTAGCATCAAAATATTAACCTGCTGCAAGATGCGGAAACCTTTTATGTAATTATTGTGAATTGATGAGCACGCAGGTACTGGACTGCATCAGAGAAACAATCTGAACCAAGCTGAACTGTGAAAAGACAATAATTCTTTTGGAAAAAGAAAACTGCTTACAAGGAAATAGTTCTCAGAATATTTGAGAACTTCAGCAGCAATCATAAGGCTAGGACATGTCATAGTGATAACCCAGCCATTCCAGACTTTTCCAGTGATTTGAAGCCAGATAAGAAAACCCGCTGATTATACCCTGAATCGTTGTTATGTGTCCAAAAGAGAATCTCTGTCGATATGAGATGTTCCGTTACTGAACTAGACAGACTTTTGTGCATTTTCAGAAAATCTCACACAAACATAGTATATAGTATCTATGATATATATATATACGTATGTTTGACTCACACAGATGCACCTTAGTGGTCACTGCTGTCAGTGGCAAGTCAGTCCAAATCACACCTGTGCACAGGTAGCTTTAACAGCACGGGAAAAGTTAGTGAACTCTTTCTCTCTCTCACACACACACACACTCACTCTCTATCTCTCTTTGAATTAATGTTGGACAAAGCTGTTACAGTACTGTACCTCCTGTAATACTGACCACAGCCTGCTGACTAAGGTAACTTAACGAGCACAAGAATAGGAGTCTTGCTAGCTTTATTGTCAACATGACATCCGGGTACTTTGTTAGCCATGCTCCGAGGCAGCAGTTCATCAGACGGCTGCTCGCAAGGGGACTAAACAAACACTTGATATGGCGAGCTGATGAGGCTATCAAGCCCTGGGACAGATGGCGCTGGTCCCGTGGCCACACCTTTACTTTATGGTTTAGTGACGGCGTGGCCTGCTAATCACGAAACACCCTGTAGAGACGGGACGTTCATTACCCGTCATCATGGCGTCTTCACGTGCGCTTGACTGGCCGCACTCGGAGAATTAATATTGCTGACGGTGACTTAGCGCCGGCCACTCTCCCGGGGCTTGGCCCTGTCAGTCTCCTGGGCTCAGTCGAGCTCGTGCGACGAGACTAATGAGCCACAAGATGATCTTCTTTCGTCGCTGCAATACGTCACCTCCTCCTTATCCTCTCTCTCGTCTGTATGTTTTGGACCGTGTGCATCCCCCCCCCCCCGTCATTGTCATCTGTGTCTCCCTTCTCGTCTCGCATCATTTAATTGTCTCATTTTCTTGTTACTTATTATCAGCGTCCCTTTTCGTCTCTCGTTTGTTTCGCTGTCTCCTTTTATCTCCTGTCCTTTATCAGTGTTTGCTTTTCTTTATCTGTGTCCTGTCCCTACCCTTTACCTCCTTTTGAATCCCGCCTGCAGTCATTTTGTCTCCTTTATTTCTTATTGTCTCTACCGTCTCTTGTTTTATTTTTATCGTCAGACCTTCCTATTTTTCCTCTTTTATTTAAATTCTCTCAGGTATACTCTTTTTTGTACCCCACCCTGTCTGTATATTGCGTGTTCCCGTTTTGTTTCCCTTTTACGTACCCTCATGTTTCACCTGTATTATCTTCTGTCGCCACCAACTCCTCTCTGTAACCCCATCTGTCTCCAGTCTGTCTATTTTTATGTCTATAGGATATAGGAGGATTCCTAATGAACTGTATACAGGAACTGCTATGTGATCCTACTTTCGTACAAACATTGTTACCTCGGTCGTCTCTTATATCCAGCTTGACCTCTAACCCCAAGTTAAACTGCTACAACGTCTTTCTCACTGACCCGTTAGTTGATGATGAAGTAAGCTACACGTGACGTAGTGATGTACAGCAAGGGCTTCGACGGCGACAATGCATGATGAGGTTGGTCAGAACGTGACTGACTACACACCAGCTAGTCACCATGTCCTAGCTGAGCACCCTACAGCTAGTCACCATGTCATAGATGAGCACCCTACAGCTACTCACCCTGTCCTAGCTCAGCACTCGCCAGCTGCTCACCCTGTCCTAGCTCAGCACTCGCCAGCTGCTCACCATGTCCTAGCTCAGCACTCGCCAGCTAGTCACCATATCATAGCTTAGCACTCGCCAGCTAGTCACCATATCATAGCTTAGCACACTTCAGGTAGTGACCATGTGATAGCTATCACTCTAGATACAGATGTCACTATGTCATAGCAGAGCACATGCCGTCTAACGATACAGACTCACATTTACCTGATTGTGGCAGAGGCTTTAAACGGTAGAGTAAGAAATATGAATGTTAACAATTTGCAGGAACATTTTGACTCACATCTGCATACAGGTGACATAGACCATAAATTGGCATAGACACTGACGGGACTCTGGGATTATTATGGAAAACTGTTGATTAATCTATACACAACTTTTGATCTTTGAATTATAAATAATGTGTGTAATGGTGTGAGTAATGATGTGTGTAATGGTGTGAGTAATGATGTGTGTAATGGTGTGAGTAATGATGTGTGTAATGGTGTGAGTAATGATGTGTGTAATGGTGTGAGTAATGGTGTGTGTAATGGTGTGAGTAATGATGTGTGTAATGATGTGTGTAATGGTGACAGTCTCTGATTTGGGTTATAGCGTGTATGACTATGTTTTGATGTCGTCAGTTGTTTTCCATTCCCTGTTCCTCTTCTTCTTCAACTGTCATTCAAATAGGTTCTTATCGCATGCATTTACATCTATAATAACATATTGTAGGTAGACATCTTGTGTCGGATGTTACAGAGGTCAACACATTTACCATTAGTTTAAAATAATGTGAATGCTGACCTTTTTAAAAATAATTTGAATACTTTTGAGACTAGTGAGATGCTAAATCATGCACTACGATGGTTAATGACATAAATGTTGTTCCTGGTCATTTAATCAGTGTAACAGCAGTACTAAAGACATCAAGGTTTGTTTCAGGACAGTAGGAGCTCCAATAATTAGATTGATCAGTCATGTCGGAAAGAAAAATGTCTGGAGATAACTGAGGAAATTTAGGACATCATCACATGATGGTAATAGATATTTAGATTGTGGGGGCAGAAAAGAATACATAAAAGTTCTTGGAACTAAAAAGAAAGAATTTAATGATGCTATGATCCACAACCTGACTGCTTCTACTCACGATCAGTACATGTTCTTGACTGAGAAGAAAAAAATGTCTTCAAGGCGAAATACTTATAAAATAATATTTCAGTTGATATCCGGTTTCAACATCTACAAAGTTTCTTAGACAAAGAGGTAGATAATTATGACAAAGTGATAGTTGAAGACAGTGATCAACCTTTTAAACATCCAATATCAAGAAAATAAATTATGTTAGCTTTGAGAAAATTGAAAAAAAGCTGCTGAAACAGATGGTATAATAATTGAATTGCTAAAGCTCTCATGTCTAAGTGTAGTTAAATTTTCTAAAAAAAATCTCAGTGAATTATTTAATAAAGATTTGTATCCAAAAAATGGACTGAAATCGATTGTCCTGCTGCTTTTCAAAAACGGTGATATGAGTGACTCTAGTAATTATAGAAGCATTTCACTGTGTGATGTTAGTAGTCAAGTGTATGGATAAATAGCAAATAGTAAACTGTAAGAGTGGATAGAGAAAATAGTATTATTGGAGAATATCAAGCCGGATTTAAAACTATTCAACTATTGATCACATGATTGGTTCTGAACTAATTTGTTGAAAATGGAGTAAATAATAAATTACTAAGAGCTAGTGTAGGTTACTATTAAAGTAAAAATAAGATGATGCTCATGAATTACACAAACTGCTTAAAGGTGTCAGACATGGTAATGTATATAGTCTTTTCTTATTTTTCTTTTTATAAGTGAACTCCCTGTAAATGTAATTCAGTATGCAGAACATGACACTGTTGATAAGTTAGAATTATTTATTTTCCTGCTCGGTGATGATTTTATTCTAATATCTGCAAAATCTCTGGACTATAAAACTAGTTAAATAATATTATGACTTATTCTACGTTAAATTTAAGAGTAAATATATATAAAAGTAATATTTTAGTTTTTCATAAGAATAGATTTTTAGGGGCAAAAGAAAGTTGTTTATGCCAGTTGTTAATGATTACGACTATCTTGCAATTTTGTTGTCAACAAAGCTAAGTCTCTCTGCTGCTTGTCAAAACTTGGAAAGACTTGGGAAGTAGAGGCAAGACATATCTTTTATGCCAAATCTTAGAGCTTACAATAATAATAGTTTTGACGAGTTTTTAGGACACACAAACCCAACCAGTGTTTACGGGAGGGTGCGGAACTCTGGGGGCTACACAATGCACCACACTATTGTGAAGAAGTTCGTCTGTTTACCTGAAACTTGTTCAGGTGTAGATGAGCGCGCACCTAATGATTTATTCTATTGTGAACTGTATCTATGCCCAACAATTGTGAATTCAATGGTCAGATATATTAGGTAGTTGTTAAGACTAATTAGAATGAACAATGATAGACTGCCTCAATAAGGGGTGTGCAGACCTTGCAGTTATTTTACACATGAAGCTGCAGTTATAAAGTGATGACAAAGATATTCTGGTAACAAGAAACCTGAAGTAGTGACCGTGGAGTCTGGGAATTGAATTGTAACTACGAAAACAAGACGATTTTCCTTCAGTTTTCAAATTTGCCCTGGGGAAGGGACCTACTCTCGCTTAATAGCTACGGCTCCTGGCTGGGTCCTCAGCACCTTCTGATCCCTACCATCAAGCGGCAGGAGCTGATGGGGTTCGGTCATGTCTTACATGATAACCTGTCACAAACGGTCCTCCAATAGTATGTCAGAGGCGGTCGAGGCCGTGGCAAACAGAAGAAAATGCGGTTGACCAACGTGAATGAGTGGAAAGTGAAGGCTGTTCACTAAAAGACCTGATCACGATCTGAACTTTGGCGCGAGATAGTCACTCGAGTCTCAAAGTGTACCCGGGTCAGTTTCGTCATATGACCGGCCATTGCCGTACAGACAATGTTTCGCAGACTATTTCAGCCACAAATTTCTCATTCAGCTCTTTGTCATTGTCGTCGTCATCTGCCATCTCACAGCGTATCAGGGTATCATCGTGTTAATTTCAAGATATAAGCTGTCCTACAGGATCACATCGTTAATTTCAAGATATAAACTGTCCTACAGGATCATATCGTTAATTTCAAGATATAAACTGTCCTACAGGATCACATCGTTAAATTCAAGATATAAACTGTCCTACAGAATCACATCGTTAAATTCAAGATATAAACTGTCCTACAGGATCACATCGTTAAAGAAGATATAAACTGTCCTACAGGATCACATCGTTAAAAAAGATATAAACTGTCCTAGAGGATCACATCGTTAACAAGATATAAACTGTCCTACAGGATCACATCGTTAAATAAGATATAAACTATCCTACAGAATCACATCTTTAATAAGATATCAACTGTCCTACAGGATCACACCGTTAAATAAGATATAAACTATCCTACAGGATCACATCGTTAATAAGATATAAATTGTCCCACAGAATCACATCGTTAAATTCAAGATATAAACTTTCCTACAGGATCACATCTTTATCAAGATATAAACTGTCCTACAGGATCACATCGTTAAATTCAAGATATAAACTGTCCTACAGGATCACATCGTTAAATTCAAGATATAAACTGTCAGAATATGAGCAGATGGTCGTCAAACAGCGTCTTACATCCTCAGATTCCAGTCAGATATCGTTCTTGCATATAGCGAAAGGTCGTCTCAAAGCGGATTTGATAGTTATTTTCAAAACTTATATTGTCCTAGAATATGAGAGAATGGTCGTATTAGCACATTATATACGGTTTATTCAACAAAAAATTGTCCTGGCATAGGAGCAAATGGTCGTCTTACAGTGGATTATATCGTTACATTCTAGGTGCATGCGTTCTTTAAGACGCGAATGACCATCTCTCGTGAAAGTTCATTTTGTATCAGGTTGTCAAGGTTACACGCATCTTACAGTTAGATATATTCACAGAAACTTTTCAAATTTGCCAAACCTTAGTATATTGCTAGCATCAAAAAACAAATGACTGCAAAAAACTTTATCTATTTTATGCATTCAAAATCCGACAAAAGTATTTTTGGCATAGATTGATTTTAATGTTTGGTTAAATAAGTATAATCACTCCACTTTTACGTCCCCCATCAGTCATTGTAGATTGTAGTTATTTATGATTGTAATGTTGTTTTGCCATTGTTTTGTTCTCTCCCCTACTGTAGGGCAATGGTCCTAGAATAAACTGGCCAGTCCATAAACAGTTGATACATAATCACCATGTCACAACTGAACACACTCCGGGTAGAGATGCAGACGTCACCATGTCATAACATAACACACTTGGCAAGTCACCCTGTTGTGGAGATATGGAATACTGCAGGTACAGAAGTCTTCATGATCTGTTACACTGGAGGTAGAGACATCCCTATGTTCTGTTACACTGAGGGTAGAGACATACCTATGTTCTGTTACACTGGAGGTAGAGACATACCTATGTTCTGTTACACTGGAGGTAGAGACATACCTATGTTCTGTTACACTGAGGGTAGAGACATACCTATGTTCTGTTACACTGAGGGTAAAGACATACCTATGTTCTGTTACACTGAGGGTAGAGACATACCTATGTTCTGTTACACTGAGGGTAGAGACATACCTATGTTCTGTTACACTGGAGGTAGAGACATCCCTATGTTGTGTTACACTGGAGGTAGAGACATACCTATGTTCTGTTACACTGGAGGTAGAGACATACCTATGTTCTGTTACACTGAGGGTAGAGACATACCTATGTTCTGTTACACTGGAGGTAGAGACATACCTATGTTCTGTTACACTGGAGATAGAGACATCCCTATGTTGTGTTACACTGGAGATAGAGACATCCCTATGTTCTGTTACACTGGAGGTAGAGACATCTCTATGTTCTATTACACTGGAGGTAAAGACATCCCTATGTTCTGTTACACTAGGGGTAGAGACATCCCTATGTTCTCTGACGGCCACCACCCAGGGTGGGCCTCGTTGCCGTGTTGTTCAGTGCTGTTACATCCCCTCGCACGGCAGCAGCCAGCAGCAGCTTGAAGCTAATGAGCATCTTCAGCTCCCCACCTACATCTCCATAATCCTGGTTTGTCATCTGTTCTCATAATCCTTATTTGTCGCCTGCTTCCATAATCCTGGCCTTACATTCGTTATCATATTCACATATGATCCCCTCTTACTGTCAAAGCTGCTTTTATTGTTTTTTCCCCGAGATCAGTACTTATTCTGGGGACAATAATTTTCACTTAATGTGGTTCCATCATTGGCACTGACGACAGTGTGCTTTATTCTTGGGCCCATAATTCTTTAGGAGACTATTCTCGGTCCGTAATTTTCTTTAAAGATTTAGTGAAACCAGCGCCCAGAGCTCGTTCCTTGCCGAAGGATTGGGAAAAGAAAATGTAACAAGACTGAAAATCTTAAGCTCGTAAGAAATACTTTATCTGGACGTCTTGATGGCCCCTCATTTTAGGCCAGACTGTCAGGACTGTAGTATAGAGCAGAGGTCAATATTGAACTTATAGGGCTGGGGCTGAGTCCTCAACTATCTGCGCATTTGCCAATTCTTTCAAAACTAAATTTTGTTATTCTCTCAAAACTAATTTTGGTGAATTTGTTCCTAAGATTGTATCAACATTTTTAAAGTCGGTTTTCGTGGGGTTTCTCAAGCTTAGTGCTAATTATTCTCAAATTCATTGCGGAAAGGTTGATTTGAAGACTGCGGCTGTATGTGACTGCTAAAAGCGAGCACTACATTTCTCTCCAGTCTGTGACTGGTAGCTGTACCAGATTTGTCTGTAACTGGTGACAGTGTCGGATTTGTCTGTGACTTGTACCAGTGTAAGATTTGTCTGTGGCTAGTAATGGCGTCGGATTTGTCTGTGACTGGTAACAGTATCGGATTTGTCTGTGACTGGTAAAGGTGTCGAATTTGTCTGTGACTTGTACCAGTGTAAGATTTGTCTGACTGGTTACAGTGTCGGATTTGTCTGTGAGTGGTAACAGTATCGGATTTGTCTATGACTAGTAATGGCGTTGGATTTGTCTGTGACTGGTAACAGTGTAAGATTTGTCTGTGACTGGTAACAGTGTCGGATTTGTCTGTGACTGGTAAAGGTGTCGAATTTGTCTGTGACTTGTACCAGTGTAAGATTTGTCTGACTGGTTACAGTGTCGGATTTGTCTGTGAGTGGTAACAGTATCGGATTTGTCTATGACTAGTAATGGCGTTGGATTTGTCTGTGACTGGTAACAGTGTAAGATTTGTCTGTGACTGGTAACAGTGTAAGATTTGTCTGTGACTGGTAACAGTGTAAGATTTGTCTGTGACTGGTAACAGTGTCGGATTTGTCTGTGACTGGTAACAGTGTCGGATTTGTCTGTGACTTGTACCAGTGTAAGATTTGTCTGTGACTTGTACCAGTGTAAGATTTGTCTGTGACTGGTAACAGTGTCGGATTTGTCTGTGACTGGTAACAGCGTCGGATTTGTCTGTGACTTGTACCAGTATCGGATTTGTCTGTGACCTGCGACTGCCATCATTATAAGATTTCTCTCCAGTATGACTGGTAACAGTGTCAATTTTGTCTATGGCCTGCGACTGGTAACAGTGCGTGCGAGATATTTATCTCCGGTCTATGACTGGTAACAGTGAAAGTCTGATTTATCTGCGGTCTGTGACTGTGAAAAGTGAATACCTGATTTATGTGATGTCTGTAAATTGTAACAGTGAGTTGTGTGTTATCTTAACTTGGTTTAAAGATTTATCTAGAAAGATCAAAGCTGGAGAGAAAGAGGGCTTAGCTTTGCCTTCCACATTACGCGTTCTGGATGATAAATGTTGCCACTTCATTGCTCCTTCAACCACTAGGGTGTGAAACATTTAATATTTATTTCTCTTGAGGACGGTAAATAATCCGACGATAACTGTGCCTACTTTTGGTTTTACTGGTACCATCACCCCTACCACTGTATTACCTTGTCAGTACCACTACTCTTCATTACCCCTTCTCTGTCAAGAAAATTATGGTGAAGCTGCTTCGCCAGTCTTTAAATAGACATTTATTAGTGAAGGTTGCCTCCTACATAAATAAGTATAACTGCCAACTGTAACTACTGTTCCACATTACTGATTGTAACCTCTACCTACATTACATGACTATATCATACTGTAACCGCTATCTTACATCACTAATCTTATTTTTATCTAAGTAACCATTAGGCTCGGTGATATCGGTTGGCATGATTCCAAATCAGGTCTAGGAGAGCTCCGTTAATCCAAAACTGAGGCGTTCCTGGAACTTTCTTAAAATTAACGTTTCTCCACAGAGAAACCTACGATCGTTTAGTAACAACCACAACAATAACAGTCAGCCATATTTGTCAGGGTGATTAATAGGATCTTGTGAAGCTCGATGTATCAACAGGAAAGGACTCGCTGCGCTGTCTCACCCACATTTCTCTACTGACAAAGTACTCGGTGTTACAATACAGACCTTGACACACACCACCCCACCATAACACACGCGTACACGAACACACATACATGAGCGCTCGGGTTAGTAACCAGTGGGTAGAACAAGTATGTTTTAACATCCAGCTAAAGCCGATCAAGGCTGAGACATTTCTCAGGCAGGCTGGGAATGTATTTCCCCATGTCAGGCTGGATGTTGGAAACTTCTGTAGCCAGATTCCTTTAAAACATTACAAAGAGCCGTTCGTCAACGAGTCTGTGATGGGTGACACACACACACACACACACACACACACACACACACACACACACACACACACACACACACACACACACACACACACAGAGCGGCGAAGAAAGTTACACTTTCTACAACTTGATGTTACATGTATGACCCCAACAGCTAGTCCCCATGTACAACATGTATGACCCCAACAGCTAGTCCCCATGTATTACATATATGGCCCCAACAACCAGCCATCATGTATGACATGTATGACCCCTAACAGCCAGTCATGATGTATTACATGTCTGACCCCCAACAGCTAGTCATCATGTGCCCCCTTCTCCCCGACCTTCACCAGCAGGTGTCCGGCGGCGATACTCGTTGTCATGTGTACGATGATCATGCATGTGCCAGCATCCGCTGTCCTCACTGACTACACATGGCATGGGTTACACTCCCACCCACGTCGCTAGCCACCGACCCTTGTCTTCCATCAAACTGATATTTTTTACCACATCTTACTATGGCCAGGGGTAATTTCCAGCACAGGAACCCATATTTTAGCTCCCAATCGAGGAAATCGATTGTAAACTGACTTGTTTAGAGGATTCTTACAGAGGAAAGAAAACGTCCTTCTTGCCGACTGTCTGACAGTTATAGCAGCACCAATGCTGATAGTCTAAGTAGAGACCGCACTATAGTGCTGATACCATGCCACTGGTGTTATATACTTAATTAACTGATGACCCCATGACTGGTGATGGCTGATGGATGTCAAGAGCCTATAGCTCAGCTGATGACTGGGAGGTGCTGACAGCCTAAACATGGAGCAAGCTCACCAGTCTCCATGGTTGGACTGGTGTTGAAGCTTAGCTGAGGACCATTCCAGTGCTTGAAGTTGTACGACAGTTGAGATGGGCTAATTATGGGGCTAAAGTGGACGACTAACAAGACTGTATGCCCTCAGTTTACAGGACGCTGGGGTAAGGGCAAAAGTCTGCATCTGTTTGTGACGACTGGTTTCAGGCATAATTGGGACAACCAGACATTCAGTTCGATCCTTTACTTTCTTTGATTACAAATGACTTGTATGGACGGGGTTCTCACGCTGGACAATAGTCTCAGAAATGCCGACCAACTCCTACTGGTTTTGTTTATCGGGTACCTACACATTACTGTAACATAATGTTTGAAAAGCATCCTCTCTAGCAATCTCCCAGCACGCTACTCATAGTGTCCGAGCTGTGACGGAAATCTTTCCCCTTGTTACTTTTCCAAGCGTGTTGTTTGCTCGAAATAACTGTAGAATATTAAAAGTAACTTAAAATTCATCTAAACTACAATAGAACAAAATACCACCATGTATCTCTCTATGGAAATAGAATCTTACAGCAAAATAAACCCAAACATATTTGAGCTACTTATGTAGTTGTTCGACTGCAGAAAAAAAGTAAACGAGCAGTTATTTCACCTGATAATGTTACCGTGTCAGCCTGCAGCTGATATCATCAGGATTAGGAGGAAGTCGCAGAGAGGAGGTGAACAACCATGAGAGGAGTCGGGGAGAGAGGGAGTCACAGAGAGGAGGTGAACAACCATGAGAGGAGTCGGGGAGAGAGGGAGTCACAGAGAGGAGGTGAACAACCATGAGAGGAGTCGGGGAGAGAGGGAGTCACAGAGAGGAGGTGAACAACCATGAGAGGAGTCGGGGAGAGAGGGAGTCACAGAGAGGAGGTGAACAACCATGAGAGGAGTCGGGGAGAGAGGGAGTCACAGAGAGGAGGTGAACAACCATGAGAGGAGTCGGGGAGAGAGGGAGTCACAGAGATGAGGTGAACAACCATGAGAGGAGTCGGGGAGAGAGGGAGTCCCAGAGAGGAGGTGAAAAACAATGAGAGGAGTCGGGGAGAGAGGGAGTCACAGAGAGGAGGTGAAAAACAATGAGAGGAGTCAGGGAGAGAGGGAGTCACAGAGAGGAGGTGAACAACCATGAGAGGAGTCGGGGAGAGAGGGAGTCACAGAGAGGAGGTGAAAAACAATGGGAGGAGTCGGGAAGAGAGGGAGTCACAGAGAGGAGGTGAAAAACAATGAGAGGAGTCGGGGAGAGAGGGAGTCACAGAGAGGAGGTGAACAACCATGAGAGGAGTCGGGGAGAGAGGGAGTCACAGAGAGGAGGTGAAAAACAATGAGAGGAGTCGGGGAGAGAGGGAGTCACAGAAATGAGGTGAACAACCATGAGAGGAGTCGGGGAGAGAGGGAGTCACTGAGAGGAGGTGAACAACCATGAGAAAAGTCGCGAGAGGGGGAGTCACAGAGAGGAAGTCACAGAGAAGAGGTGAACAACCATGAGAGGAGTCGGGGAGAGAGGGAGTCACAGAGAGAAGGTGAACAACCATGAGAGGACTCGGGGAGAGAGGGAGTCACAGAGAGAGGGAGTTACAGAGAGGAGGTGAACAACCATGAGAAAAGTCGGGGAGAGAGGGAGTCACTGAGAGGAGGTGATCAACCATGAGAGGAGTCGGGGAGAGAGGGAGTCACAGAGAGGGAGTTACAGAGAGGAGCTGAACAACCATGAGAGGAGTCGGGGAGAGAGGGAGTCACAGAGAGAAGGTGAACAACCATGAGAGGAGTCGGGGAGAGAGGGAGTCACAGAGAGAAGGTGAACAACCATGAGAGGAGTCGGGGAGAGAGGGAGTCACAGAGAGGAGGTGAACAACCATGAGAGGACTCGGGGAGAGAGGGAGTCACAGAGAGAGGGAGTTACAGAGAGGAGGTGAACAACCATGAGAAAAGTCGGGGAGAGAGGGAGTCACTGAGAGGAGGTGATCAACCATGAGAGGAGTCGGGGAGAGAGGGAGTCACAGAGAGGGAGTTACAGAGAGGAGCTGAACAACCATGAGAGGAGTCGGGGAGAGAGGAAGTCACAGAGAGGAGGTTAACAACCATGAGAGGAGTCGGGGAGATTAGGAGTCACAGAGAGGAGGTGAACAACCATGAGAGGAGTCGGGGAGATTAGGAGTCACAGAGAGGAGGTGAACAACCATGAGAGGACGGCTTCCTTACATCAGCCTGCTCCCCCCCCATTACTTTTTGTTGTGACGGTTTCCATATTGCTGCCATGTGTATGTTTGTGTGACTGGATACTCGTTTCTGAAGTGACACAGTCCTGTTGGTAAGTTCGTGTGTCTCTGCTATTTGCTGCCTCATCTATGCAAATTCCAGTGAGATGCGCTAGTTGCCGGCGGCAGAGATCGAACTTCAGTTAGAGTGTTTTACTATAACTTGTTGACACTATCAGTTACAGCAACTGCTGATGGTATCGGTTACAACAACGTGCTGATGCTATCGGTTACAGCGACTTCCTGGGGCCTGCTACGTGATTTGTGTGCAGGCGCAAGCTGCGCGAATTACCGCACACCTGTCATGCGCACGTGACTGGTGCTGTGTGCACGTTCTCACAGACAGCAACGAAATCCAGACACTGCACGGGAGGTGAACCGACGGCTGCTATTTAATACTTTTTTCCTTCTGCCAATCTTCACAAATGGTGATTCAAAAAGTTGATTACAATGCAAGAGAAGCAGACATGCTTCCAGTCACACTGAGAAATGTTTTACTACAGGGTGTAGAGTAGACAGGTGGATGATGAGGATGTTTTCTACGTACACACCGATACCACTGCTCGCTGAACAGCCTTATAACATGAACAAGACTGTGGGGACACATGGTGTCCTATTCTGATCTGGGACAATGTACCAATCCGCTCAAATCACTCGCTGGATGCAGTCCAAGAGAAATCCTGTTCACCCCTCTACACTTAACGGAGCCTTGTAGCCTCATCATCCCGGGTTTCTTTCGTTCTCTTGCAGCATTCCGTGGCGCAGCAGACACAAAAATCCATGGACTGTCAGTGTCTGGTGTCAAGGAGTTGGGGGGAAGCAAATGCAGGGCAGCTGACAGATTAATGTCAGAGGGCCACCCAGCGAGAGCCAATGCAGACAAATAAATGGCCGACTCGCCCGACGCTGCACTGCACTGAGTTGGCAGCGAGGCTGATGGGTGCCGTTGAAACACAAGCGGCAAGTCTTCTCGTTACCTAGGAAACGAAGGTAGGTCACGCACTGGTGAGACTGGAAACGTATCAAAACCCAGGCTTTTCCAAGGCCTTGCAACACTTGAGGAAGAAGCCAAGCGTGCGGTTTAGTGAAGCGTTGTTTACCCTAGGCGAGAGTGCCAACTATTGCACGCCAGTGAAAAGCTAATTTTGGAGACATACCTTAAGTTTGTGGATAGTCATCTGGATATGGACGGATAGGGTAGCTAGTAATATGCTAGATAAGCACAGATAGATGTTGGTGGGCGATAACGTCACATGTTATGACAGACACATAAACATATACGCGCACGCGTACGTACACACACACACACACCCAAAGATAATAAAAGTGTGAGTTAGAGAGCGATGTGCGTGGAAGAGTGATTCGAAGGACATGCTGCTAGCAATGATCATCATCGCGATATGAAGCTCCTGGAGGTAACTCGATACATCGCAGCACATTTAACTGATAAAATACCGACATGTTGAGCCGATTCATCCTCTGCTTTGCCTGAAAGAAAGATATACAAGCCAGAAATAAACATAGCATTGACGACCAATGCGCCTACCTTGGATGGGCACGTAGAGGTTGAGGGTGAGGCAGTCCTCGCCCTGATTGGTCAGGAAAGGCGTGATGTTGCGCAGATGCATGGCTCGTCCGTCGGGTGCCATCTGTGCGTACTCCCGCTCGTGCTGTGGGGTGAGCTGCGGACACACGGGCTGCGGGTGCACAGCGGACCGCACTCCCATCCACTGTTCCTTTGGGTTCTTGGGCGGCATGAAGCGCATGTTGCCCTGGTCCAAGTCGGCATAGCGCAGTCCGAAGTAGGCCTCGACGGGCCGCAGATGGCGGCTGGGGAACTCCACCAAGATGCCGCGCACCTTGCCATAGCGCGTGGTGATGATGCGGTCACTCATCTGCTTGCGGTACACGATGGCGGCACTCCATGGCAGCAGCTGCAATATGGTCAGCAAGGTCAAGAGGACGGCTAGCCTCAACGTGCCACAGGAAAGACACGACATCATGGTGGACAACATGGTGGACACATCACTGCCGAGGCGCCCGTAGGGGAGGGATGACGACGGATGAGGCGGTGGGGCTGCGGGACGATGTGCTGCAACATGGCGGCGGCGTTTGGCGCTGACGTGGACTAAAGTGCTGCTGGCGTCCAAAGGACGGTTTGCCGCCTGCCACTTGTTGCTGTCACGCTCAGGAGTCATTTGCACACGTGACGGCGGAACGTTCTGTGCGACGCTGGCGGAGGTGGAGCAACTACTACAGCAGCCTCCAGGAGGTTTTGGGCACAAGCCCCAGTCAGCTGCTCCTCTTGTCAGTCTCTTTTGTTTGAGCGAAAAAGCACCTGGTCCTTGCACTCGCTTCTCATTTCCCTGCGGAAAAGCAATAATGGACGAGGGAATTTTTGTTAACCGCCATTTCCTGTCATCTTTAACCCTTTCACAAACTGTCGCCACTTCCGCCAGAGGTCTGCTGCAAGTGTCGCCCGCTGAGGCCAAAACATTCTTTCCCCTGGGAATAATCCGAGAGTTTTTAGCTCTACTGAGATCTGCTGCTTGTCGTCTGCTGCAATCTGCCAGGCGAAGAGTCGGGCATTTGGGGTGTGGCCGGCGGGCACCACGGGTGCCAATGTCCAGCTGAAGACAGGTCATGCCCGCGGCATCGCTGTGCCGGCGAAACAGCGAATCCATTACAGTTGACATCGCAGCCTGCCTGAACAATGGAAAAAATGTCATCACTCTTCTTCAAAACGCCACAGACTGACATGAAGTAGACAAGAAATCTACTCGCAGGATAGACGGAAAGGTGGAGGCTTAAGAAATTATTACCTAAGCGAGGAATAAAACAAATAATGAATAGTTTATAACTAATGATGGGGCGAAATCTGCTGATGGAATATATTTCTGTGGCAAACAACAATTATTATTTCCCTTTTTTCAGCATAAATCATGGCCACCTGCACCTAAACATGGCACCAGAAAAAACAGTTACTTGTAAGCATCTCCAGAATTTTTCTATGCTGATCGTCTACTTGTTTACACAGAAAGGGCGACAGTTTTTTTAAATGTTTTTCTGTAAAGACCTGAAGAAGCCTTTTGCAACAAGCTTTGCTCTAACAGCGACAGCAGCTTATAAGAACATCTTGTTTGACACCAACATTGACATGGCAGTCACACCAAGAACTGTAACGAAAATGAGTAGATGTTGACTGTAAAACACCACACAGACATCTACATCGATATCCACAGGAAGAATGATCACAAAATGTTTAAAGATATGTTTGTTCATATGCACAAATATACACCCCCCCAAAAGAAGTGAACGTAGAGAAACATCTACAACACTATACTCTAACCTCAAAGATGAAACAGTAAACAATCTGTTTATCACCACCAGGCTGTCAGAGGTTCACGAAAACATGTTCTGACCTGAGGTGGCCTCACAGAGCATCGGTAGTCTTAAGCCAACGAAACATGCCTTCAGGGGAGAGAGCCTCGAGAGCATAAATCAAAGGCAGACAGTGAAGATAGCTTCGAGAAGAGGAAAAAAGCAAATAAAACAGTCGTCTTTTCGTGTCCATTAGGTCGTGTTGTCTTATCCTCCCAACAGCTCGTGTGTCCACCTGAGTATGGCTCTCACTTGGTGACATCATCCTTAACGACGCCCTTGACCAGATACACAGCTTCCTCTACTCATCTCCGAACACTTGGTATAGATTTTTAAATTCTAGTAACACCAGAGGTAACAAAGAGAGATTGGTATTGCTATTTGTTTACATGACAGTGGTCGATATTTCTGTTATAAGGAGGACATAAGTGTGTTGACCGCATTGTGTTACTTGTTCCTCAGTTGTTGTCTAAACTTAGGTTTCTAATACAAAGCTGCACCTAACAAGCAAAGATGGCCTTATGTTCTTCGGTTTGTTTCTTTGAATGTTTGGAAATGTTCACTTGACTAACTTTTGCATCGGTATTTTTTTTCTAGACTTCGTTTATTTATTTGTTTTTTGGATGGTGCCTGTCATTGACAGGAAAATGTGAAACATGTTTGTATTTTGACGGTTTAAGCAAAATATTTATGCAATCTTCTGCTTGTAACTGTGGCGATTCATCCTAAAGTTCTTACCTCGCAGGTATACATGGATGTGGTGGTTGACTACTGTTCATACTGAAGTGCATCTCCGAATAAGGATTCGGTGTTTATAGGGGTTTTCCCCTTGGCACAGAAGCTGTGACTCACATGTTATTATTGCTGGATATGATGAACATCAACTGTGTGAATTTCGAAACAACACTTTTACTATTTTTGCATGCATGACATAATTCAATGAACCAGAGTAAATCATACGTAACGGGTTCTGCAAGAGGTAGAAATGATTTTCAGTTTCACATACGAAACATGAAGTCCCCTACATCTGTCTACATTCATCTTAAGTCCTGTTTGCACGAGACGTTGGTGACTCCAGCTCACCTCAAGTCCTGACTGGTTGACTGGTCATGCATGAGGACGAAGGTCGGCTGGACGTACAAGCGCCAAGCTCACTATGTCGGTGAACACCTGTGTGTAAACACCTTTACCAGGTCTAGTCCTGTGTGTGAACACCTTTACCAGGTCTAGTCCTGTGTGTAAACACCTTTACCAGGTCTAGTCCTGTGTGTGAACACCTTTACCAGGTCTAGTCCTGTGTGTGAACACCTTTACCAGGTCTAGTCCTGTGTGTGAACACCTTTACCAGGTCTAGTCCTGTGTGTGAACACCTTTACCAGGTCTAGTCCTGTGTGTGAACACCTTTACCAGGTCTAGTCCTGTGTGTGAACACCTTTACCAGGTCTAGTCCTGTGTGTGAACACCTTTACCAGGTCTAGTCCTGTGTGTAAACACCTTTACCAGGTCTAGCCCTGTGTGTGAACACCTTTACCAGGTCTAGCCCTGTGTGTGAACACCTTTACCAGGTCTAGCCCTGTGTGTGAACACCTTTACCAGGTCTAGCACTGTGTGTGAACACCTTTACCAGGTCTAGCACTGTGTGTGAACACCTTTACCAGGTCTAGCACTGTGTGTGAACACCTTTACCAGGTCTTATACTGTATACGGACGGACACTGCTATATATTAGGTAAATGTCCACCAGAAATTCATCATCATCCGGGTACTCCAGATGGGCCAATGCAATATCAGTATATCATCGTTACTGATTGCCTAACGTGTATAGATTTTGTTTGCACACACAGATTACTACTTTATATAAAGAGAGATTATTGTCTGTTTATAAGGAGAGTTCTGGAAACTTATTAATGCTGCAGCTTAGAGAGGTTCCTGGTAAATAATGCCCGCAGCTGTGTATACTCATCACTCACAGCTGTATAGCAGACGTAAGGGAATGTTGATGTGTCACTCACCGCTGTATAGTAGACAGTGGTGTAGAGGACACAGCTGTGTATGGTGTCACTCACTGCTGTATAGTAGACAGTGGTGTAGAGGACACAGCTGTGTATGGTGTCACTCACTGCTGTATAGTAGACAGTGGTGTAGAGGACACAGCTGTGTATGGTGTCACTCACTGCTGTATAGTAGACAGTGGTGTAGAGGACACAGCTGTGTATGGTGTCACTCACTGCTGTATAGTAGACAGTGGTGTAGAGGACACAGCTGTGTATGGGTGTCACTCACTGCTGTATAGTAGACAGTGGTGTAGAGGACACAGCTGTGTAATGTGTCACTCACTGCTGTATAGTAGACAGTGGTGTAGAGGACACAGCTGTGTATGGTGTCACTCACTGCTGTATAGTAGACAGTGGTGTAGAGGACACAGCTGTGTATGGTGTCACTCACTGCTGTATAGTAGACAGTGGTGAAGAGGACACAGCTGTGTATGGGTGTCACTCACTGCTGTATAGTAGACAGTGGTGTAGAGGACACAGCTGTGTATGGTGTCACTCACTGCTGTATAGTAGACAGTGGTGTAGAGGACACAGCTGTGTATGGTGTCACTCACTGCTGTATAGTAGACAGTGATGTAGAGGACACAGCTGTGTATGGTGTCACTCACTGCTGTATAGTAGACAGTGGTGTAGAGGACACAGCTGTGTATGGGTGTCACTCACTGCTGTATAGTAAGGGAGAGGAGCGATGTAGAGGACACAGCTGTGTATACTCATCACTCACAGCTGTATTGCAGACATAAGGGCATCCACTGAGAGACTAAAGCTGTGAGTGGATATGAATGTTTATCTCTGCATAAAAACCCTACTGCTACACAAAGTTCAGAAAATGAAAACAACTTTTTTCCTGGATGGCTGGAAGTAGTCAGCGAATCAGTTATAAAACTGTCTACAATGAGCGATAACCAGCATGATAGGCTGTTCTTCCCTCTAGACTTATTTTGTAAAAATGATTTGAGCTAAGACATCCATTCTTTAAGCAGACATTGATAAGAAACCTAAAAGTTTCGTTGATTAAGCTGATGGCAAAACAGAATCGCGGCTGCTTGATGAAACTGGAAAATCGCCGAGACAGATTAGGACAGGACGCAAACAGCTCCGCTGGCGACGGACGAAGGTAACTCTTAAATAACTCATCGTCCCCAACATTCCAGTGACGAACGTAACTCCTCAATAACTCATCTCCTCAACATTCCACTGCAATTGCATTCTTGTAAGTTGATTGATTGAAAGAGCGAGTTTGAGACAGAGAGAGAGAGACAAGGAAAGCGTTTGAGAGCAAGAGAAACAGAGAGAGGGGATAGACGGAGGGGGAGAGAGAGAGGCACGCAATACTCCGGCAATCTTCAATATCGATTTCATTTTTCTCTATGGAGGATCAGGTCGCAGGGTTGAAGATTTCCGTTTTATTTAAGCGCATTGCATTTTCCTCTTGTATGAAGCCGACCATTCGCTTCCGGCCTTTCAGAGTCCGAACCTTGGACGGCGACCGGTGGGTGACTGCTGTACCTACAGCTTCCTGTCTGTAGGCTCCAGTGGTGTGTCCTTTGTACCTTCTGTACCTACAGCTCCCTGTCTGTAGGCTCCAGTGGTTTGTCCTCTGTACCTTCTGTACCTACAGCTTCCTGTCTGTAGGCTCCAGTGGTGTGTCCTCTGTACCTTCTGTACCTACAGCTTCCTGTCTGTAGGCTCCAGTGGTGTGTCCTTTGTACCTTCTGTACCTACAGCTTCCTGTCTGTAGGCTCCAGTAGTTTGTCCTCTGTACCTACAGCTCCTTGTCTGTAGGCTTCAGTCGTGTGTCCTCTGTACCTACAGCTTCATGTCTGTAGGCTCCAGTGGTGTGTCCTCTGTACCTACAGCTCCCTGTCTGTAGGCTCCAGCGGTGTGTCCTCTGTACCTTCTGTACCTACAGCTCCTTGTCTGTAGGCTCTAGTAGTGTGTCCTTCATACCTACAGCTCCCTGTCTGTAGGCTCCAGTGGTGTGTCTGTAGTTTGTAGGGGTGCACTGAAAGTCCAGAGATCACATGCAAAGTCCTTCTCGAGCCGCACGGTGTTCACGATCTCTGAGAGCCTTTGACCCTTGTCTTGACCTGTCTGACCATGCAGGACAGTGTAACGACCTCACAGCCAGTGGAGTGCGGGTCACAGCCTCATCTTACAACCTCGGAAAGTGTCATCTAACCGGTCCAGTGAAAAGGTCGTCGTCTCCTGCTGATCTTATGATGCTTGGAAAGGTAATAGGAAAGTTTAGATGTACGAGACCCCACTTAACTAGGGGCCAACTTTTTTGTGAAAGGGTATTACCCATTTCCCTAATAAATAGTACATGATTATTTATAGGGCGCCTTGTCCCACCAACAAAGCCGGACTCAAAGTGTTTACATATATCAAGTAACACAGACCGACATTTAATAGACGGCATCACATCCGTCTTACAATTCCTTCACCATCACAGTGTTGTAGGAAGACGCTCAGCTTTGGAGGGGATGAGGAAACTCCACAGTGAATAACGTTCGGATTTTCGCCCCCTCAACAGATTTTTGAGAGTGAGGCTATTCCCTTGACCCCTAGTCCTTAAGCCACTACATCATTAAAAGGATAACCACACACACACACAAACACACACACACACACACACACACACACACACACACACACACACACACACACACACACAGGGTGGCGTGCTTGGAGAAAACTACATACAGTGAGCTGTATAAAAAAAGTGTCACATTCAGAGAGAGTTATGTCAGAGCCGAGATACGAATTCACAACATCCGATTCTCACTCTTATCTTTCTCTCTCTCTCGCTGTCTTAAATTCCACCAACCATATAAGGTATAAATTGAACATTTCACAGCTGGTCAAATTGGGCAAGGTAAACATTTCACAGCTGATTAGCTGTGTTAAGCACATTGCATCACGTGGGTATCGAACCGGCTAGTGTGCGCGCCTTCATGCTGGGACGCCGTTGCCTTAAAGACCAACCTGCATGGTTTTTGAAGTTTTTATATATCGGTAGATACAGGCGATATAAACCTAACCTGTAAATTGCAGCCTCCAAAACCCATCCGTTAATTAATTATCCGCTTCGATTCGTACTTACGATCAACAAGCGCCGCTAACTGTGCTACGTCACACTAGTGCACCATTGACAACACTGACAGCCGTCAACACCAAACAGAGAGAGAGAGAGGAGAGAATGAGCGACAGCTTGGGTTATTCGGATGTTAAAGTCTGTATTTCTCATGGTTTTGAAAAACTGTTACTTTACCTCGAGAAACGAGAGACTTTAACGTCTGAATCACGGAGCTTCATCTACTGGATGAGTGTCTCTCATTCGTTGCCTCTTTGCGCTACCATAGGAGTGACCAATTGTAACAAAACCCTACAAACGTTAGGTTTTCACTTCCGTTTCCGATTTCAAAATGGCGGGTTTTCCTAACGTCGAAGAAATTTTACAAGTAATTAAGCTTTCCTGTCATAAGAACCTTATTAAAGAAGACTGATTGCAAAATCAACAGTAGTATTTTCTGTAAAATACATTTTGGTTGTTTATAGAAAACGCATGTGGGTTTATCGTCAATTTTATCATATAAAAACATCGTCACAACAGATGCCATTGACTTGCTCTACCACTAACAATTTTTTAAAAAAAAGCATTGTTTTTGATTTTTCGGACACAATTATATAGATTATTCTGTTACAAAAAGCCTATACTTTAAGAATTTATTTAATAAATGCCACATATGAAGGTCCGTGGTAGCACTGAGTTCATGACAACCCCATTTACTAGCAGACGACAATAGGAAGGTCCCCCGCTGCTAAGGTCGCTTGGTATTGTAAGCTATGATGGCGACGAGGATAGATGTTTACTTTCTGTTGAGGATAACGACCTCTCGCTTTATTGGTATGACATCCAACAATGCAACAATTTGCACTTGTCCATTGTTTTCGAATGCATTTACGTCTGCATACTACTGACCTTTATTAAAATTAAATGAAGGTCCGTGTCTCTTCGCAACAGCAAACCGGAACCGGAAACACGGGCGGGCTGATAAGGAAAGCCGAGACTTACACTGGATATAAACCTGAGACACTTATCCAGTAGATGAAGGTCCGTGGTCTGAATAATCCCAACTGTCGCCCACTCTCTCTCTGTTTGGTGTTGACGGCTGTCAATGTTGTGAATGGTGCACTAGTGTGACGTAGTACACTGTCTGGTGTTGACTGCTGCCAATGTTGTGAATGGTGCACTACTGTGACGTAATACACTGTTAACAGCGCTCGTTGATCGCAGGTGCGAATCGCGTAATTTGCTAGCGGATAATTAATTAACGGATGGGTTTTGGAGGCTGAAATTTACAGGTTAGGTTGATATCGTCTATATCTATTGATATCTGCAAAAAACGCAAACCATTCATGTTGGTCTTTAACTAGGCTCAGTGGCGTAGGAAGATGCTCAGCTTTGGGGGGGGGCGGCTGCCCCCCTTGCCCCCCCCTGTTCCTATGCCACTGAGGCTGTCCGCTTCCTCCAGTGACTTTGAGACAACAAGGACAAGTTTAGTGGATTGTGAGGAAGCAACAAAGATCAGTGGATTGTGAGGAGACAACAAGGACCAGTTCAGTAGATTGTCAGAAAGTAACAAGGACCAGTTCAGTCGATTTTGAGGAAGGAACAAAGATCAGTGGATTGTGAGGAGGTAACAAGGACCAGTTCGGTGGATTGTGAGGAGGCGATAAGGACCAGTTCAGTGGGTTGTGACGAGGCAGCGCAGATAACTAATCAGGGATGAGGGGTAGGCACAGAGAACTATTTAGGAATGAGGACTGAGCACAGACCGCGCGGAATGACGCGTGATGTCTAAATACGCGCCATGGGGCGGCAACTGGTGTTGTGTGACCACGTCCTCCTGACCTTCTCTCAGTGCTCATCCTTCTGAAGCCTCTTCAAGGCCAGAAATCAATATAACTCGTCCCTTGCACTCCCTCAGACACATAAGCTGGAGAGCGAAAAATAATGCGATCGCCGTTTTAAAATAAGTTTCGATCGAGCAATCAAGAATCCACTCTTCCTCGACTTAAAGCGTTGAAGAGCTCACGATTCAAAATGGTGAGTAAACTTGACGTGGAGTGCACGATAAATGACGCCTTGACAAGACCGCATCCAACCCTCCTCACCCGTCTTGCTCCAAAAATGTGAAAACAAAACCGGTTTCTGCGGAGGCGATGTACGGTTGAGAACTATGCACACCCGACGCCTTATTAAGGGTATGTAATCCATTATTCAGCCAGGTGCCTACACTCTGCTGGTAGATACTTACACGTCTTGAAGGCGGTTATGCCTCGTCCCCCTTTTCGTGTCTCTTTTCATCATGATAATCTGAAATAAATACTAAATAAACATTGATAGAACAGCAAGAATTATGCAGCCTAATAATACTCTCCATGATCATGTCTCCCGGTGTTAACGCCACTAGTGCTCAATGCTGCCACCCAGAGTCTGTCAGCCAGTCAGCACGCTGGTCAGTCAGTCAGCCAGTCAGCACGCTGGTCAGTCAGCCAGTCAGTCAGCACGCTGGTCAGTCAGCCAGCCAGTCAGCACGCTGGTCAGTCAGTCAGCACGCTGGTCAGTCAGCCAGTCAGCACGCTGGTCAGTCAGTCAGCCAGTCAGTCAGCACGCTGGTCAGTCAGCCAGTCAGCACGCTGGTCAGTCAGCCACTCAGTCAGCAAGTCTGTCAGAACGCTGGTCAGTCAGCCAGTCAGCAGGCTGGTCAGTCAGCCAGCCAGCAGGCTGGTCAGTCATCCAGTCAGTCAGCGCGCTGGTCAGCCAGTCAGCACGCTGGTCAGTCATCCAGTCAGCCAGTCAGTCAGTCAGCACGCTGGTCAGTCATCCAGTCAGCACACTGGTCAGTCCTGGAGTTTGGACTCTGGGGGGTCAAGTGACGTGTTCACTAGATAACCTTATCGAGACGGTCGTCTTTCCTGATGAGACGTCACTGTCGTCAGTTACATCACGTGTCTGGTGTAGCGAGGACAGGAGAGTGCAACTTGCTGATTCGCTGATCATGGGCTTAGACTGTCCTTCATAACCGGCACATTGTGGAATATGAACTATGGGAGAACTACAAATGAATATCAGGTACATTTTAATTAAAGATCATTTAAGACTTTAAAAGTTCATATAAAAATTAAAGGGCATAAATAAAACACTGTACATGAAGGTAATTAAAATGTGCAAGACATATTTAAAAGCATATGTCCGGTCAGATGCCGCAAAAATTCAGTGATTCATCGAGCGTTTCATCACTGTTCTCCTGTCAGCCCTCGGTCAAACCCGTAGCAGACACAGATGACTGACAGTCATCATCGGGTGCAAACCAGACATTAATCCCGCACCCCGCTTGGTAACCTCGCAAACCAACTCGCAGCCTCCCAGGCTGCCATTAAAATGTCATCCTACCTCTACACAACTTTACTGTCCCCGTCAAAAGGAATGTTTGCAGAATTTGATGCCAGTGAATGGGCTAACAAGCAGAATATGTGTGTGTGTGTGTGTGTGTGTGTGTGTGTGTGTGTGCGTTGTTATGTGAGTGTACACGTGAGACGATAAAGAGAAATATTTGTGTCTGTATAAAGTTTGATGTGTCCGTGTGTCTGTGTGTGTGTTGACATTATCCGTATGAGTCTGGTCTGTTTTTTTATTAGTTGCTTCAAGGGACACTGTCTTTCCTTTTGTGAAAATAATAAAAATAAAGTAATAATAATAAATCCATGCTGATGGAGCTCGTGGAAACCAGAACTGACGAGGTGTACACCAGAAGCAGAGGCCGCACTCAAGGTAGATAAACCACGCATCCATTCACGCTCCATTACACCCCATAGTTCCTGGGTGGCTGGGGATTACACGGACTGCACGACCACCTCTCGTGCGCTGTTTGTCGAAAAACGAAATACACCGACAAATCGAAGCAGAAAATTAATTTGGAAGCAGATAGAT
The DNA here is from genome assembly GCA_004794655.1 of Marisa cornuarietis. Classification (NCBI taxonomy): domain Eukaryota; kingdom Metazoa; phylum Mollusca; class Gastropoda; order Architaenioglossa; family Ampullariidae; genus Marisa; species Marisa cornuarietis. The sequence continues at coordinate 511,927 of SMMW01000634.1, forward strand.
TGCGCAAAGCCTGCACGGAGAGGTAGTGTCATCAAACGTTTGTGTGCCTCCGATTTAAAGTTTCAGAGGAAAACAGCCTGATAAGATGTCAAAAAGGCGGTGAGAGAGAAAGTTGGACAAATATCCAATGCCCAGGCTGGCTGACCTAGACGATAAGCAAATTGTTGGACTGTATGTGTTGTTCTGGGTAAACACCAGCCTCCTGACACGCAGTTGGACTCTAGAGTAAATATTAAAAAAGCACGTTGACAAGGTAAACTTACCTCAAGGCAATAATAATAATAATAATAATGTAATCTTGCCTCAGCTGCAAAACAGTCAACTGAAAGCAAACGTGCGCCCATGCATGCACTCGCATACACACATGCATATAATTAGCTTGAAATATATGTCTAAAAGTAGGATTGTTTGTAACATGATATCAACAAACTCTCGCGCTCATGCACGACATGGATTTGACTTTTGAAATTGTATTGTGATGTTGTTTTAAATGGATAATTCTTCAGACTCAAAAGTGGCTGAATACAGAATAAAGTATTCTTTGTAATGTGACTTACTCTCCTTCTCTTTCTCTTCCCTCCTCTTTGTCACGCGCGCGCGCACACACTCATGCTCGTGACGTAGTGAGATAACATCACCTGTCGCTGGACGGTCACCTCATGCATTTTCTTTCTCGCTGTTATCGGCATCCGTAGGGGGTTACTGCTGATCGAGCTGCTTCTGCGAATTATGTTTTGATAAATGAAACTGTTGTGGTTTATTTGTGAACCAGTTTGTCACGGGAACTTCTACAACCGAATGAATAGCTACAGTCGATCTAGAGCACCGAGACTGACATGTGCTCAAACCTGAAAGTATCGCGACCGATAAGTGTGTAAGCCTGCAAAAGCCAAGGTTGATAAGTGTGTAAACCTGCAAGTGCCAAGGTTGATAAGCGTGTAAACCTGTAAGTGTGAAGGTTGATAAGTGTGTAAACCTGCAAGTGCCAAGGTTGATAAGTGTGTAAACCTGCAAGTGCCAAGGTTGATAAGTGTGTAAACCTGCAAGTGCCAAGGTTGATAAGTGTTTAAAACTGTAAGTGCCAAGGTTGATAAGCGAGTATACCTGCAAGCGCGAAGGTTGATAAGAGTGTAAACCTGCAAGTGCCAAGGTTGACAACTGTGTAGCCCTGCAAGTGTCAAGGTTGATAAGTGTTTAAAACTGCAAGTGCCGTGGTTGAAAAGTGTGTAACCCTGTAAGTGACAGGGTTGAGAGGTGTTTAACCCTGCAAGTTTAAAGGTTGATAATTGTGTAACCCTGTAAGTGCCAATGTTGAGAAGTGTTTAACCTTATAAGTGCCATGGTTGATAAGTGTGTAACCCTGTAAGTGCCAAGGTTGAGAAGTGTTTAACCTTGCAAGTGCCATGGTTGATAAGTGTGTAAACCTGCAAGTTCCGTGGTCGATAAGTGTGTAAAACTGCAAGTGCCAAGGTTAAGAAGTGTGTAAGCCTGCAAGTGTCACGGTCGAAATATGTGTAGGCTTGCAAATTTCACGTGTAAAATGTATGTAAACTTGAAAGTGTCGTTGACGAGACAGGTAAAATCTTCAAGTGTCGAGATTTTTGGAAAAGGTGACCATTGAGTAGGCCCGAGCCTGAGGCTGGGCAAGTGAGGAAAGCGTAGAGTGTGAAATACAAACCCTCACACATCTGCTGCAATACTTCATCTCATTTTGACCTTGACCTCACTTCTACTGTACCCCGACTTGACGGCGTTGACAACTGCACCACCGAGCTTTCTACACCGAGATGCCGCTGCCAGCCACGCACTTCACGTGCCTTGAAAAAAATGGTAACAACATTGATTAAACACCACTTGGAGGCGGGAAACACGAGACTGGCAGAAGGTGAAACAGACTGAAGTACAGGTATCTCAGGTGTTTATATTCAGCTCCTTGTTATCACCGCTTGGCGGAATACCTTCCCCTGCGCAGACGAAAGCAGCATCAACACGCGGCTTCCATGTTAGCGAAAGAAGAGAAGCTGGCCAACTAAGATAGAAAGGCATAGACCACGCGTGAGGGGAAAGAGAAGCTGGCCAACTAAGGAAGGCATAGACCCGTGCGTGAGGTGAGTGTGAAGCTGGCCAACTAACACTCACGTGTCAGGTGAGGAGAGTCAAATAAAAAAAAAACGGAGAAAGGGTGCGCTGTATCAGAAGGCATCGTAAAACATGCATAACAAACACACCTGGGAATAATAATACCAAACAGGCGGCACTTAAAATAATCCTCCACTCATTCAGTCTTACCGTAAACGAGTGCTTGTCAGACCTTGGGCATCAGCAGTCTGCATTCTCACCTCTCGTTCTGTGTGCCACCAGTGCCAGACAAAACTATGAGGAATTCAGCAGATGTTGTGCGCCAAGCAGCAGACTGAAGCAGAGATCGTCAGAGAGATGAGAACACCAGCACCAGGCTTCGCTCGACTTCTCCACCTCGCCGAGTGGCAGTGAGCGGCACGCGCCAGCGAACAACAGAGTGAGCTTCACAGATGAACTGGGAAGGGGGGGCTGCGGCGTCCCGGTGTGACGATCTTTGTGTGTGTGGGGGGGAGGTGTAGTGGTGGTGGTGGTGTGTGTGTGTGGTGTGTGTGTGCGCGTGCGTACGTACCTGTGTGTGTATGTGTTGGGGTGTGTGTGTGTGTGTGGTGGTGTGTGTGCGCGTGCGTGCGTACCTGTGTGTGTATGTGTGTGTGATGGTGTGTGTGTGTGGTGTGTGTGCGCGTGCGTGCGTACCTGTGTGTGTTTGTGTATGGGTGTGTGTCTGTAAGGGGGTGTGTTGGGGTGTGTGTGTGTGGTGGTGTGTGTGTGCGCGTGCGTGCGTACCTGTGTGTGGGTGTGTGTGTGGGATGTGTGCGCGTGCGTGCGTACCTGTGTGTGTTTGTGTGTGTTTGTGTATGGGTGTGTGTCTGTGAGGGGGTGTGTTGGGGTGTGTGGGTGTGTGTGTGTGTGGTGTGTGTGTGCGCGTGCGTGCGTACCTGTGTGTGGGTGTGTAGGGGGATGTGTGCGCGTGCGTGCGTACCTGTGTGTGTGTGTGGTGAGTGTGTGCGCGTGCGTGCGTACCTGTGTGTGTGTGTGTGGTGTGTGTGTGTGGGCATGCGTGCGTACCTGTGTGTGGGTGGAATGTGTGTGCGTGCGTGCGTACCTGTGTGTGTGTGTGTGTGTGTAAGCGTGCCCGTGTAATAATTCAGCTCTTGTCGTCCGTCTAGCCTCATATCAGCAACAATCATTCCAGACATTTGCGGTAGGAGCTGTCATGTGTTGGGCTCAACATGAAAGAATTAAAGGTTTACATGAAACGTTACACTGAGTAACAAACTATAAACATTTACGTTTATTATCTTATTTTAAAGCATTCAGCTGTGTATATAGCAACTTTATAGGCCAGCGTCTCCCTTAGTTTTATTTACACAGAAGCTAAACTTTCAGTGGCCACAATAATCTGAGGGAAAAGATACATTTGTTACATACAGGGGTGTATTTGGAGCAGACTAAAAGAAAGTGGTATGTGTCCTCCATACAGTGACCACCATGTTTCTCGTACTTCAGGTTTATATCAGGTTTGTTAAAAACTAGAATGTCATTGAATTACGAGGATGGCATCTCAGCAGACATAGAGCACCACTTTGTTTGCGTGTGTTAGCTGAGTTAAGATTATTATTTATTATTATTTATTATTATTAAAGTACAAACACAGCTGCATATCCTAGCCCTATAGACTATTTCTTGGCGCTTTAAAAATAATGAAAGTAATAATAAACGGTAATTAAGCTGCAAATGTTCCCATCCGCACCATTTTTCCAGTTGTAGAAAAGATCCCACAGGTGCCAATCAGGCTTTGCTGTGGGATGCCACTTTGGAAAACCATCATGAGCTCACAAATCATGGGAGGGAAATCAGTAGAAATTCAGTGATATGATACTTTCGTTGATCATCTTTCATGCACTGCAGATATTTTTGTTTACCTATGTCGTTTTGTCCTGGTGCTCCAAGAACTGTCGAAACACTGCTATCATCTTGTGAAGAAAATGATATCACGGGAGACGAGGTTCTGTGTCTTTCTCGCAAGAGAACCAAATCAGTTCAACTGATCACAAGAGTGTCAAGTAGCAACTGTAGTAGTGTGTGTGTGTGTGTGGAATCGTTTCACAAACTAAGATGTTTAGACTTTACAGTTCTACAGCTCGTAGTTCAGAGCTACACAGTCGTTATTCATCTGTGACAAAAGTAGTTCAATTAATGCTCAGAATAATCTTGCCTGCAGAGAATATAATCCGTAGATTGCTAGAAGCTACATGATAATGAAAGAGAGAGGACAAAGCACACTGCATGGACTGAGGGACCTCGCCGTCCAACTGCACAAAGAAACCGTTGTAACAGTAGATAGAAGAGGCTGGCAGTCGATTGGGATAATAGGAGGCTGGAGATGAAAATGAAAGGGCTGCAAACCAGCAAATAGTTCAGCACAATGATGAATAAGCGTGTGTCAAATAATAGGCCAACAGGTCCACACAGACAACCACAATATAGACAACTAGGCCCTCAGGTCGGGGGGTGGGGTCAAGAGACCAGGGTTAGAGAGGATGCTCCGGTAAACTCAGGATGGGAATCGCAGTATTCAGGAGACAAATTCTACCGAAGAAAGTCCTTTAATTGTTATTAACTCTAAAGTGTTGCCAGTTGTTAGTATTTCACACATCTAAACAATGCCTCAAAATTAAAACTTGTGAAGCCTACCTTGTCATGTGCAAGTAACACATACTACTGTATTGGTTAGATAATAGCCTTCACCAGTATTTCATATTGTCATGTGTGGTCTGTGTGTGTGTGTGTGTGTGTGTGTGTGTGTGTGTGTGTTCCTGCGCTAATTTATGCGTGTTCCTCTGCACATGATGACTTCGGGTTCTCTCGACTCTTTTTCTCTCTCTCGTGTATGTGTGTGTGTTTGTGTGTGTGTGTGTGTGTGTGTGTGTTTGTGTGTGTGTGTGTGTGTGTGTGTGTGTGTGTGTTTAGCGGAATTACAAGTTTGGGATGAGTATTTTTATTACATTATTAACATTAGATCTCCATACTGTTCTGATTTTAAATCGCTGAATAGTCACATCTGATGGGCCAACCATCCGTGACTAACAACACGTGACATGTGAATTACGCTCTCAGTCATAATTTCATCGCTGTGTGTCAAGATATATATTTATATTATAATTTCATCGCTGTGTGTCAAGATATATATTTATATTGTAATTTCATCGCTGTGTGTCAAGATATATATTTATATTGTAATTTCATCGCTGTGTGTCAAGATATATATTTATATTGTAATTTCATCGCTGTGTGTCAAGATGTATATTTATATTATAATTTCATCGCTGTGTGTCAAGATATATATTTATATTGTAATTTCATCGCTGTGTGTCAAGATATATATTTATATTGTAATTTCATCGTTGTGTGTCAAGATATATATTTATATTGTAATTTCATCGCTGTGTGTCAAGATGTATATTTATATTATAATTTCATCGCTGTGTGTCAAGATATATATTTATATTGTAATTTCATCGCTGTGTGTCAAGATATATATTTATATTGTAATTTCATCGTTGTGTGTCAAGATATATATTTATATTGTAATTTCATCGCTGTGTGTCAAGATATATATTTATATTGTAATTTCATCGCGTGTGTCAAGATATATATTTATATTGTAATTTCATCGCTGTGTGTCAAGATGTATATTTATATTGTAATTTCATCGCTGTGTGTCAAGATCATATTATTTTCAAAGCCCTCGTTAGGGTCGAGTTGAAGAAACTGATGTCAGCGTCCTTGAGACCGTTTGTCTTGCTGCCTTCTCTTTGTCAGTCTCGCATGTTCGTCTGTCTGTGATGCCTCCTTGTCTGTCTGTATGTTTGTGTGCGTGCCTGTAGTAGTTAAGGTACCATATTATTGGTAGATGCTGTTTATCGATGGTATAGGGACAAAGATACAACCATATTATTTGTTAAATACTATGATATTATTATCAAGATCATAGATACCAACATTGATAGCAGTCCACAGTATACAACGCACAGTGCACAGTACACATGTCACAGTGCACAGTCCACATGTCACAGTGCACAGTCCACATGTCACAGTGCACAGTCCACATGTCACAGTGCACAGTACAGGTTTAGATTGATTGTCATGCCATGAGGTGTAGCCCAAGGTGTCGCTGGTGGACATGTCGAGCTGCCTCGTCACACAGATACACAACTCTGTCCTCAACAAGTTGTTTCCAGAGCCCGCCACTGGAAGAACTAACACTCACTGGACTTTTGACTTCCTTGTAGGTCCCATAACTGGCTGTCAAAAGACACAATGACCCTTTATTACGGGTCAAACGAACAATGACCCCTTACTACATCCCAAAAGACAATGTTTCCCTTCAAACAAAACACAACATTTCGCTCTCGCTGCAGTCCAAAGGACAATGTTTCTCTGTTGGTGTAGGTGTGAACTTTCACCTGAACACCGGGAACCCCAAATCCTTCCTTCCTCACAGAATACCAAAAGACCAAACGTCTTGAGTTGTTATTCTGCCCCGAGCACCAAAACAAAATTCCAAGAGACACAAAATGTCTATGCGTAATTAGAAAAGACATGGAGCCCCCCCCATGCCCTTGTGATTTCTATCGAGGAAGAGCAAGAGAGATTGGATGCGATAAAACAGGTGCGGGGGCATGGTCATGGAAGGTGTGCTGATGTTACAAGAGCTTTTCTCGACGTGGTCAAGCTCATCAAACAGAAGAAGTATATCAAAACCATCGGGAGTTTCTCTTCTTTGAACAAAAGTCGAAACTGACCCGGCGCAGCCTCGTCAAGAACTTTCAATTTTCGTACTGGTTTTCATCTCTATAATCGTATTAATTTGCAAAGTTCTTAAAAAAGAATAGTCACAAAGCAAAGTCAGACAGCAAACATGATAGTTTTCTTACCGGTGTGTGGAGCTACGAGGCGAATTGCTCCGACATGAAGTTCGGTAGACGTAAGGTCAAACACGCTGGTGACGTTGCTGCGGAGGGTGATCCCAGAGTCTGGACTGTCGAGTGGACTTTCTGAGCTATCAGAGTTCACTAGCATCTATTTCGTCGTCAGGTCTTGGTCTTCACATTCTCACTGGAATCTACTACGAATAATGGGGCTTATTCAGACAAGGACAGGGTTACTCACTGGGGAAGAAAGTTTACAGCTGATCTCAGTTCTGACCCCGGGTGTTGGGTGTGATCGCTGGTATTTTAATCAGGCTCGGCAGTGCTCTCTCTTGTCTGACACACCGGAGGTTTTTGCCCCCCGCCCGCCACCCCTCTCCCCCCTGGGATGATGCTTCACAAGACAACAACGTTCCTCGTGCCAGGAACCTCGAACAGTTATCACAGGCCACACTAACCCACAGCCAGTCGCATCCTCAGGACAGCAGTCAGGATACCATCCTGCGTCCCGCCGGCATAAACCTTGAGGCGCCAGAAGGGGGACATCAAGTGTGGCAGGCCTTCAATCTGAATTTCATGAGAGTTGCACAAAATGAGAAGTTGCAGAGAGTGAGGACAAAATTAGAAAACAAGTTTTTTTTTCCTCCTCCTCCTCCGTAGTGCCTCCGGCGCGCACACACAGGTCTGGGTCCGTGCCTGCTCCCGTTGAGCCGTGTTTGCAAACTGCTGCTAACGCTGCGCTGTGCCTATGGTGCTGGCACCAGACACTCTCTCTCTCTCCCCCCCCCCATCCTACCCACTACCCGACCTCCCATCTCGGCAAGTGAGTCGAGCTCTCAGAGAATTTTCCCGCTGGGCACCGCGTGGTCGCCGTTTGCTGCCGCCAGCCGATGCTCAGCAACAGCACGCGCAACAGCACGCGCGGGCGCTCGGTGTCTCGATGCAACCCGCCATTGTTTGAGTTGCGTAACTTGTTTACTGCTCTACCTATCTTCTACACCTTTCTAGTGTATCTCTCTGTGTGTGTGTGTGTGTGTGGAGCCGCTCTGTGGGTCTACTAGACCTTTCTCATTTTTATGGCGCTACTTCACCTGACAGCTGCACCTGTCTACTCTCGGTGATGCCGTTATATCACGGTTATAATATTTATGCCTTATAGATCATGTCTGCTACACCTTTCCACTATATATGTCTATATCGCAGATTTACTTGTTTATTACACCTATTTGATGTCTTGATAGCGCCGTCATGTGGGTAAAGAGACAGGTGATGTAAACACGACTATGACTCGTTACACAGGGAGTGGTGGAGGACGTTGGATGAGTGAACTTCCACGTGTTACATACACCAAGAAGTATGTTTTAGCACAGATTACACGGCCTTTAAAAAACAAACTCAGATAATGTACATGCAGGCCAAACGATCTCAGAATTCTTGTATGCGAGACAAACGAACTCAGTAAACTTGTATGTAGCTCAAACAACCTCATTAACCTTGTATGTAGTACGAACGACTTCATTAACCTCGTATGTACTACAAACTTCCTCATTAACCTTTCATGGACTACATATTACGGAACAGCTTTCTTATAGGGGGGGGGGAACATGGCGGCCATAACAGAAATGGCTCGCGGCATTATCGTCTGCTCGCTCCACTCAATTGCCCAATTGTACCTAATAAACTAAACCTAACCCTAACCCTAACCCTAACCCTACCCCAAACCCTAACCCCAAACCTCTGACAAAATAACATAGACCAGCCTATGACGTCACATCCCCCCCCCTCTATAAGAAAGTTCTGCCCATCTTACTTTAGTACACTTGTGGGCGGTAAGAGCAATTCACCATCTTAATCTCTCACTGTCGTTGTCGTAGAGGACAACCCATGTTCCCTCCCAGCCCCCATCAACCCATTCTCCGTCCATGCAGCCCCGTCCTCCCGCGAGACGACGGATTCAAGAGAAGACTGAAAACGCTTTTGACTTTATTTTATTTATTATTATTTTTTGTCTTGAACAAAACTGCTCTTGTTAAACTTGTCCAACGTTTCTTTGCTTTAAAAAAAACCATCTTGGGCAAACGTTTCTGACAAACGATTGTGAAGTTGACCTGTAAACTGGGGTCACCAGAAGGCCGGGTCACCTGTAGGACTTGATGTGAGTCACTGCTCAGGGCACATGCTGTCCTGTTGTGAGGTGTTAGTGTGTCCGGCGCGCCCGTGTGCGTGTGTGTATGTGTGTGCGTGCGTGCTGCCCCGTTTTATGAAGGCAAGCATCTCAAATTACAGGTTGTCAGGACTGAGTGCATGAGAGCTGTATGCCAGCGGCCCTTTACAATGTAAAGTAGGCATAGTCGCAATTAGAATCAGCAAAAGGTTTATTTTGTTCTGGCTGCAAGTAAAATGTGGTCTGGCACGTGCAGCACGCGCTACATGTCACGTCGACTTTGAGTCAGGGCCCCGATGCTTGGTAACTTTGACTGGAATAATTGTATAGTGGGGTGAGCTGTGCATTAGCGGGGCTGTGTTTGGAATCATGTCTTTGCAAGAGAGTGCATGCATGAATGGCGTTTGTTCCCTGGAATATTTTAAACATAACAGGGGCGTGCGCGATCAATTTTAGTTCCTAGTCCTGTGATAATGCACGGTCTATCATTTGCTCGTGACGGTCTGACTCTGATAGCATCCACTGTAGTTGCATGATTGTGTGTTTCTAGAAATTCCTGTGATCAGGAAAGTAAAAAAAAAAAGTTGTGAAAAGAGTAAGGGCAGGCAAGAAAGAGAATAATTTTTAGGTGCAAATTATCAGCACGTGTTTCTGTGTTTGAGAGAACAGACAAGGAATCTCTACAGGGGCTGGCCTGTTGCCGTGGCTGTCGATTTGACAAAAAAAACCCAAACTCGACAAATTAACAGAACCGGAAGTGGTGCCGCCAAACCAACATTTCACTCAAGGAAGAGTATGAAGAGCTTTCATCGCACATTTTACGTTTTTGGTTGGCAAAGAATGTTGGAAGAAAAAACCTACTTAGCTGGTAGTTCACACAATTTATTCGTTTGTTGTAACACTCCCACCCTCAGAGTTATACCCCTTGAGGGTCTTCCTTCCTTCCTGATGATCTCTGCTGAGATCTTGTAGAGACCACGTAGATATCACTGATGGATGTAGATATCCCTTATTTGATTGATGTAGGCATCATTTTTTTCCTCATCATCGTTATCCTTTATGCTGCTGGTGAAAGTCGAGATTAATTTCCCCTGTCGTTGAAATATTGGCGTTTTCCTCGTTATTAGTAATGAAACATGCAGTCGTGGGTGCTGTTAAGTGGAAAGCGTTGTTGGAGTGTGTGCAAATGTTTGCGCATGCGCTTCCGTGCACACGGCTGTCCTCTGTCCCAATCCCTACCCCACTGTTATCATGTCTTGTGTCTGTCCTCTACCAGTCCCTGCCCTACTATTCTCATATCTTGTGTCCGTCCTCTACCACTTCCTGCCCCTCTATTCTCATATTCTCATATCTTGTGTCTGTCTTTTACCAGTCCCTGCCCTACTATTCTCATATCTTGTGCCCGTCCTCTACCACTTCCTGCCCCTCTATTCTCATATTCTCATATCTTGTGTCTGTCTTTTACCAGTCCCTGCCCTACTATTCTCATATCTTGTGTCTGTCCTCTACAAATCCCTGCCCTACTATTCTCATATCTTGTGTCTGTCTTTTACCAGTCCCTGCTGTATATCAGTGAGGAAGTGCTGTATATCAGTGGAGAAGTGTTGTATACTAGTGAGGAAGTGCTGTATATCAGTGGGGAAGTGTTGTATACTAGTGAGGAAGTGATGTATATCAGTGGGGAAGTGTTGTATACTAGTGAGGAAGTGCTGTATATCAGTGGAGAAGTGTTGTATACTAGTGAGGAAGTGCTGTATATCAGTGGGGAAGTGTTGTATACTAGTGAGGAAGTGCTGTATATCAGTGGGGAAGTGTTGTATACTAGTGAGGAAGTGCTGTATATCAGTGGAGAAGTGTTGTATACTAGTGAGGAAGTGCTGTATATCAGTGGAGAACTGTTTTATACTAGTGAGGAAGTGCTGTATATCAGTGGGGAAGTGTTGTATACTAGTGAGGAAGTGCTGTATATCAGTGGAGAAGTGTTGTATACTAGTGAGGAAGTGCTGTATATCAGTGGGGAAGTGTTGTATACTAGTGAGGAAGTGCTGTATATCAGTGGGGAACTGTTGTATACTAGTGAGGAAGTGCTGTATATCAGTGGGGAAGTGTTGTATACTAGTGAGGAAGTGCTGTATATCAGTGGAGAACTGTTGTATACTAGTGAGGAAGTGCTGTATATCAGTGGGGAAGTGTTGTATACTAGTAAGGAAGTGCTGTATATCAGTGGGGAACTGTTGTATTCTAGTGAGGAAGGGCTGTATATCAGTGGGGAAGTGTTGTATACTAGTGAGGAAGTGCTGTATATCAGTGGGGAAGTGTTGTATACTAGTGAGGAAGTGCTGTATATAAGTGGGGAACTGTTGTATTCTAGTGAGGAAGTGCTGTATATCAGCAGTGGCGAAGTGTTGTATACCACCGAGTAAGTGTTGTATACCAGAAGGGAGGTTTCGTTGAGGCTGGAAAGTGTTAAGAGATGAGAAAGAGGGAGGTTAACTGAGGTTTGAATGTCACGTGGTACTTATGTGCACACCGTGCAGCCCCGTGCTCGATGACAGTCGGCACGATAGATCGATCTGCAGTGTGCGTGCGCATCCGGGTCATTGACAATCAGTCACGTGCCCCCTAAAAGCAACCGTCTCTTTGTAGGTTTGTCTTTCTCCGTATCTCTCTCACTCACCTAGTCTCTCTACGCGCGTCTGTGTGAACGTGTGTGTGTGTGTGTGTGTGTGTGTGTGTGTGTGTGTGTGTGTTCGTGTTCTTATAAATGATAAGTGCAGTCAGTCGCATCAAAGAACGACATAAAGATTAACGAACTAAGCGGTGCTAACCATGACACTCTGTCACTAATGACAAGGCACTGTGACAATGTCCCAGCACTAACTCTGTCACTAATGACAAGGGACTGTGACAATGTGCCAGCACTAACACTGTCACTAATGACAAAGGACTGTGACAATGTGCCAGCACTAACTCTGTCACTAATGACAAGGAACTGTGACAATGTCCCAGCACTTACTCTGTCACTAATGACAAGGGACTGTGACAATGTGCCAGCACTAACACTGTCACTAATGACAAAGGAGTGTGACAATGTCCCAGCACTAACTCTGTCACTAATGACAAGGGACTGTGACAATGTGCCAACACTAACTCTCTCACTAATGACAAGGGACTGTGACAATGTGCCAACACTAACTCTCTCACTAATGACAAGGGACAATGACAGTGTGCCAGCACTAACTCTGCCACTAATGACAAGGGACTATGACAGTGTGCCAGCACTAACTCTGCCACAAATGACAAGGGACTGTGACTACATCAATGTCGACGACGTAACTCACTTGTCTTAAGCTTGTTCGACATCACTGGGTTAGTTTCGATCCTGCGCCTTCTCTAGAAATACAAGTGAGCAATGGGATCATAGTGAATGTACAGAGAGAGATAAATGACATCCATTATTTTAGCTTAAGTATTTTTGTTAATAGATTATTAGCTGTATTTTTATATCTACGTGCTTCATATATATATATATTCCTTATTTCTCTTTTCCCTCGTACTCTATCCATTTGTCACGAATTCCTTTTAACAGACATGTTCATGTAGCTTAGTGCCGATCAGGATCAACTTCACTTTGGCATCAGCCTCCCTGAGGCTTCTCTCACTCAAGCTGACGCAAAAAATTGCAATCTTCAGTCCCACAATGCAACATGTTTCCCGCGGTAACAGCGGTAACACTACAAGAATTATCCGCGACTTTGGCCACAAAGAAAAAACTTGCTTGGCCAGGAATTGCAGTGCTGAAAACCGGAAGTCGTCTGGGATCGGAAAGGCACGAGCTAACACGCACTTCCGCTGCCCGTAAAAGCTGCCCATTCGTCTTACCCGTATGTTCCAAGATGGCGGCGTTTGCTGCTCGGTATTGATATGGTGTTGGCGAGGCATTGATAAATCGGGCGATTTCATACATGGGGAAACCAAGCTTGCAAGGCGGTGTACCGTTAAAAGAAGATCCCCTGCAAGGCAGTTAACCCGAAACTAAGGTCTTCCCGCCTTTTCTCGTGTCCACCCGTGTACCCTGCGCACACCTCGTCGACAGCTACGACACACGGCTGCACGGAACCGAGACGGACAAAATTAGAGGGACAAAGGTCAGCACACTTACGGAAGCTACAAGATGAAAATATATTTAACTACATGTTGTGCACACGCATGCGCTGTACTGTTTCGCGGTGGGTGAGTCGTAGCAGCTGATGATGAACGAAGACACGAGTACTTCCCCACCCACCCCAGTTTAGGCCTTAAGCGCGTGTCTGCACAAGTATGACTTCGTATATACATGTGTGTGTTTGTGTGTATGTTTGTGTGTGTGCGTGCGTGCGTGCAAGCCTTGAACTCGTTCCTGCATATATATATATATAGTGTGTGCTACCTATTTGCTACGTCACTGTTCGCTTGCTATCATCTTTGTTCTTTAAAGGCTAACCCGAATCCAAAACCAGCCGTTTCATTTTCTGGGCAAAAAAAATCTCTTCTTGAACACAAGAATCTGAGCAATGTTTCCTCATTTGACTCAAAACATGCACAGATTTTTTTAACTGAGCCACACTCACTGTTACAAATTCTACTGGCGCATAAGAGAACTCGTCAGTATAGGAGAGTATTTTTTCCTGCTTTCCTACTGGCAGGTGAGAATGCCGATGTTTGAAGGCGTATATCTTTAGAATTTAGCATAATTATGTACTCATATTTTGAGAATTATTATTTTAAAATGAACATAACCCGATCATAAAGAAAAAATGTTGCACTCAGCTTGTCCTTTAATTTTCGGGGAAGGAAACCCTGGTAATGCGGTGTCTATCAAGGGGCACAACTCTCAGGTTAGTAGAACGCAGCACTTGGTGTCAACGCCATACAAAACCTACGGAATGAGCAGTCCTTAACCTTTGACACTCAGACTCTGTTTTGGGATAGGTACAAAGCACCCTAAGGGGGGAGGGCGCCAATGTTAATGGAGATGAGAAATGTCACATGACAAACCCTCTTCTTGACTCAAGGTGACGCCTCTTAATGTGGACAGAACCTACACAGATCGGAACACAAATTGCCTGAAATTAGTCAGCCCACACTTACTCGTATCTCCCGCGCTTCTGGTGGCCGGCTACAAGAGACCAACGAAGGTCACGTGCAGTCCGTTATCTCAACAAGGCGACTCGCCGAGACTGTTACCGTTAACATAAAAAACTCATTTGTCGTCGTTCGGTGTGGTGTCCTTAGGGAAAGTTCTGTTGTGCTCCTTGGTCTTTAGTGGTCATTAGTTGTTTCTGGGTCTTGAGGAAACTTACTGCTCATCTTCGTCGTTGAACATTGGCAAAGTGGGAAACAGACTTTTCCCTCCTTTTCATACTACTTTAAACACATGGTGTGTCATATATTCCTTACTCCTTTAACATCTACACCAGCAACATTCCTATACTTTACGCAGCTTTAATCATCAGTTGAACAACATTTTCCCATGAAACTTATTTTATCAAAAAAGTTGATAAGATTATATGTTTCTTTATCGCCATCAAGTCTTTCGTTGTTTTTGTATACGTTGTCGAGACATGTCAATATTGTTTTACTATCATTTTCAAGTCTGCTTGGCCTTTTGTGAATTTAAAGTGAAGACGGCTTGTTTGACCTCTCAACTTACTGATACTCTTGCAGGTGTACTGTTAATATCAGACGGACCAGTTGAGAGGTAGACGGTAAAAGAACGCAAGAACCAGACGGAATATAATGTTACATGATAAACATGTGAGAAAGGACAACTAAAAGTTATACAACAACAGGTGTGAGATGACAATTTAATGTTACACATTCAACAGGTGAAAGAAAGCACTGTTATATTTCACAATCAACAGGTGAGATAAGACAAAGTAATTCTGTAAAATAAACAGGTTAGACTAGACCTTAAACACTGCACCATACACGGGTGAGACTAGACACGAAAATATTATGCCATACATAAGTTTATTATCTTCCAACGGGGATTGTAACATCAGAAGGAATTTGTTACCTCGGAATGAACGTGGCACATCTCTCAAATAAAATACAGTCGTTTTTCTTTTTCTTTCTTTTAGTTCTTCGTTCTTTCCTGCGTTTCTGCTGTTTCTCTTTCTTTCCTTCTCGTTTGCCACACTGCTGCCCCCCTGAGCTCGTCAAGTTTGAAGAATCATGTTAGTTCAGAGTGATTGAGTGCCTCACACACCAGGGAGGCCGTGGAGTTTAGACTGGCTGGTACTAAAGTGAGATCAAGCCATCTCTGTCTGTCTGTCTGTCTGTCTGTCTGTCTGTCTGTCTGTCTGTCTGTCTGTCTGTCTGTCTGTCTGTGAGAAAGTTAAAACACAGCAAGTTGCTTTAAAGTGATCTTCTCGTGGTCATAAGGCAAGGCCCAGGTTTCAATGGTGTCGTGGGATCCTCTTACTTGCTGCCGGCACCAGACTGATGAATGCATGGCCTTGAACTGTTGAGAGAGTGTTGTCATCCTATCACCTACCTTATCTTATTAGGATTCGATGCACCCAGGGATGGTTCTCTCTACATGTTCTTTTGTTTAATCAGTCGAGGGTCTTAGGCTCAATCGTCATGAGTTAATCCTTGCTGGTACCAACACTTAAAGCTTCAACTGGCAACTTTTATAGCCGACACTAACAGCTCCTGATAAAGACGAGGAATGTCTGGAGGTTGCAGCCCTAAGTAGTTGTCACTAGTGAGAGGCGTTCACTCTCCTTCTTTCAGCTGTTTTTTTTTACCTCCTGTATGATGGGCAACTCTCCTGGGGGTCCCTCCAACAGCAGATTACACACAGCTGTGTCTTCTGATGCAGGAAGCTCTGTCTTTATTCTACCTCTGGTGTAGCCAGGCGAGATCAGGATAAGGCGGAGCAACTCTTGCCCCAGAAGGCAGGTAACCTCGCTGTTGTTTCCACCCTCAATCTGACCCTTTACTAACTTCGTGTAGAACAAACTGACCCGCACTATCTGTCATTACTTAATTATTCAATTCACAAAACATCGTATGATAATGAGTCGCCAGTTCCTATCTTTGTATTTAAACTTTACCCTTCCTTCTTGTCCTGTGTACTGATATTTGTTTTGTTCTGTGTACTGATATTTGTTTTTTAGTAATGGAAAACCTTTTTCCCTTTAAGGGCAGGATGTTAACAGGCCGCCAGATGGGAGGCCTACTGAAAGGGGCGCAGGATAGACCCTGCTGGTGCTCTTTTACCATTGCTTCCTCTCATCACCCTTCACCTACGACTGGTCGCAGTTATGAGAGAGAGAGAGGTAAACCAACTCAACTTTGCTTATTGTATTGTCCTTGTCAATACAGCTTTGTCATTTGCTAACGTGCTGTAAGTGAAGTCAAGTGCTGTAAGTCAAGTGACGTGCTGTTAGTCACGTTCTGTAAGTCAAGTAACGTGCTGTAAATGACGTGCTGTAAGTCAAGTGACTTGCTGTAAGTTACGATCTGTAAGTCAAGTAACGTGCTGTAAGTCAAGTGCTGTAAGTCAAGTAACGTGCTGTAAGTCAAGTGCTGTAAGTCAAGTAACGTGCTGTTAGTCAAGTGACGTGTTATAAGTAACGTGCTGTAAGTAACGTGCTGTTAAAGTGACGTGCTGTTATCCACAAGAAAACCGAGTGGCTGCTATTCCCAGACAGCAATGAAACATTTTATAAACGTTTTAAAAACGCTAACATAGTTGTAATAATGTAAAAGTTTGATATGAAACATTTAAGAAACATTTACCCAAAAAACATTTAAAACTGAAACATTTTGCAAACATTTTAAAATGGTAGGAAACATTTGCAGAAAACTTCTTAAGATGTATGAGGTAGGATTATGATGTAGTGAGTATGACGTAGAATGTATGACGTACAAGGGATTGTTGAATGAGAGAAACCACAGAGAATGTAAGCTATAGAACAGAATAAAGATGCTTACTATTAAGTAATATTCAAACTCTAATGTGTATTCTAATAAAATATGTTTGTTTGGTCCTATAGATTTGTAGATTTGAAAACTGTTGTAAAATCAGTCATCTCAAAACACAGTTACACACCATGCACTTTGTATGGACACAATGTTGGCTTGTTTCCCTTGCTAACGCTGGGAGAAGATGATTTTCGTTTCAAAAACAAGATTTTTATCACCGTTTTCTTAGTGAACCTTCGTAGAAATACGGTAAAACGTTGAAGATAACAACTACAGTCAGAATATCAAGTGAGTCCTTAAACAGATAGCACCATTCTAAATTAAAAGTCCCTTTATGTTGCCGCACCTGATTGCTAGATGCTACTATAGTGTAGTAGTTAAAAACCGCGCTTGTTTGCCTTCCAGTGAGTAGGTGAGTTCAGATCTTATTTCGGAAATTCTCTTCCCATGTATGACATGTGTCTGCCCCACTCTGTTACCAGCACAGTGTTCTTTATGGCGTGTAAATGTCTTTCCATGATGCAGCGTTAGTTGTTGGTTCAGAAGAACTTGTCATAGCTTTAGCTGAGGTGAGGATGAAGAAGCGTGAATGACGTCAGTTTGTGTATGGATGAGTGACGTGACGTGAGAGAATCAGGGAGAATAAGAAAGGGCTGAATTGGAGTGGCAGACTTTTTTTATCTGTAGATAACAATTTATTTTGTGCTCAAGAACCTGTATTTGTCTGTATTTGTTTTTGGTAAACGTTTAAGTCAGAACAACTATTAAATGTTGTACAAATGTTTTACAGAAAATGTTTCTAAAACATTTTAAAAAGGTAGAAAATAAGTTTCAATATAGTTTGAATGCAAACGTTTAGAAAACATTTTTCAGATGTGCAAAATAAACATTTTAAAACATTTTGTGCAAACATTAGTCAAACGTTTCGTGAGAACATTTATAAAACATTTATAAAAGGTTTGAATGCTATCTGGGTTCGATATCACCTTCACTTGCATACGCTGTGTGAGGAGCACCAAGTACTCCTCGACATTGCAGCACGTTGGGTGAGGAGTACAAAGTACTCCTTAAAAATATCGCTTCCTGTGGGAAGACGAGCTGGATACCAGCAGTAACAAGCACCACATTTGTAAGACAGGTGCACAGACCACTCGAGTATCAATCAGGTTTTGCGCGTTACAACTCGAGTAAAGAATATCCAGCAATTTCTATGCATCCGCTAATGTTTATCAACATCATCTTCATCAGCGCGATGCCATGATTTATGAAAGTGGGGAAAAAATCGTTGGCTGACACGTGACTAAGCAAGCCAAGTTTCAGGGCAGATAAGTTACACACTCAGCCAAATTAGGTGCCATTATGCTCTCTAGCTTCATCAGTAGTAGACGAGTACAAAGACAATACAATATTCTATTTATTAGAATTGTATCAGTTGATAAGGACGTGGCAGTACTTTGCATCGATGGAGATAACTAGCCTAGACAAGGTAGCCAGGTCTAGCCAAGTAGACTCATTTTAAACATGAAGCACGTTGGGTGGGTGAACTGCTGACAGTGAGTTAAACAGTGAAATAGGAGCTGGGGGTGCGGACATTGGAGGAGGGGGCGGACAGAGGACGAAGGGGGGCGGACAGTGGACTGGAGGACGGGGCAGGCAATTCTCTGCTTCGCAGGCCGATCGGTGAGAGATAGTTAACGATCGCCCGAAGACGATTGTTCTGCAGCCGCTAAGCTGAGCACGAGGGCGTGAGACCCGGCGGCTCTTGTAATTCGCTTCCCTCGCAGCCTGACCTTTGTCACGTGCACTTACAATGTCAGGACGAGGCGTACTTCCAGACAGTCTTACACCACATCACCATCTCTCTCTCCCTCACACACACACACACACATATTCATGGCAAAATACAGCTTCAGTAGTCTCTTTCTCTCTCTCACACACACACATTCATGGCCAAACACAGCTTCAGTAGTCTCTTTCTCTCTCTCACACACACATTCATGGCAAAATACAGCTTCAGTAGTCTCTTTCTCTCTCTCACACACACACACACACACACACGCGCGCGCGCGCGCGTACAAGTATATACATAATCTTACGAAACACACGCACACATTCATGGCGAAACAGCTTCAGTAGTCTCTCTCTCTCTCTCTCTTTCTCACACACACACACGTATATGCATAATCTTAGCAAATACACACACACACGGACACACATCTCTTTCTCTCTCGCTCACACACACACGCGCGCGTACAAGTATATGCATAATCTTAGCAATTACACACACACGGACACACAATCTCTCTCTCACACACATACACGTATATGCATAATCTTAGCAAATACACACTCACACACGCACGGACACACAATCTCACACACACACACACACACACACACACATTCATGGCGAAGCACAGCTTCAGTAGTTTCTCTCTCTCTCTCTCTCTCTCAAACACGCGCGGACAAGTATATGCATAACCTTACCAAACACACACACACATTCATGGCGAAACACACCTTCAGTAGTCTCTTTCTCTTTCTCTCTCTCGCTCTCTCTCTCTCTCTCACACACACACACTCACGCACAGGTATATGCATAATCTTTGCAAATACACAACACGGACACACAATCTCTCTCTCACACACACACATTCATGGCGAAACATTCCTTCAGTAGTCTCTTTCTCTCTCTCTCTCTCTCTCTCACACACTCTCAGGCACACATATATGCATAATCTTAGCAAATACACACGCACACACACACACGGACACACAATCTCTCTCATACACACACACATACAGGTACGGGCACGCGTGCTCACCCACACATACACCTACACACATTCCCTGTCCTAAGCCCTAATTATGACTTTCTTGGAAGACGGTGAAAAAAGCTCTCCCTGCCTAATAGCATTCCCCAGTCCATTCGTTTTTTGCGTCGCTAGTCGGCGATTGTCGTGATTACTCGGCGATTCCCGCCATTTATCGCCTTCTCTCGCGTGCCTTGCAGGCAGACCTGGCGTGCAGCGGCTCCAGTTAAAGGCAGCGGCCATACCTCATAAAAGTGATTTGCATGCAGCTTTGTTCACAACTCTTTTTCATGATGGACGAGTCGACGAAAGGGATTCACACCGCAAACAAAACTCAAGTGGCGCCTTTTATCTCTTTCATTGACTCTTCATTTTTTTGGTGTTAGTTTTGAGATTTATTTATTGATTCAATTTCGCGGTTATGCACGTTGTTGTTTTTTTTGAGTGGATTTGTGTGGTGGACAAATGCTGATTATTTGCAGACGATATATAGAAAAGAGGAAATTAAAGGAGGCTAAACATTTTAGTTTGGTCTCATGGGCTATTTTTCTCACTGACGTCTGAACTGTCGGTGCCCGGGATTTTACTGATCAGTTGTATGAAAAATATTACATGTTCGATGAAATATCTGCATATGAGTGCCAATGTGGGTTGTGGAGTTAAGAAGCCTTCAAAAACTAACACAATGGTGTGTGTGTGTGTGTGAGTGCGAGCGAGCGCGCGTGCATTGATATTGATATACTTATTGATATCCTTTAATCATGATTGGCTGGGGGGACTACCAACTCTCGATAGCTTTCTCGGTTCACCTCCCTTATCAGCGATGCGCCAAATGAAAGGCCAGTACCCTTCTGAAAGTTGTCTCCCCATTTCTTTTGCCTACGTCTTCTCTCATGTCTCTGTACTTTCAGCACAAATATCCAACATGTCATACAAACCGGAATACACTCCATACAACAAATATCCAACATGTCATACAAGCCGGAATACACTCCATACAACAAATATCCAACATGTCATACAAACCGGAATACACTCCATACAACAAATATCCAACATGTCATACAAGCCGGAATACACTCCATACAACAAATATCAAACATGTCATACAGCCGAAGTACCTTGTGGTTAGAGCGCTCTTCAGTAGTTTGTGGCTAGAGTGCTAGTGTAACCTGTGGTTAGAGTACTAGTGCAACCTGTGGTTAGAGCACTAGTGTAACCTGTGGTTAGAGTGCTAGTGTAGCCAGTGGTTAGAGTGCTAGTGTAACCTGTGGTTAGAGTGCTAGTGTAGCCAGTGGATAGAGCTTTAGTGTAACCAGGGGTTAAAGTGCTAGTGTAACCTGTGGTTAGAGTGCTTGTGTGGCAGGTGGCTAGAGTGTTAGCGTATCCTGTGTTTTTAGTGCTAGTGTAACCTGTGTAAACGTGTATAAGAAAAACAAACTAGGACTGTATTATATGAAAAGAAACCTACTAACGAAGCCAGACTACTAGCTTTGTACACACAATACACACAAACACGTTCTTGAAGAATATCACACCCTTTCCTAGGGAGTTTTTACGCATCATCTTTCTTCTGAAGCGATTATTCTTTGAAATAAATGCTTCTTGCTAATTTTTGTGCATACACAGTGAACGATATGAATTGGCCTGAAGAACACTTGAAGACATCCAGTCTTCTCTAATTTGTGTCGACCAGCTTCTTTTTCTTTAAATGCGTCCATCTTGCTGTTACATAAATCTTGTCAAGAAGAGCGCCAACAAAAGGTTCGCACGAAGCCATTTCTCATGACCCTGCAATAAACTGTGTGTGGAAACAGTTTTACGGATTCTTAGAATTTGTTTCACGACAGTGATTAAACTGAGTTGTTTTTTGACAGGAAGAGAGAATGCTCGTAAAAAAAGAAAAGGCACACAGAGGAAAAGAGATTAGTTGGGTGGAGAGACGCTGACCTTTCACACATTCCTTACAAGACATCCCAGCGAGCTGTCAATTAATCCCACACTCGGACAGTCAGCGTATCGAGTGCTTTTTACAGCTGGTCAGGTAAAATTTATCTTCAATCTTTTTTATAATCTGTTCATGAAGTTCGCAATCAAGGTCTTTTCATCTTTGGAACGTCTTAATTTTTAAACCCACGTTACAGTCATCGCCATTGTTATTTTTATTATTTTTTTGGTATTCCGGTCGTCGTAGCTGATTGGGCCATCCTTAATAATAATAATAATAATGCATGATTTATATAGCACATACTCACGCTCGTAAGGAACGTGTTCTCAGCGCGTGAGACAAGTACGAGACATGGACAACATACGAAGGACGGAAGGATGAACAATAGTACTGATGACTGATAAGAGACAAACATAGAACACGGAAAGAAGAATCGGGTAACACATCGTCAAACACATCAACAAGAGGGTATCATGATTCTGCAGAGGAGGAAGAGTAGGGGAGTTGCCAATAGATAAAAAAAACTGTTCGCTGAGTCTTCTCCTCGCTGCGCCTCATCTTTCTCTCTCACTCCCCTCCCTTTGTAACTCTCATTCCCTCTCCTTCATCTCTCCCTCTTTCATCCCCCCTCTTTCATCCCTCTACCCCTTTCTTCTCGAGGCAATGTAAGGATAAAGATAAGTGTAATCAGAAATGTGCATTCGTATTAAAAAACATATACAGACCAGAAAGTTTAGCGCATAACTGTCCTTTAAAAAAAAAAAGCAAAATGACTGGAAAAGCGGTTGAGGCATAATTAAATAGAGTTTTATCTCCTGAATTTTAAAATCAAAGGCGATGTGTTCAGTCGGAAGCCACTCCGGACTTCCCACGACAAAGGGAGAGCACTTTTGTAAAATGTCACTGAAAGGTTGGAACAACACGAGTTTTTATGCACACACTGATGATGTGGGCTTCAACTCCTTGGGATTCAACCCTCGCTGTTTATTGTGGGCATCACAGTTTCCAAGTTCTTGTCAGTCGACGGCTGACACTGACAGTCACGACCATTACGCTGACACTATGACGACTGACACTGACAGACTGTCGCGACCATTACAGTGACACTATGACAGCTGATATTGACTGTCACGACCATTATGCTGACACTTTGATGACTGACACTCATTTTAACGACCATTACGCTGGCACTATGACAGCTGATATTGACTATCACGACCATTACGCTGACACAATGACGGCTGGCACTCATTTTAACGACCATTACGCTGGCACTGTGACATCTGACAGTGACGGTCACGACCATTACGCTGACACTATGACAGCTGATATTGACTATCACGACCAGTACGCTGACACAATGACGGCTGGCACTCATTTTAACGACCATTACGCTGGCACTATGACATCTGACAGTGACGGTCACGACCATTACGCTGACACTATGACAGCTGATATTGACTATCACGACCAGTACGCTGACACAATGACGGCTGGCACTCATTTTAACGACCATTACGCTGGCACTGTGACATCTGACAGTGACGGTCACGACCATTACGCTGACACTATGACGCCTCACACTGACTTTCACGACCATTACGTTGACACTATGACGGCTGGCACTCATTTTAACAAACATTACGCTGGCACTATGACAGCTGACACTGACTGTGACGACCATTACGCTGACACAATGACGACTGACACTGACTTTCACGTCCATTACCCTGACACTATGACGGCTGACACTGACTGTGACGACCATCACGCTGACACTATGACGGCTGACACTGACGGACTGTCTTGACCATTACGCTGACACTATGACGGCTGACACTGACTTTCACGTCCATTACGCTGACACAATGACGGCTGTCACTCCATTTAACGACCATTACGCTGGCACTATGACATCTGACAGTGACGGTCACGACCATTACTCTGACACTATGACGGCTGGCACTCATTTTAACAAACATTTCGCTGGCACTATGACAGCTGACACTGACTGTGACGACCATTACGCTGACACAATGACGACTGACACTGACTTTCACGTCCATTACCCTGACACTATGACAGGTGACACTGACTGTGACGACCATTACGCTGACACAATGACGACTGACACTGACTTTCACGTCCATTACCCTGACACTATGACGGCTGACACTGACTGTGACGACCATCACGCTGACACTATGACGGCTGACACTGACGGACTGTCTTGACCATTACGCTGACACTATGACGGCTGACACTGACTTTCACGTCCATTACGCTGACACAATGACGGCTGTCACTCCATTTAACGACCATTACGCTGGCACTATGACATCTGACAGTGACGGTCACGACCATTACTCTGACACTATGACGGCTGGCACTCATTTTAACGACCTTTACGCTGACACAACGACAGCTGACACGGACGGGCTGTCACGACAGTTGTGTTATGAGGTACTCCAGCGGCTTACTCTTTGTGTAACCCGAGGAATATCTGTCTTGTGTGTTTGTGTTGATGTGTAACATGTGTCATACCAGTGTCTTTATGTTCCACTTACCTCGCTGTCCTCTTACATACATTCTATGACTTTCTATATGATATGACACATACAGATATGACACATACAGATGACATCCATCTTTACTTTCTCTTTGCAAAGGAATATTAGATTTATCTAGATAAGAGTAGGTTAGACGAGATTACTGTCCAATATTGTATCCAAGTCTTATCGCTTGCATTCGTCTAGACGACTGATATTTCTTCCGTTGATGACTTGTAAATCTGTATAAGGTTCCTCTCCATAGCCGGTTGGTTACATCGCCTTCTCGTGTCAAAGGACCAGTGATTTGGAAGCTGGTGATTACGAGCTGCAGTTTTCTTGTTCTTTTGGTGGTTCGTGTGTCTTCCTGCCGCCACTGGTGATCACTTTGTTCACGCTGGCCTGATGGCATGATGGCATGATGGTATGTGAGGAGACTGTGTGGTTATTACTACAAAAACACTACCATGCCTTCCTAGATCGCGATGACATGATGGCATGATGACATATGAGATCACGTGGTTATGAGTACAAAAACACTACCATGCCCTCGTAGATCATGATGGCATGATGACACATGAGATCACGTGGTTTTGAGTACAAAAACACGGCCATGCCTTCCTATATTGTGATGGCATGATGACACATGAGACCACGTGGTTATCAGTACAAAAACACGGCCATGCCTTCCTACAATGCCACTCGTGATTCTGATCAATGTTTTTGTCGGCTCCTTCGCGGCTAGTTTCAGCTTCTGTCAAACCAGCGGACAGCCAGCCAGCTAGTATGCTAAGTTTCAGCACGCACGCACACACGGGCGCGCGCACCTACACACACACACACACACACACAGAGTAATGCATACAGATGGTGAAGGGAAAATGAAGATGAACTTATCATCAAAAAAGTTACACAATGTTGTCGAGGAATGAATTGTCTACGAGCTAAAATAACTTTAAAATATCAAACTTGTTGTTCTTGCTTAACATCGCTGTTAAAGGTTATGAACACCTGCAGATGTTGCTGCACCAGTTAATGTCGAAACCACTTGCTCCAACAGTTTATACAGCTATTGACATGTCATTAATATTTATTTCCTTGAAACTGAGTAAAGGTATACCACTAAACAACCGACATTCGATACATGGTTGCTGCTATCACTTGGGTTAAAATGTTCCCCAGTGACAGACAACAGAACACTTGCCGGCTACAGATATCATTGTTATCGCCGGTGACAGTGTGTGTGTAGAATAAACTGCAGGCTTATGACACCTACCCACACCCTATGCTCTGCATTCTCGTTGTACTCGAAGTCGATACTGTGTAGATGTGGAAGCCTCTACTGTATAGTGTGAAAACAGCACCAGTAATTTAAAGCATGTCACATATTTTGTATAATAATCAACACATGAAGAGTAGAGGTAAAATAAGCTTAATGGACGAACGACTGTCTGGAAGAATGACTCACCCTTACTGACCAACTTCATCTGTTGCATCCTTACTGACTTATTTAAATCATCTGCTGACTAAGTTATTAACATCTGCTGACGGAGTTTTTTACAATGTCTGTTTACTGACTTATTTACATCGTCTGCTGATTGACTTATTTACATTGTCTGTTTACCGACTTATTTACATTGTCTGCTTACTGACTTATTTACATCATCTGCTGGCCAAGTTATTTACATCGTCTGTTTACTGACTTATTTACATCGTCTACTTACTGACTTATATACATTATCTGCTTACCGACTTATTTACATCGTCTGTTTACCGTCTTATTTACATCGTCTACTTACTGACTTATATACACTATCTGCTTACCGACTTATTTACGTGATCTGCTGGCCAAGTTATTTACATTGTCTGCTTACTGACTTATTTACATCATCTGCTGGCCAAGTTATTTACATCGTCTGCTTACTGACTTATTTACGTGATCTGCTGAACGAGTTATTTCCGTCGTCTGTTTACTGACTTATTTAGATTGTCTGCTTACTGACTTATTTACATCATCTGCTTACTGACTTATTTACATCATCTGCTGGTCGAGTTATTTACATCGTCTGCTTACTGACTTATTTACATTATCTGTTGGCCAAGTTATTTACATCATCTGTTCACTGACTTTATTACGTGATCTGCTGACCGAGTTATTTACATCGTCTGTTTACTGACTTATTTAGATTGTCTGCTTACTGACTTATTTACATTTTCTGCTTACCGACTTATTTAGATTATCTGCTTACTGACTTATTTACATCGTCTGCTTACTGACTTATTTACATTATCTGCTTCCTGACTTATTTACATCGTCTGCTTACTGACTTATTTACATCGTCTGCTGACTGACTTATTTACATCGTCTGCTGACTGACTTATTTACATCGTCTACTTACTGACTTATTTACATCGTCTACTTACTGACTTATTTACATCGCCTGCTTATTGACTTATTTACATCATCTTGTTTAAGCTATTTTTGTGTAGTCCTTGAGTTATCCGCGGTCTCACCAAAAACTTCTTGCGAGTCTGTGCATTTATTTCTCAAATTACTGATTACTGATTGATATTGTATTACTTACTAAAAGTACTTATTTATATTTCTCACTAAAATACTGATTGATATTGTATTACTTACTAAAAGTACTTATTTATATTTCTCACTAAAATATTGATTGATATTGTATTACTTACTAAAAGTACTTATTTATATTTCTCACTAAAATACTGATTGATATTGTATTACTTACTAAAAGTACTTATTTATATTTCTCACTAAAATACTGATTGATATTGTATTACTTACTAAAAGTACTTATTTATATTTCTCACTAAAATACTGATTGATATTGTATTACTTGCTTAAAGTACTTATTTATATTTCTCACTAAAATACTGATTGATATTATATTACTTACTGCAAGAACTCATTTATATTTCTCAGTTACTAAAATACTCATTTCTATTCTCAAATTTTGAAAAAAGAAGAGTAACTAATTTATATTTTGGTCTACACACAAGCCAGTGCAGTGACAACTTTATAAACCCGCAGAATGGAGGAGGTGGTGCGTAAAATGTTAGACACGTGTAACAAGAGCAGAGCTTACAACATATTGAAATATCTAACAAGATCCGAGTTTACAACACAGATCAGCTTGTGTGCGCTCGCCTGTGAGTATGTTTGCATGCGTGCGTGCATGTTTAACATGTTTTCACGGGTGCGAATGCTTTCATGTGTGGACTTGAGAGCACGCGCATTGCCAAAGTCATTTATTATTACAGGGTAAACAGCCGTGTGTCCTGCAGAATGTGCCGTAGTGGGGTGTGTGACAGGTCCAACAGATGGTGCGCAGGCACGTCAGCACGTGCTCGACCCCCCATGAGATGAAGGTAGAGAGGAGGGTAGTACGAGGGCCGCACTTCTGGATCATCGACCTGCTGCAAAATTAAGAATTGAACGGCGGGCATCAACCACGAAATATCTTTCTTTGCGAAAATTAGGATGGTTTTATTTTATTTTCCACGCTGAGTAGAGTTGTGTTAGAGTCTGGTGTTTAAGGATAGTCTTGCTGGATGTTGTTGTTGTTTTCACTGCAAAACTCTTGACTCACGAAGAGCAGCACATGCGGGTGTGAGCATGTCCTGAACCAGCAACAGCTGTCTGTTGGTACCTGACATACATCAGGGGGATGGAAAAACGACTGTTTGCTGGTACCTGACAGATAGACGGCTGTATCGGTATGACGGACATACAAGCGGTATCATAGCAATGATATAAGCAGCATGATAATAGTGAAATAAGTGGTATGATAGCAATGATATAAACAGCATGATAACAAAGAAATCAGCGGTATGATAGCAATGATATAAGCAGCATGATAACAAAGAAATAAGCGGTATGATAGCAATGATCTAAGCAGCATGATAACAATGACATAAGCAGCATGATAACAATGGTATGAGCAACATGATACCAATGAAATAAGCAGTATGATAGCAATGATATAAGCAGCATGATACCAATGAAATAAGCAGTATGATAGCAATGATATAAGCAGCATGATAACAATGAAATCAGCGGTATGCTGGTTTCAAAGACACGAAGTTATACGTAACTATAACATGAAGCTGTATGATGATATCAATGAAATGATGCGGTATGTTGGTATCCGGGACATGAAACGGTATGGAACACAGGCGTGAAGCTACATGCTGGTGTGTGTGTGGGTGTGTGTGTGTGTGTGTGTGTGTGTGTGTGTGTGTGTGTTTTCACGTTAAAGCAGGAAGTTAACTGTATCACTTAGGTGAGGTGATTACAAGACATAAGGTTAGCATTATTTTAGTGACTTGGTATACCAACTTTAGTAGTGACCTGCTCTCCAACTATCAGAGATTATTTGTTACTACTTAGGCAGAAGAACACTGTAGGAATAGAAGCAGGTGCAAGGTGGCTAGGTTTTCCTAGTTCCCCTGAGCTACACACCAACCCACTATGAGCCTTCCTGGGCGACTTCTGTTGCTGTTGATGCATTACCATGATTCATACTCACAGACAAGGACGGCTTGCCAGAATGAATCAACTGCTAAGAGAGAAAAGGTTTGCAAGGATTGGAAGACTGTCAGACTAAATAAGACTCCTGTAGTGTGGAGTAGAATGATGCAAGGTCAGGGAGTGCATTAACACATCACTCTAACAATTTGGTTTTTGCCTCGCAGACAGCCAGAACAAGAAAGCTTATAGATTTCTCCGATGATGTTAACTCATAGGCGGGCATTCAGCCGAAACTACAAGAAGGTCTGTAGAAACGAACTTATGGCATGCTACGACACTTCGTACCACAACACAGTCTATTGTATCACAACACTTCATACACAACACACTCTACTGCATGACAACACTTCATACAAAAACTACCACAACACACTCTATCGTATCACAACACTTCATACCACAACACACTCTATCGTATCACAACACTTCATATCACAACACACTCTATCGTATCACAACACTTCATACCACAACACACTCTATCGTATCACAACACTTCATACCACAACACACTCTATTGTATCACAACACTTCATACCACAACACACTCTATTGCATGAAAACACCTCATACCACAACACACTCTATTGTATCACAACACTTCATACCACAACACACTCTATTGCATGAAAACACCTCATACCACAACACACTCTATTGCATGAAAACACTTCATACCACAACACACTCTATTGTATCACAACACTTCATACCACAACACACTCTATTGCATGAAAACACTTCATACCACAACACATTCTATTGTATCACAACACTTCATACCACAACACACTCTATTGCATGAAAACACTTCATACCACAACACATTCTATTGTATCACAACACTTCATACCACAACACACTCTATTGCATGAAAACACTTCATACCACAACACACTCTATTGCATGAGAACACTTCATACCACAACACACTCTATTGTATCACAACACTTCATACCACAACACACTCTATTGTATCACAACACTTCATACCACAACACACTCTATTGCATGAAAACACTTCATACCACAACACACTCTATTGTATCACAACACTTCATACCACAACACACTCTATTGCATGAAAACACTTCATACCACAACACATTCTATTGTATCACAACACTTCATACCACAACACACTCTATTGCATGAAAACACTTCATACCACAACACACTCTATTGTATCACAACACTTCATACCACAACACACTCTATTGTATCACAACACTTCATACCACAACACACCCTATTGCATGACAACACCTCATACACAACACACTCTATTGCTGATACTCACTGCGTATAGCAGAGCCACTGTTAAGACGCTATATCTTCACATTCACTTCACAGCATAGCATCGAACTCAGGGAAGAAGGTAGCGTCAAACTGACGACACATTATGGGGTCAAACATAATATACAACATGGCGTCGAACTGACGACACATTATGGGGTCAAACATAATATACAACATGGCGTCGAACTGACGACACATTATGGGGTCAAACATAATATACAACATGGCGTCGAACTGACGACACATTATGGGGTCAAACATAAGATACAACATGGCGTCAAACCGACGACAGTCCATGGCGTCAAACATAAGACACAACATGGCGTGAAACTGACGACACACCATGGCGTCAAACTCACGACACGCCATGGTGTCAAGCATGCAACACACTATGGGGTCAAATTCACGACACACGATGGCATCAAACTCACGGCACACTAGGGCATAAAGCTCTCACGAAATACTATGGCGTCAAACTTACGACACACTATGGCGTCAAAATCAAGGCACACCATGCCGTGAAAACCACTAGCGACCTTGACAGAAACATAAATTTTAGTCGCAGTCGTGCTGTTAAATCCACCGGCTTAAATAAAAAGTAATTAAATCCACTGACGTTGTCCTACCTGCATGTCACATAACCGGCGTGTCATCACGTCACCACGACAGAATGTTGTGTGCATCTACACAGGGGCACGTGTAGCCATCTCACCAAGTCCAATATACCATCTTTGGCATGCATACATATCACCATGACATCACGTTTTATCTAAACGTTACCATGACACCATGTCCTACATACATACGACGACAACATGTTCTATATACATTTTACCATGACACCATGTCCTACACACCACCATGACACTATGTCTTGCACAACACTGTGACACAATGTCCAACACACCACCATGACATCATGTCGTGTACAACACCATGACACTACTTCCGACACATCGCAGGAAACAATGTCCGACACACCATCATAACATCACGTCAGACACACCGCCATGACACCACGTCCTACACATCACCATGACACTATGTCTTGCACAACACTGTGACACAACACGTCGTGTACAACACCACGACACTACGTCCGACATCTCGCAGGAAATCATGTCTGACACACCATCATAACATCAGGTCAGACACACCACCATGAGACGGTGTCCGACACCCACCATAACAGCATCTCTGACACACCACCATGACACCACGACCCGCACAACACTATGCCACGATGTCAGATGCGCCCCATGACACGGTGTTCAACACACCATCATAACATCATGTCAAACACACCACCATGACACCATGATTTGCACAACACTGTGACACTATGTCAGACACGCCCCGTGACACGGTGTCCAACACACCATCATAACATCATGTCAAACACACCACCATGACACCATGACCTGCACAACACTGTGACACTATGTCAGACACGCCCCGTGACACGGTGTCCAACACACCATCATAACATCATGTCAAGCACACCACAATGACACCATGATTTGCACAACACTGTGACGCTATGTCAGACACGCCCCATGACACGGTGTCCGACATATCATCATGTCGTGATGCCACATCCTGCAGTTATCGTCACGTTATCACCAGCATATCCTCAGCTTGTGTCAGTCTTCTTTCCTGAAATAGTGAGCGAGGTGATATTAACAGACAGCGTGATACCTTCAAACCTTTGCAATATGTTAATATGTTAATTTTAAATATTTGTACCTAACGGAGAACTGTACCTACGTCACCGCAGCCTCTGTCAGAAAGTAAACACCTACATGCCAGAATACACGTGACTTGTTAACACATCCATCTCCGACTACAAATGGCTTACTCATGTGCTGAAAAACATTTACTGGCAATATTCAGTCTGATTTCTCTTTCAGTGACAGTTCTACATGTGCACACATCGTCACGTGGTTGCTATATACACACCTTTGTGTTTATATGTATGAGTCACGTAGTACAACGATTGAAAGGAAAGTTGGAGCGTAGACAAACAAGCTTGTCACTATGACAGCAAGAGTAATGATGGTCTTCGATCATGTCCATGAGCCACTCTTGTTTAGCGCTAAAATAAAAAATCAAGCCATTTACAAATATTTAGCATATCTTTAGCACACTTTTGTCAAAATTTCCTTTTCATCTACTTATAGAGGCCATTCGAACTTCTTGTCAAGCAGTTTAAGAAGCTGAGCGAATCAAGGATTGTGTAGTGTTATTGTCAAGCCCTCTGTGACCCTCTGTCACTTTGTGTGGAGAAAGCTTAACTAATGATCAACAGATTAGTGTTTGCGATGAGAGAAGGACTGAGTATGCAATGATGACAGTAGCGTCAGGTGACAGCGACTTTTGTCACTTTGATGTGTCTGCGGCAAGTTTCACATACCACCCGAAGTGATATCGCCTCGTGGGCAACTTGCACAACACTAGACTTGCCGACATCTTGCACAACTCTAGACCTGACGACATCTTGCACAACACTAGACCTGCCAACATCTTGCACAACACTAGACCTGCCGACATTTTGCACAACTCTGGACCTGACGATAACTTACACAACACTAGACCTGCTGACAACTTGCACAACACTAGACCTGACAACAACTTGCACAACACTAGACCTGACAACAACTTACACAACACTAGACCTGCTGACAACTTGCACAACACTAGACCTGACAACAACTTACACAACACTAGACCTGACGACAACTTACACAACTCTAGAC